>CAWUFW010015266.1:0-369694 GCA_963921515.1 Calotriton arnoldi
TTCGGTCGGGAAACACGCATTCAGCTTGTATTTTTTCCGGACGAATACTGTTAAGTGCGCTTCCAGCCCGAATCGGAATCAACCCCTTATTCGTTTTCTTTTTACATCAGTTTTTTTCCCAAATTCGCTAATACATCACAAATATGCAAAACAAGAGCAGACATACAATAGACACCAGCACATTTAAAATGCACAACTATATAAGTGACTCTATACTTCTGACTCGGTGCGTGAATGACTCAATGCATCTGTGAGTGGATGCATGAGTCTCTGAGTGGGTGAGTGAGTGGGTGCATGAGTGTCTGAGTGGGTCTGTGAGTGAGTGCATGAGTCTCTGAGTGGGTCTGACTGGGAGCACGAGTGTCTGAGTAGGTATGTGAGGGGGTGCATGAGTGTCTGACTTGGTCTTTGAATGGATTCATTTCTGAGTGGGTCTGCGAGTGGGTTAAGAGTTTCTGAGTGGCTCTGTGAGTTGGTGCAGGAGTCTCTGAGTGGGTGTGTGAATGGGTATGTGACTCTCTGAATGAGTGTGTGAGAGGTTGTGTTAGACTCTAAGTGAGTCTGTGAGTGGGTGTGTGAGTCTCTGAGTGAGTGTGTGAGTGGATGCATGAGAGTCTGAGTGGGTCTGTGAGTGGGTGAATGAGTCTCTGAGTGGGTCTGTGAGTGCATGCATCAGTGTCTGAGTCGGCATGTGCTGGGTTGCGTGAGTGTCTCAGTGTGTCTCTAAGTGGATGCCTGGGTCTCTGAGTGGGTCTGTGACTGGGTGCGTGACTCTCTGAGTGGGACTGTGAGTGGGTACATGACTCTCTGAATGAGGGTGTGAGAGGTTGTGTGAGTCTCTAAGTAAGTCGGTGAGTAGGTGCGCGAGTCTCTAAGTGGGTCAGTGACTGGGTACATGAGTCTCTGAATGGGTCTGTGAGTGGGTGCTTGAGTGTCTTACTGGATATAACAGGAGGAGTTGTTGGCCCCCAAGGACCCTCTGCAGTCAAGGAGACTTCATCCACCAACCAGTTGTGCACCAGGAGGCGTGTTTGCAGAGTGGTGCTGAGAGGGGCGGGCGTCCGGTGATTTTCAGGTCCCACTTTTTAATGTTTTTATTTATTAGGGAAGTGGGGGCTCGTGGCCCCCTTTCTTGGACCTATTTTGATCTCAGGGACCCCATCCCCGAGAGCCAGGCCTTTTTTTGAATGGGGTAGGGGCCGCACTGCTGCCCTTCCCAAGCTAATTTCGGCACTGTGGATCCAATCCCCCAGAGCCCGGCCTTTTTAAAAAAACATTTAAAGTTAAAGGGAGTGGGGCAGAGCAGCCCCCCTCCTGGGCTGATTTCGGCGCCGAAAACCCCATCCCCCAGGGCCCAGCCTCTCTTCTGGGTGCCCTGGTCCCACCCTGTTTTGGTTCCTTCTACCATAAGTAGAATTGGATTAATAGTCTGGGAGGCAACACTCCAATTTTTATTTGTCTCGCACCCACCCAGGGCACCCACTTACATCTGTTGAGGACTGCGGGAGTCCCTGCCGGCTCCCCGCCTCCTGCGGGAGCCGGCATTGCTGTCACAGAGAGGGTGCTGCTGCACATGCAGCTCCCTATCTGTGAAAGCAATTTTTAATGCTCTTGCTTGCTGGAAGCGGAGCATTTGCTACGGCTTGGCGGGAGCAGTAAAGCTCCCGCCAAGCCATAGCAAACAGCTATATCCCGGGGGTCGGCTCCCCGGGACATAGCAAGAGCAGCCCTTGGGGCGGTGTCGGTCCCCAGGGCCATTACTGGCTCCAGGAGGGGGGCCGCGAGGCCCTCTTCCTTTCTTGGATTTTGTCCCAGGTAGGTGAAGGTCCCCGGGGCTGCGAGGGGCCACGTAGGCCCCCACATTCAATTTAGCAAAATCCCCGGGCATTTGGCAGTCCCTGGGGCTGCGGGAGGAGGGGTCCACATGGCCTCCCGCTGAATATAAAAAATGCTTTTTTGATCCTTCAGGGTCTCTGTGGGACCCCCCCAAGAAGCCTGGGGGGTCAGGATATTTCTACCCTGCCCCCTTTTCTTTTTTTAAATGTTTTTTCGGAGACTCGGCTCAAGCAGAGTCCCAAGATGGCTCTCAGCACTTCCTGATTTGAAGTGTTGGCAGCCAATCAGATCTCAGCACAAGATCCGGAGGGGTCGCGGATCCTCCGCGTTCTTATATATACTTTAAATAATAAAAGTTTTACACCAAATCACAAAAAGGCCTCTCAACATCAATCTTTTTGCCAAATTGGTGTAATTCCGTTCAGCAGTTTGGGCTGTAGCCGTGTCTAAAGTTTCCTATGGAAAATAGCATGGGGAAAACGAGTTTTGGGAACCCCCCTTTTTCTCGGCCCCCACTTGATGGATCACCCCAAAACTTTGAAAACAGCAGCTGAATTGAGTGTTGAACTCATTTTTTAAAATTTCGTGAGTATTTGTCAAACGATGTAAACGTTTTTGGCTAATGAAAAACGCACTTCCTATGGAAATTACAACTACATCCTAAATATAACTGTCTACTGGCGACCACCAGTAGGTAATATGTGTGTGTGTGTATGTGAACAAGGCAGGTATGCCGAAACGCGTCATAGCGGAAATTTCGAAATAAATGGAAGAATGAAATAGCAATGATTCCCATGTGTCGGTGTCTGATCTGTATCGAGTTCAGAATTGGTTCGAATATATATATATATATATATATATATATATATATATATATATATATAAACTCCAGCTCCAGTCTCCATTAGACATGGACACCGACACAGGGGTACGAATCACTCGTTTGTAAATCTCTGTTTATTCTTTAATAAGTTGTAACGCGTTTCGGCATTTCCTACCTTGCTCACACAATAAACGTCATTTTCAAAGTAACCATTTAAAATACAAGGCTCTCGGTCACATGGTGTGCTGCTCCTATTACCATAGAAGACAGACTCGACATCATTGTTATTTCACACATTTCTTCATATATCGTGTTGAAAAATATTTCTAAAATACATGATTATTTGTCTCACACTTAAAAATTTCCTGAATTGTCATAGTACTAGAAATCACTTTTCTCTCATAGTGATTTTGTACCTTACTTCAATCAAACTGTTTTAAATTTATACAGGCAAGTGCCTACATGATTCAACAGTAAAGCTATCACTGCAATTCATACTACCCTTAATTAGAACACAGTTGATCGTAGGGTACACATAATGAATATATATATAGAAAATTTAAAAATATTAGACATAATAATATATAACAATTATAAACGGGCGGGCAAAAAACTTTTTTGATTTCAATGGTGACCCTTCTCTTAATTGCATACTCTCATGATCAGTTATTTGAGTCCCACCATCTTTTATCAGTTAAAGTGCAAGTGCATGCAAAACTGATTGTCCAATGTCCTCATATAGCATAACCTCTTATATAGTAGCAGCAATTGAAATACAGTGTTCAAAACGGCATAAAGTGCAAGTGCTTTATACAGTACAGTTATTTAAAGTGCAAATGCCACAATAAAATCCTCTCACTGATAAGTACAGTACATAAAAATGAAAAGTGCAAGTGCAATATCATAGATCTCTATTTGTACACTGTTTCACTTAAGTAAATACAATCTATTCTCTATATGGGACAACTCCTATAAAGTGCAAGTGCATCTTAATTGTAAACCTTACTTTGGTCATACTAGAATTCTTGCAGAGAACAACCAATAACAAATCTCAGGTAATTCCTAATTCAAAAAGCACAATTCTTTATACTATGCCACGCCCTAATATCAAAAATAGAAGATCACTCAGTATTGAAGTCTATTTAAATAATATTGACAATTAAAATGGTTCCCCTTACAAATAAATTCAACACTTAATAATACTCTGTCGATTTAGTTTCACTAAAGAGCCATGTTAACTTTTAAAACGAACCTTAACCATGCATACTACTAGTGGCCTAGATGTATATTTAAATCCTCATCTGAGTTTAATCCTGACGGGATCTTAGTATTGAATAACAATATATATTTTGATTCAAGCTGTCGCAACTTGCGCTCTCTGTTTCCTCCCCTTCTCATTTTTGTCACCTGATCAATTGCAAAATATGTGAGTTCATTCACATTGCCATTATGAACCTGATTTATATGGCGGGCCACCGGGTAGCTCTTATCATTATTCTTGACAGCCTGTAAGTGCTGAAGTATCTGTACATGCACCATATGTATAGTGCTCCCCACATATAATTTGGGGCAAGAGCACTGTAAAATATAAACCACGAATTCACTCCTACAATTTAAAAAGCTCCCGATCTTCCATGGGCTCATCATTAGTGGAGGCACAACTTGTTTCTCATTTCGGGCAATTTTACAGGCCTTGCACTTCAGGCACTTATAGAAGCCGGGGTTAGCTTTTAACCATCCCTCAGATTTCACCACTTCTGGACTACTGTCCATCAGTTCCTGCCTCATAGATCTTGCCTTTTTGAATGTGATCTGTGGTTTACGTTTAACTACAGTACTCAGGATAGGATCTCTTTTTACTAAATGCCAGTGCCTACTCAAGCAGTCTCTCACTCTGGTTTGGTAGGCACTGTATCCAGTAATCATCTGTATCTCCTCGTTGGCTCGCCTGATGTCACTTCTATTGGAATCTTTGGGTCTAAGTAGTTCATCTCTTTCAATTCCATTGACTTTCTTTAGTGCCTGGTCTAAAACCTGCGTGCTATAGCCTCTTTCAATGAATCTCTCAGTAAGGCTATTTTTAGCTTCCTTCAAAGCTTGTCCCTCGCTACAATTCCTCTTCATCCTCAAATGTTCAGCATAGGGGATGCTCATTTTCAGTTTTGCTGGGTGGAAACTTTGGCGGGCAAAATTGAATTGCCCGCCGTGGGCTTTCTAAATGTTTGTGTATGTAAGATGTTATTTTTTACATATACTTCCAAATCTAGGAAGGATACTTGGGACCTGCTGATGGTATCAGTGAATTTGAGATTTAATGAATTATCATTTAACTGCATGACAAAAGCTTGAGCAGATTCCACCGTCCCTTCCCAAACTAAGAAGAGGTCATCAATAAATCTTTTCCATACAATCACGTTTTTTTTCCACTCCTTTGCAAATTTCACTTTGAGCACCTGCTCCTCCCACCAGCCCATATGCAGATTCGCATAGCTGGGGGCTATATATATATTCACTGAAAAAAACACAGGCTTCAGGGACGTTATAGTTTCAGGGATGTTATAGTTAGTTGGACATTTTACTCATACAAGACCAGAGAAATTCGGCCGTTATAGTTATTTGAGCTAACTATAACTCGCGCCACGCAATGCACTGCTGATTACGTCACATATTACTTCACTCATGACATGATAAGTGACATCATTGATGACATCACTGATGACATCTCAAATGACATCACCGATGACATCACTGATGACATCATCCACTTAGTAACAGATGCACCTCCTCACACCCTAATATAACCTTGGGGAGAGGATGTAGCCTTACGACTAGAGCGGTCGACGTCGAAGCTGGGGAACCAGGTTCGACTCTCGGCAACGACGCTCAACATCCTGTGATTCTGGGCAAATCACTTAATCTCCCTGTGCCTAACTAAAATATGAATGTGTCCTTGTGTAACGAAACTGGTGCTATGTAAAGCGCTCTGATACCCGATATCTTCGGGTCTAGTTCGCGCTATATAAAACTCTAAAAAAAGAAACAAAAAAAAAACCTTTCATACACCCACTCTAAAATACAGACTACCATTCTCGAAACCATAGACACACCAATACCAGTTAGTACATACCCACTCACTGATTCATAGGTCTACACACACATCTACTCCCTCACCCATACAGTCACTTATACACGCAGTCACTCATGAATACAGCCTCTGATATATGCGCTCATACACCCATACAGACACTCACACACCACCACTCACCCATAGAATTTCTCACACACCTAGTCAGTCACCCAAAGACTCAATCACACTGTCATTTACTCACTTATACAGTTATAGACACACCACATCACTTATTCATACAGATACTAACACATTCTTACTCTCTTATACAATCACTGATACAAGCACACACTTATCCATACAGCCACTCTCACAATCACTCACTCTCACATATAGTCACTTATATACTCCAACACTCACATATACTGCCTTTCACATATGTAGTTACTCACACATATACCACTGAGACTTCCATTCACTCACCAACACAGCCATCCACACATTCACTCATCCATACAGCTCCTCGCAGATACACTCATGAGCCCATACACTAAGTTAATCACCCACTCACACATCCATGCAGGGAGTCACACACCCCCACCCACCAACACGAACACTCAGGCACCCATACAGGTACTCAGACAACCAATCATTAACCCATATAGACACTCATGTAGCTACACACCAACCCATGCAACCACTTACACACCAATTGACAGACTGATACAGACATTCACACAGATTAGTCATTCACCCATGCATTCACTAAGACATGTTTAATCACTCACTTACACAGTCAGTCATGCACCCAGTAAATCATCCATTCAGACACTCATAAACCCACTCATTCTTCAATACACCTTTGCGTATATATATATAACATTCTTAAACTTTAAAAAAAACACTCAGTCACTGGATGATGTCATCAGTGATGTAATTTGAGATGTCATCAGTGATGTCACCGACCATGTCATGAGTGATGTAATATGTGACGTCATCAGCAGTGCATTGCGGGGACGCGAGTTATAGTTAGCTCAAATAACTATAACCGCCGAATTTCTCTGGTTTTGTACAAGTGAAATGTCCAATTAACTATAACGTCCCTGAAACCTGTGGTTTTTTCAGTGAATTTCAAAGGTTTTTTAAATGCTAATTACTAACTATAACGTCCCTGAAACCTGTGGTTTTTTCAGTGAATTTCTAAGGTTTTTTTAAATGCTAATTTCTAACTATAACGTAGTAGTCGTGTTTACAGAGTGGTGCAGAAAGGGGGCTGGGCCTCCGGAATTCCGAGGCGTAGGACTTGCAGGAAGTACCAGGAGGGCTTATTGGCCCCCAAAGTCCCTCAGGAGTAAAGTGGACTTCATTCACTTTGTTTTAAAATTAAGCCCGGGGAGGTGGCGGTCCCTGGGGCTTAGTGGGCCTGCGAGGCCCCTTCACCCTAATTAATTAATGCCCCGGGGAGGTGGCGGTGCCCGGGGCTGCAGGGAGGCCGCGTGCCCCCGCATACTAATAATCATGGCCCGGGGAGGTGGCAGTCCCCGGGGCTGCGGGGGCCACACAGGCCCCTGCATATATTCTCCTCATTGCCCCGGGACCTGGCCCACCCGGGGGCTTATTAAAACAAAGCGCGGGAGCCCGTGCTTCATTTAAAAAAAAAAAAAATTCGTTGGAATTTGTGGATCCTACGCGAATCCCACCGAAAAAATAATTTTTTTTTTTTTTTTGGCCCTTAGGGTCCTTGTGGGATCCCCTGAGCAGGCCTATGGGGTCAGAGTGTTTCTACCCTGCCCCCTTTTCTTCATTTTTAACCGAGTCACAAGATGGCTGCCAACACTTTTTTGTTTGAAGTGTTGGCAGCCAATCAGAATCAAGCTTGTGATCAGGAGGGTTCATGGATCCACCGCGGTCACCAGATATATAAATATTTTAATTTTTGAATTTCTCAGGAACTACTGAACAGATTTACACCATACAAAGCGCCCAGAGTGCACTCTGGACAAAGAGCTACCTCTCTGCCAAATTTGGTGTAATTTCTTTCAGCAGTTCGGGCTGTAGCTGCGACAAAAGTTTCCTATGGAAATTAACATGGAGAAAACGAGTTTTGAGACCCCCCTTTTTTCTCGGCCCCAGCTTAAGGAATCACCCCGAAACTTTCAAGACAGGAGCTGATCTGAGTGAACAATTAGTTTTGATAATTTCGCAGAGATTCGTCAAACGGCGCCAAAGATATTGGCACAGTTTGATATATATGATATATATATATATATTACCTACTGGCGGTTGCCAGTAGGTAGTTATAGTTAGGACCCAGTTTCCATAGGAAAAGCGTTTTTTGATTTGCCAATATCTTTGGCGCCGTTTGACAAGTCTCTGCAAAATTTTCAAAACTAATTGTTCACTCAGATCAGCTCCTGTCTTGAAAGTTTCGGGGTGATTCCTCAAGCGGGGGCCGAGAAAAAAGTGGGGTCCCAAAACATGTTTTCTTCATGTTAATTTCCATAGGAAATTTAGACACAGCTACAGCCCGAACTGCTGAACGGAATTACACCAAATTTGGCAGAGAGATAGCTCTTGGTCCAGAAAGCACGCTTCTTTTTAAATCGTGTAAATCCGTTAAGTAGTTTTTGAGATATTTAAAGATTTACAGATATCGATATTTGAGAATTGTGAGATCTGATTGGTTGAGCCGTTCCGAGCACGAGCTTGCCTGTGATTGGCTGCCAACACTTCAGACTAGGAAGCGTTGGCAGCCATCTTGTGACTCGGTTTAAAAGAGTAGGGGGAAAAAGGTGGAAAAAAGTAGAAGAGGGCAGGTTAGAACACCGTGAGCTCCCTAGGGTGCTCAGGGGGTGGCACAGGGAGTCCGAAGGTAAAAGAAAACATTTTTTATATGTTTTCGGTGGTATTTGTGTGATTTGCGTAGGGCCTGAAAATCACGGCGGGAAAAAGAAAAATGAACTGCGGTGTCGCACGCTTCGTTTAATTAAGCCCGCGGGTGGGCCAGTTCCCGGTTAGGAATGTGTAGTTATAATGCGGGGTTTGCTTCTGTCACGGGGACCGCCACTTCCTCGGAGCAAATATAATGATATGAAGGGGGTACGCGTCTTCCCTCCCCCTCCGCTCCGAAGAGGAGGACGTCTTTGGAGGTATTCGTAAAATTTAAGTGTGGAGAGATGAAGCTTCCCCCATACTGTGTCAGGGGGCACTACTTCCCCGGGCATTTATGAATTAAAATGCGGGGGTCTGTTGCGGACTGCCGGCCCCGGGGAGTGCGATGTTCCCGGGCCTTTAAATTGGATGGAGGCGTATCGTCCAATTTCCCTTGAGGAGCTTTCCATGGCCCTGGGTATCGTTATCTCCGAGCGCCAGTTTCAACAATGACCCGTGGTGGCTACCCCTGGGACATTGTAGTTTGCTATGGCAGGGCAGGATCTATGGAGAGTTCCTGCTCAGTCATAGCAAATTTCTGCTTCGCTTTATGGAAGCGAGAGGAGAAAATTTGCTCTCGCTTTTATGAAGCGAAGCAGATTTGCTTTTGGGCAAAGGGAGCTTGCATGGAGCAGCTGGCTTTGTTCAAAAGGAATGCCGGCTGCCGCAGGAGGCGAGGAGGTGGCAGGGAGTGCGGGGGATTGGGGCGCCTTGCGCAGTTTCCAAACATTGTGGCCAGGCTCCGGGGAATACGGTTCCCTGGGCCTAAAATGACCCAGCTGAGTTTTTAGTTATAGGGTGGCTCTAAAAAGAGCCCTTGTTTTCATTATGAGTTTGTTGGAGCTACATGTAAGTGCGGATGCACAGCTTCAGGTTGTTGAGAAAAACTCTGTTTCCTTGATCTGTGAAATGAACTCCATCAATTCTGTATATGTCATCCATATCAAAATGTAGATTGTTGTTGTAGATGGACCCCATTCTATGATCTCTGAGGTATGCAGACACAGCTTTATTGACATTCTTCCTAGCTTTCTCAATCTGAGGACAGAATTGATTTGACCATTTCCACTTCTGTCTTTGGCATATATTGGAGTATACAAAGACAGTTTGAGGCAAAAGCAACATCAATTGTGCAAAGGTATCCTTCATGAGCATTTCCAGACCTACCCCAGTCAATGTGCCTAGGCCATTGCCACCACAGTGCACAATCATGAGGTCAGGGTGTTGGAGATGCAAAGAGGTTTTAACCAAAGGCAACAATTGATGCCACTTTAATCCTCTCTGTGCAAACCATTTAATGTCCACATTTTGTAAACCTAGGTCTTTGTCAATACGTCTGTGTTCAGCATACATTTTGCACCAGAAAACATAGCTGTGTCCTACGATCCATACTAGCATTTTGAAGGTATGGCTGGGAGGAATCAAAAGATGCCTGTAGCTCATGTAGTCCATTGGTAGAATGAGAGATATGTTGAAAGGTGGAGAAGAAGCTTTTTTTGAGAAAACGATAACTGATTGGCTGATGAAGAACATTGTGCAGTGAAAACTAGGGTGCATGTTAGTTTCGTGAAAAAGTATGTTTCTGATTGGTTAATAAATAATGTTTGAAAGGTACACTACATAGGATACGATCAGACGTGCAGAAGCCAACCATACCTGCTACTTGCATTTGGAAGGTACTGTTCTGCACTTAAAAAAATGGTGAACTTGTGACCTGCACCTGCCGTTGAATGTTGCAGAAACTGTTGGGATGAAATATGGTGAACTTGTGACCTGCACCTGTTGTTGAATGTTGCAGAAACTGTTGGTATGGAAACTGGCAATAAGGTGATTGGGGGAGGAGTAAAAATAACTGTGGTATTAAAATATGAAATGCAAAATTAATTACAACTGATAAGCTATTAAAGTTGGGTTATCAAAATGAGTAGTGTGTTGTTCAAAATTTGCAGTAGTATTTATAAGAAATAGGCTTCTGAATTGTGGTAAGGGTTCGGGGCTGTATGGCGATGCGGCAGTGTGGGGGAGTGTCCAAACCACAAAATAAGAGAACCAGTTTGGGGTGTTTTAGAAGAGAGTTAGAGAGGGTTAATATGAGTAACCAATAGAAATGTGTTTTGCACTGCGAAATAATGAAGGAAGGATTTTGATTTGCTATTTACATCTATTTCTGTGCGGAAAGAGAGGGAAATTTTGCCATTACTCATTCTATTCTTGATGAGAGTCTTGAATTACATTTATTGAGTGAGAAAGAAAATATTGCATGTGTTTGTGAAATTTGAAATCTGCATACCAACTACAGAGGTGAGTTACAAATTAATAAGGTGTGTTATATATTGTGTAGTAGTGGTTAAGTTTTTGAGGCGATATTTTTAAGTTTGAAAATAATATTTTTAAAATAATATAGTGTTGCCGAAGTGTGCTGTTTCACATTTGTTACAAAATGTGCATAGAGTGTGAGTAGTTGCTGAACAAGTACTCCATATGTATTTAGGTGTCTTCGAGAAAGAAGAAGCGTAGTTTGTCATGTTCAAAGGAGTGTATGGTTTTGAAAGTGAGGTACAGGGTTAATCTGGGTTCCAAAATCGACCCGGGCAACATAAAGGAAATGTCGCACGTTTGCAGATTGTGCATTGTCGAAAAATACTGGGGAGAGGGGGGGGGTAGAAGAGGCATGTTTTATTAACTTGAGGGAGATGAAAATAAAATGGAAATGTTGCGTGCAGACGTTGTGCTCGGACTTTTGACACTGGTGAGCTATATTTGAATATAAGTAAAGGCAACTGTCAGACTCCTGGCTGTGCAGAATGCGCAGACATTAGAAGGCCAGCAGATCGAGAGACTAAGAATGACATGTCCCTTTCTACATGTATTTTCACACGTGTTATGCATCGGAAGATCCAAAACCTATAAAACACTGGTATATATCTATTTGTATGTTTTTTTAAAGTATGTGCTACTAGGAAAAGGCACAGCCAGATGTACGCATGCTTTCAGTAATGTGGTGAGACTTTCAACTGTGATAGGGAAAGAGTTTCTGCTTTGCATTTGGGTAGAGTGAACACTGTTAGTTGTTGCTGAGTAGTGAAGATGCAAAAGACAGATGAGGTCAAAGACATGCTGGTAAAGGGATTAGTGATTATGGTACTTCGTATGAGTCTTTGGGAAGGTATTGTTGAAGTATGCCGTATATATTTAAGTGTCTTCGTGAAAATAGGAATGCAGTCTCTTATGCTGAAAGGACTGCATGGTGTTGTGACTAAGGTACAGGGTTGAATTAAGATCGAAAATTGGGCCGGTAAATGTAAGAGAAATAGGGATGTTTGTAGATTGTGACTTGTCAGAAAATACAGGGGGGGGGGCGTTTCTTTACAAGAGATATGTTTTATGAATGTCTGGGAGATAAAAAATAAATGGAAATGTTTCCTGCATATTTTGTGTACGGATTTGTTCACACTGGTGAATTACATGTGAATATAAGTGAAGGTAATTGTCAGGCTCTCTCCCTGTGCTGAATCTGCTTATATTAGAGGGCCACCAAATTAAGAGTTTGGGAATGACACGTCCTTTTACTCCCCCTGTCCCTATTTCTCACCCCCAACGGTTCCTCCCTCTTCTCTTTCTAAAAAGAAAATAACAGAGGCCCATCTACCATGAAAAATAGCACTTAGACCTTCACTGGCCTGTTGGTGGCATCTGTAGAGCAGAGAGAAAGTCACAATTGGTTTGAATGCTACAGGAGTGCAGTGTGTTATGTTGCAAGGACTACATGCTCTTGTGACTAAGGTACAGGGATGAATTGGGGTCGAAAATCGGCCAGGGAAATGTAAAAGGAATGGCCTCCTGCAGATTGAACCTTGCGGGAAAATACTGGGGGGGGGAGGGGGCTTTATTAACTTCAGGGAGATGAAAAAAATGAAATGTTGCGTGCACACTCGGTGCACGGGTTTGCGCACACTCGTGAAGCATACGTGAATATAAGTTAAGGTAATTGCCAGGCTTCCTGCTCGTGCTGAACCTGCATATATCACAGGGGCGGTAGATCGAGAGACTGGGAATGACACGTCCCTTGACCCCCCCGACCTTCCTCCCGCCCTCTAACGGTTCCTCTCCCCTCGTTTGTAAAAGGAAGGTAACAGAGGTCCATCTGCATTGACTGTCACTGGGCTGCTGGGGGCATCTGAGGAGCACAGAGAAAGTTGTAATCGACTTTTATGCTATAGAAAAAAGCCGCACACAGTTGCAAATTACATACTGCCCCAATTTAGATTGCTTGACGATTCGTCTTAACAGTTTAACTCTGGTGAGGTATGTCTATGGTTCAACATGTATTTTCACACCAGTTATGTATTGGAAGATCCGATACCTATAAAGCACAGGTATAGATCTATTTGTATGTTTGTTTTAAGTATGATGCCACTAGGAAAATTGACAGGGAGATGTATGCATCCTTTCAGTAATATGGTGAGACTTTCATCTGGACATGGGAAGGGTTTCTAGTTGGCATTTGGGTAGTCCCAACATTGTTAGTAGTTGCTGAGTAGTGAAGATGCAACAGGCAAATGAGGTTAAAGACATGGTGGGAAAGGAATTAACTGTCAGTATTGTATTTGTAACATATAACACAGACATGAAACATTTTAAAAAATGTATTTCAAATAATATGGCGTAATGTGCAGTATATGTGTCACAACAAAAATGAAACTGTATGATAGAATTATAATCAGTATAGTACTGAATCGATATGTCATTAGAAAAAGAGATGTCATTAGAAAAAGAGAATAGAGAAAAAATATATTGTGAGTAACGTTTCTCTCCCTGCAAAAAAGAAGTATTATTATAAAATAGAACATCTCAGAGGTTTGTCTGCAGACTACATAACTTTTAATATCAATAGTAATGTCCCCAACAGGTAAGTCGCCCGTTTCGTCGGCCACCTCTGGAACACCCAGGCAAACAGAGCGCAAACATAAAGATAGCGTAACCAAGTCTGTAAAGGGGAATTTGTAAAGAAAGTCAATATCTGAAAATCCAAAAAGGAAGGAAAAGCGAAATGAGAAAAAGGAAAAAAACAGTGTTCTAGAAGTGTACAAATAAGAGGTCGTCAAATCGGGTTACCATGCGCACTTATGGAGATCCATTGAAGCTCAAGAACTCAGAAGCACCGTGATATGCAATCAGCTCCAAAAGGTCATCTGCACCTCTCCAAGCAAAGAGGGTCGCCATCTAATTGAGCAAGTCGAAAGAACAGACATGGTCATCGTAATCTTCTGCGAGCAGGAGCATATCAGGGCAACTTGCATCATATTCGATGATAGTCTGCTGCAAGAGACGCTGCGCATGAGCGCATGTACTCCATCTCCCCCTTATTGCATTATTAAACGCATCCATCAAGCGTGTGTCTCCAGAACAGTCCTGGTCATGATCCAACAATGGTCGCAGCAACAGTTCATAATTCAGGAATTCGCATGAAGTAGTAGAGAGGCAGACATGCAGGTCGCATTCAAAGGGACAGCGGAGACAGTAGAACACAGGTTGCACGCAGGTGAAATACACGTAGTGGAAATTCAGCCTATATCTGATGCCAAATATCGCCAATGGCAAGCATTCAAAAAGTTGTAGCATCCGTTCACGGTACAGCTGCAATTGACGTGGATGGGGTCGAAGCACAGGACGGGCAGCCATTTCCTAGTAGGAGCTGAAGAACGAGCACTGCACAAGCCAGCTAGAGCAGCAAGGGAACCCGCCAAATGAGCTTGCAAAATTAGAATGAATGAAATCCGGTTTTACTATAAAAATAGTCTGAAACGAGATAACAAGGCGGGAGTAGAGTAGTTTAAAAAAATGTGGTAGGCCTTCGGTTTCAGAGTGATTAAATATTTGGCATATAAATTGTTCAAAATGTAGCGGAATATTGGCATAGAACAGTGACTCAATGTCACTGGGGGGTTTACCCACCTGCTATTTGAAGGTCTCACGAGCTGATGTGTGAGCCACTTGTCGTTGAAACAATAGCGGTTTGTGTTAGTGTTTAAAATTAAAATCTGTTTTCAAAGTAGGAATGGAAGGCCAGAGCAAACTATCTCCAAATGCATGGGGGAGGATTGAAGACATTGGTGCAACATGTTACACGTTGTGAAAGAGTTGGTATGTACGGGACGCCTGCTTGTAGGCAATAGGACTTGCAGTTATTTGGAATAAGATAACTGCTTTTGAAAAGCACACTGAGCGTGGGAATAACAGCAGCTACTGGAGTTTGTTTAAAAAACAGTTTAAATTAGGGGCGGAAAGTAACAATTTCCGTTTAATTTAACTTGTGTACAAACTAAAGAATATTGAACAGAACAAACAGTGTGATTCTCTGTTAGGAAAACTTACTTATCTTCATTCTGACAGCAAAATGCAAAACCAAGGAATCCAAAACATGAATAAAAGTAGTTTCAAGGTAGTTAAATGTATGAATGGGGTAATGTTTTATGCAATCATGGAGGCTGTGCTATACAGACATCAATCAATCAGAGATTACCAACACAATTATGCAAACTCCCCGTTTGTATTCTTGCACTTAATTAATGACTCAGGCAGTATGAAAGCAGTCATCGATTCCCTCAGGTACTACCCATGCACTCCCACAGTGACCCCGAAATTACTCTTGAAGTCATCTTTTTACTCAGGGAGTTTCCAAGCAGTGTTGTAAACAGGTAGGTATTATCTTTTTACTGATATAGTCACTTAGGCAGTAGCCATGGACTCAGAGAATCAAGTAGGCAGTACTACCACACAAATTAAACCAATCAAGGATTACTTATGCAGTTATGCAATGAGCGACGGAGTACTTTGGCACTCAAGCATTCACTGAGGCACTATGTATGCAGAGATGAATTTCTTGAAGTACTATCTATGAACTTATCCATTCAGTGATGTACAATGGAAGCATTTCTCCAATTATTCTGGCAATACACTGCGACTCATAGAAACTGTGAGGCAGTACTGTTACAGTCATTTTTTCACTACAGGAGTATGTGTGCATTTATGTAATCTGCAACACAGTTTAGTTATAGTCAGAGAATGCCTTACAGTAGTACAAAAGAGCTTATGCAATCAGTGAATAACGCCTCACCTGCCTTTCATATTTTTAAAAGTAATGATGGACAGTTGGATGTATCAAATAATAGTAAAAAAATAGGTTGAACATTTTTTCTTAAATTTGTTTTAAAGTTGTAAATGTGAACAAATACAAGTTTTAATGATACATGAGTGTAGTGTGTCATGTTGAAAGAACTCTATGGTCTTTTGTCTGAGGTACTGGGATGAAATGGGGTCCAAAATGGGTTCGGGGAACGTAAAGGAAATGGCTCAAGTTTGCAGATTGTTACTTGTCGGGAAATACTTGGGCGGGGGGAGAGTTTTAGAAGACACATGTTTTATTTATTTCAGGGAGATAGAAAAAAAATTAATGTTGCCAGGACACTTGGTGCACGGGTTTGCTCACACTCGTGAAGCACACGTGAATATCAGTGAAGGTAGTTGTCTGGCTTCCTGCTTGTGGTGAATCTGCGTATATTACAGGGCCGGCAGATCAAGAGACTAAGGGGTCGATTCCGATCTCGGCCGGAAGCGCACCTAACAGTATTTGTCCGGAAAAAATACAAGCCGAATGCGTGTTTCCCGACCGATTCGTACACTCGTCCGGACGAACAAGTACGATGCGTATAACAACCCAGTTTCCGAGCGAGCCGTACTCACCCAATCCAGCTCCTGTTCCCCGCCCGAGCCGGATCCGTAAACGCCGATTCGAGCCGCACGGAAGCAAATACACAGCACCTTCCGGCCGGACTAGTACGATGCGCATTCCGTACGCGCCGAACCCGTCGCTACGTCCGGCACGTTTGAGCATCCGGGCGAGCCGTACATAAGCTCCGTTGTGCGCCACAAGACGATCCACGGCTACGAGACGAACAAGCCAGCGACGAGTACGAGTCGAAGACACGAGAAACCCAAACGAGACGATCCAAGCATGAATCCCATTGCGCAGGTCCTACCTATACTCTACATCTATTACCGGGACCGGCACGGACGCGTACGGCGCAGACGGTAAGTCAAACACCAACAATACAAACAAACTACACGTACCCGAAATATGTCACACACACATAGGGATGCACAAATGACGTACACAAGCAACAGCAGAACCATAGGGGTGGGATGGCCAACACCAATGCCATACACACCCATAGGGGGATGGATGCCTACCACTAACACCACCCTACCACCACCGCTACTCATGGGGGACTAGATGCCTGCCACCACCACCACCCATACTCAGGGGGGGCTGGATGCCTACCACTACCACCACCCCTACTCAGGGGGGCCTGGATGCCTGTCACTACTACCATACCCACCCTTAGGGGGCTGGATGCCTATCACTACCACCACCCTTACTCAGGGGGGCATGGATGCCTGTCACTACTACCATCCCCACCCTTAGGGGGATGGATGCCTGCCACTACCACCACCCCTACTCAGGGGGGCCTGGATGCCTGTCACTACTACCATACCCACCCTTAGGGGGCTGGATGCCTGCCACTACTACCACCCCTACCCAGGGGGGCCTGGATGCCTGTCACTACCACCACCCCTACTCAGGGGGGGCTGGATGCCTGTCACTACTACCATCCCCACCCTTAGGGGGATGGATGCCTGCCACTACCACCACCCCTACTCAGGGGGGCCTGGATGCCTGCCACCACCACCACCCCTACTCAGGGGGGGCTGGATGCCTGTCACTACCACCACCCCTACTCAGGGGGGGCTGGATGCCTGTCACTACTACCATCCCCACTCATGGGGGGCTGAATGCCTGTCACTACTACCATCCCCACTCATGGGGGATGGATGCCTACCACTACCACCACCCCTAATCATGGGTGCCTGGATGCCTGTCACTACTACCATCCCCACCCTTAGGGGGATGGATGCCTGCCACTACCACCACCCCTATCCAGGGGGCTGGATGCCTGCCACTACCACCACCCCTACTCGGGGCCTGGATGCCTGCAACCACCACCACCCCTACTCAGGGGGCTGGATGCCTGTCACTACCACCACCCCTACTCAGGGGGGCTGGATGCCTGTCACTACTACCATCCCCACTCATGGGGGGCTGGATGCCTGTCACTACTACCATCCCCACTCATGGGGGATGGATGCCTACCACTACCACCACCCCTAATCATGGGTGCCTGGATGCCTGTCACTACTACCATCCCCACCCTTAGGGGATGGATGCCTGCCACTACCACCACCCCTATCCAGGGGGGCTGGATGCCTGCCACTACCACCACCCCTACTCAGGGGGCCTGGATGCCTGCAACCACCACCACCCCTACTCAGGGGGCTGAATGCCTGTCACTACCACCACC
Source organism: Calotriton arnoldi (assembly GCA_963921515.1). Taxonomy (NCBI): domain Eukaryota; kingdom Metazoa; phylum Chordata; class Amphibia; order Caudata; family Salamandridae; genus Calotriton; species Calotriton arnoldi. The sequence continues at coordinate 18,077 of CAWUFW010015266.1, forward strand.
CCTACTCAGGGGGGCTGGATGCCTGTACCTACTACCATCCCCACTCATGGGGGCTGGATGCCTGTCACTACTACCATCCCCACTCATGGGGGGATGGATGCCTACCACTACCACCACCCCTAATCATGGGTGCCTGGATGTCTGTCACTACTACCATCCCCACCCTTAGGGGGATGGATGCCTGCCACTACCATCACCCCTATCCAGGGGGGGCTGGATGCCTGCCACTACCACCACCCCTACTCAGGGGGGCCTGGATGCCTGCCACCACCACCACCCCTACTCAGGGGGGGCTGGTTGCCTGTCACTACCACCACCCCTACTCAGGGGGGGCTGGATGCCTGTCACTACTACCATCCCCACTCATGTGAGGCTGGATGCCTGTCACTACTACCATCCCCACTCATGGGGGATGGATGCCTACCACTACCACCACCCCTAATCATGGGTGCCTGGATGCCTGTCACTACTACCATCCCCACCCTTAGGGGGATGGATGCCTGCCACTACCACCACCCCTACTCAGGGGGGCCTGGATGCCTGCCACTACCACCAGCCCTACTCAGGGGGGCCTGGATGCCTGCCACCACCACCACCCCTACTCAGGGGGGGCTGGATGCCTATCACTACTACCATCCCCACCCTTAGGGGTATGGATGCCTACCACTACCACCACCCCCACTCAGGGAGGGGCTGGATGCCTGTCACTACTACCATCCCCACTCATGGGGGGATGGATGCCTACCACTAACACCACCCCTACTCATAGGACGGGTAATGCATGACACAACCAGCATACTCCCACATAAGGAATGACAGAAAATGACATCCCCCCCAACACCATGACAAGCGTGTGTAGTCTGTGTCAAATGCCTACAAGACTGAACATGACATTGAACATACAATGTGACCCCCTATCACATGTGTCACACATAAATGTGTGTGGCCTCCACAATGCAAGCCGACCATGGCCAATGTGGCAATGGGCTCGAACACCCCATCACCACAGTGACCAAAAGGGAAGTGTGACGGTCCATAGCTGATGCACATTTTTGAACAGTGTGGCAATGGGGCCTAAAGCCCCATCACCACAGTGACCAAAAGGTAAGTGTGGTGTCCATAGCTGATGCACTTTTTGAACAGTGTGGCTATGGGGCCTAAAGCCCCATCACCACAGTGACCAAAAGGTAAGTGTGGTGTCCATAGCTGATGCACTTTTTGAACAGTGTGGCAATGGGGCCTAAAGCCCCATCACCACAGTGACCAAAAGGTAAGTGTGGTGTCCATAGCTGATGCACTTTTTGAACAGTGTGGCAATGGGGCCTAAAGCCCCATCACCACAGTGACCAAAAGGGAAGTGTGGTGTCCATAGCTGATGCACTTTTTGAACAGTGTGGCAATGGGGCCGAAAGCACCATCACCACAGTGATCATAAGGTAAGTGTAGTCATGGTAAAAGCTGCCAAAGCAAAACTGCATGGATGAATCCTGGTCACACAACAACAAACACATCAGTGGCATAGTAGTGCTTGTGTCCCATAGCAACATAGATTGGGCGAGGCAAACAGTGCAGTGTCACTGAAACATCGTTTTGGCCATGTGCATACAAACATCACCCATGGGGGCCCACATTGTCAACATTCACAAATAACACAATGACAGAAGTGACCATCATAATGCTGACCCACATATCTGCACCAATGGACACACAAATGTAGATATCCTGTGGAGACTGTAGATGTGAGGTGAACAAATACCATACCATGGCAGCAATGGGACATACAAACCATGATTATTGTGCTGACTGATGACCTAGGAGTCCCAGGGACAGCAGGGGAAAGCCACCAAACAACATACAGCCAATGGCACACTCAAGATATGCCAATGCAGTGGTGCTAAGGCACAAACACAAACAGGCAGACTCACACTGCATATCAAACACAACAGGTGATGGGCGTGTGTGCCAGTGTCCCCAGGCAACCACACAACACATGAGGAGGCCTGAATTCCAACCACACAGATGTGTATACAGTGCCATACAAAAGTTACTCATGGATCTGATACCCCTATGTGGGCAATCAGGCATTGTTAGATGAGAGGGAGCACAAATTACACATGTCACACAAGCTTGTAGGAACAGCAACTAACACAGCAAGAGACAGACCCACCACAGCACTACCCCCAGGGACCCCACATTGTGCTGACACTAGCCTGCATGATAATCCCACTGTGATGACAAAGGTAGATGTCGTTCACACTGTGAACCACAGCCATGTGTCCTGAGCAACAAACTACCATCACACCTACACAAGCTCTAATCAATCAGCACGGCCTGCCAGCCAAGGCCAATATGAAGGTAGGGGTCTAGCCGTGCAACAACTCACATTTGCACACACTCAACACCACACACCCTGATCTCCACCAATGTGCAGCAGTGAAGCTCACACGGACTGGTGACATTGCACATGCACCCATGACAATACCAGGGGTGGTGGTGGGAACTAAGGTGCAGAAACCCATCACACATGGCCAGTCAACAAGACTCGTCAATGTCTGACACACAGCACAGTACGCCGTACATGGGCATGATGTGAAATCCACCACAATCAATGGGATCCTGGCCATAGTCACACACCAACGAAGAAGCCAAGGTGACACACTAAGAACACACGTACACAACTTCCAACATTGCAGCTCTGACCCTGAGGAGTGGCAGCAGTCACACACACAACGTGTCATAATCAGTGAAAGCTACCACAAACTGTAAATCACATGACTTGTGTAAACAACAAGTGCCAAGGGGAATCCTGAATGTGTCCCATCTGCGTTTGACCACACCCCCAGCCCTGACAACAAAGACAACCTGGGATGACAACCTCATGAACATTAGTTTGCCATGCACCCACATCACGGAGAAACCAGGTCCAAGATGCTGGATGAACACAGAACAACTCAGCAAGCATCACAAACAGGAACATCCCTAGGGACACAGCCTGTGTAGGAAAAGGGAAGGGAACACGCACAGACATGCTTACACAACACACAACACAGGCCCACGCAATGTCACCAGATTACACACTGCCATGAGGGCACTCCACTCCTGTGGAAGGTCCACTGTGCCAAACCTTGTCTGTGCACGACCCAAACATGTCAGCAGAACATTCCGTCAGTGAGTCAACAACTACAACACACAGAAGGCTCTGCTCACATCAGCCTGGGTACGGGAGTGTCACGTCAGTCATCTGCATACACCCAAAACACGTGTCAAGCAAGTTGCACTGTATACACAGATGAGTCCTTCGACATTGATGTGCAAAACTGCATGTCCAGTGGAGCTGGGCACACAGTCAGTGAAATCGGAACATTGAACAGTGGTAAGCCCACCAGATGTGCATCAGTGTAAGACTAAGATGTTCATTTACAAATGCAAAACGTACATCCCTGTGTCAAATGCTGAACATTACACCCTCAGACTGCAACAAAGGATGCCATAGATCCAGACTACAACAGGGCACATATCCCATGGACCACATGGAGTCCATCACAGCAACACTTCATTTTCCTGATATGAACACTATTACAACTGCAAATGCAGGATGCTACTCATCCACATCATGTACATCAAAAGAAAACCCACAATTAAACAAAAAGAGGCTTTATTCAGCAAATGTCAAGGAAAACTCTGAAGTCTAAAAGAAACTAAGGCCAATGGCCAGTCCAAAATCACAGTCCCAACAGGGTGATAAGTGACAACTGGTCACCCATTGCTTGCCTGCACTGGTACGGACAGGGGACATCCCCCTTGGAGGGGCATACAAGGGGCAGGCCAGGCACCGCATGGACAGGATCAGGGGATGGCAGAGTGAGTCAGTGAAGGGGTGGTGGATGCAGGAGTGTCACCGGCAACTGCAGTGGAGGTGTCTGACTCAGGGGGGGCCGGCACCACTGTGGTACACAAGTCAGTTGGTGTGGGTGCTGCAACCACTGCAGTGGGCTGGTCTGATGTAGTGGACTGGGTCCCCACTGCAGTGCCCGAGTCAGACGGGGTGGTTGTGGACTCCACTGAAGTGCATGACTCCAAGGGAGTGGAAGGGTGGGCAGATGAGGTGGGCAGGACAGAGGGGGACCCGGTCTCCACACCAGTGGCACTAACAGGCAGAGCGTCTGGGTTGGGGGTGGAAGAGCAAGTGGTGGGGGGAGGGCCTAAGCAGTCTGGGGATGCGGTATCGGTGTGTGGGGGAACCTGGGGCAGGGTGTGGCGGGGGAACCTGTGGAGTGGTGGCCTGGGGGATGGAGGAGAGAGACTGGGTGGTGGAGCTGCGTGGTGGTGGTGGTGGGGTCTTGCTCTTCCTGGTCCGGGGGACTTCCGAATGGGGTCCTGTGTCTACCTGCGCCTGGGGGAGGCTGTCCGGGGGCGAGGGGCACTCCCCTCTGTGTGGGTGGACGTCCTCTTCCCCGGTATGCTGGATCAGCAGGATCGGAGGGGAAGAGGCCGAGGTCACACAGGAAGATCTGCTGTGTAGGTGGGGGAGCAGGTGAGGCATGGGAAGGGGTCTTGGAGGGAGAGGATTTGGAGGACTGCAGAGTGACTGTGGATGCCTGTGTGTGTGTCTGTTCCCCATCCCCTGTGTGTGTGGTATCAGTCCCCTGAGGATGCTTGTGTGCACGTCTTGCCTTTCTCTTGGGTGTGTCTGTTCTGCTCGTGTCTGTGTGTTTGGGTGATTGTGCAGGTGTGCATGTGCTTTGGACAGGTAGGGTGGCAGGAAGTGTGGATGGGGCAGAGGTGGGAGGGGTGAGGGACTGTTGGAGGAGGGACACGGCTGCCATCAGGGAGGAGTCCATGGACTTATTGCTCCTCTGTAGGGCAGACATACCCGTCGAGATGCTCTCCATGAACGACACCAGCTGTGTCAACAGAGTGGTGTGTGCATGGAGGACACTCAGCATTGCTGTCTGCCCTACATGGAGCTGCCGAAGGAGGTACACAGACTCCTCACTCAGGGCAGCAGGGGACACAGGGGCAGGGGGTGCGGTGCCTGGCACGAAGGAGACACGCTCCCGAGCACGGGAGCCTCCACGGACCTCAGGAATGGGAGCCAATGGGAGGGCGGTGGTGGTGGTGGTGGTGGCGGGGCCAGACAGACTAGCTGGCCTTTGGTGGCTGCTGAGACCCGCCTCCACAAGGGAGTCATCCTCCGAGCTGCTGTGGTCCTCAGCTGAGGTGGATGGTGCTGAGGACTCCTCGGTGTGGTTCCCCTCGCCCTCTGTGCCACTGCGTCCCTCTGACCACTCGTCGGATGCTGACCCAGTCTGGCTCCGCTGCTCCTCCTGGTCCATGGAGCTGTCCCCTCCTGTGGCCGTGGATGTATCTGCAAACAATTAGGAAAACAGACAAACATCAGTCACCTGCACTGACCGCACACACCACAGTAAGTACAGCACATCACAGAGCAAGCCCTGGCATCCTTAGTTGAACATTGCCTAAAGTCCTCACACAGATTTGGGGAAGCCAATTGTCAGTCTGATGGTCAACCATGGGACTCACACCCCTCCTGCCCTTGCACCCATCTGTCTGGTGCCTGTCTGATGGTAATACCCCACATTGTGGACACATGCACCACCTACACAGTTGTTGGACATTGCAGAGAACACGGTGAAGTATGTGAACATGCACACATCACATCTCTTGCCACTGAGTCAGTGCAGGTGTCCGGGTGAAGGGATGGCCAGAGTCTAATTAGAAATGCATGTGATGCATACCAGCACCAGACACCATGATGCACCCATGTCCGGATAGTCAATGCCACAATGGGGTGCATGTTGCACATGTCACTCCCCTGCAGGATCAGTCTTAGGAAGTTTAATGCCATGACACAGGCATGCGTGCAAAGTCATACATCACTGTCTCCAGTCACATGGCCATGGCAGCCAGCCAACAACAGTCTGCACTGTGTCACAATCCTAGGACATGGGGAATGCAAGTTATGTAACTGACAAGTGCACATGTCCATCCCCCAAAACCACATCATCTGAACTACTATTTGTCCACGTCATACCAATTGGACATATGGGGGACATGAAACACAACTCTCTGAACATGAGTACCTCACAGTGTGCTGTGAATGAAAAACAGCTGCCTGAAAGTCACAGTCGCATACACCTGTGTGCACAGTCAAGTGATCAGACACCTATAAGTCACAGAAGTATCGTCTATCATGGTCACATCTCCGATGGCATGCTGAGCCCTAACCGATAAACATACCAGTAGTCCTGACAACGAAGACACAGCACAATGAGACAGAGGCAGACACCTGAGGGTACATTTCACTGATCACAACATGCCAGATGATACACAGGAGTGGGAGTACAGAGTGTATTGTATGCCCTTGAGTAGGCATGACTGTCCAGCTCCACCTGTAAGAGGGATGAGTCCTGGACAATAGGCAGGTGGCTAAGCATGTGTGACACACTTGATACACATACTCCTGAGGCCCAAACATTGTTCCCACCGGCAGCATGGGTGTGTGCCAAATACCCCAGGGACATGTGGTGAATCAGATCAGCAAGTGGACCACATATCAAAGTTACACCCAGATTACATGTCAGGACTTGGGCATTGCGGATCCTGCGCCTGTAGACCCCCACGGATCTTACTGCCCGGGCGATGGTCAGCCAGATTTCCTGCTTCTGGTGGGCATCAACCTGTGAGGATGACAAAGTGAAAAGGCCATTACTACACATGCAACATATACGTGCATCACACAGTTGGAGATACATGTCTCAATCACAGGGGCATATGATGTACATAGACAGTGCAACAATGGCTATGAACAGTTTGCCAGCAGTCACTACATGGTATCATTGCATGGGAAGTAAACCTTGTTGGAATGCACTGTTACTGCACTGTACCTGTTCAGTGCATGTAACTACACACTTTGGCGTGTGACAACTACTCAGTGAGCATGCTAGCCAGTGGTGTGCACACTGTAAGTCCTGCTAGTCAGACAACATGCACAATTAGTAAGGCAGTGGACAGCACACTCACCTGCTCCCCTGGTTTCCCATACAGCTTGCTGTACTGTGGAAGGAGGTTGTCCAGCAGGGCCTGGTTCTCCTCAAGGCTGAAGGCTGGGGCTCTCTCCACAGTATGTGCCATTGCAGTAGCCAGAGGATGCAGAGACAGTAGCAGTGTTGGTGGCAGATGTCGTCCTGGAGCATGTAGTGCAGGCAAGTGAGCTCTCAGGGGAACAGCCAGCATTATATGTGTGCTGCAGAGGCAGATACTGTCCCATGTGTCCAAAGTGATAGGTCCAAGTCGTTTGCATCTTCTGAATCTGACCAATACATGGAATAGCAGCACTAATACACGCCCACAACATCCTTCAAATCTTCAACTTCATGACACCCATGATTTTGCAACATTGTTGTGGCTGGCCAACTGAATTCACTGCATCAGACTCGTTGGAGCTTCGAAACGCGTCCGTTGCCATGCCAGGCCCCAGCCAATGCGTGCGCACCGATCTGTCCATTGCTGTACAACGCGTATTTCGGGATACAACGCGTACCCGCTCACAACAGATGCAATGGGCCGGCCGGGCACACCGATCGGTCCATTGCTGTACAACGCGTACCCGCTCACAACAGATGCAATGGGCCGGCCGGGCACACCGATCGGTCCATTGCTGTACAATGCGTACCCGCTCACAACAGATGCAAGGGGCCGGCCGGGCACACCAATCGGTCCATTGCTGTACAACGCATATTTCGGGATACAACGCGTACCCGCTCACAACAGATGCAATGGGCCGGCCGGGCACACCGATCGGTCCATTGCTGTACAACGCGTACCCGCTCACAACTGATGCAATGGGCCGGCCGGGCACACCGATCGGTCCATTGCTGTACAACGCGTACCCGCTCACAACAGATGCAATGGGCCGGCCGGGCACACCGATCGGTCCATTGCTGTACAACGCGTACCCGCTCACAACAGATGCAAGGGGCCGGCCGGGCTCACCGATCGGTCCATTGCTGTACAACGCGTACCCGCTCACAACAGATGCAATGGGCCGGCCGAGCACATGGATCGGTCCATTGCTGTACAACGTGTACCCGCTCACAACAGATGCAAGGGGCCGGCCGGGCACACCGATCGGTCCATTGCTGTACAACGCCTATTTCGGGATACAACGCGTACCCGCTCACAACAGATGCAATGGGCGGGCCGGGCACACCGATCGGTCCATTGCTGTACAACGCGTATTTCGGGATACAACGCGTACCCGCTCACAACAGATGCAATGGGCCCACACACAGAACGGCACACACATCAAGTACTTGTGTCTCGTAATGATGTATCATGTGAAATTGAGTATGGTGAATGGCACATATGTGGGGTGACTGACAATCTTTCTTTCTTCAACCTATGCACTGCAGGGCTCCAGCTGTTCATAGACCATTCCCTGACCTGGCAACGATGGTGGAACGTGACAGCATCCGACGGTACCGCTTCACCAGGCAGCTGATTGATGATTTGGCAGTGCGCTTGGCACCACATTTGCAACCTGGCTGGACGTACCCTACGGCGCTGACACCCAAGGTGAAGGTAATGGAAGGCCTACACTTCTTTGCCACCGGTACCTTTCAACACACTGTGGCGACTGCCGTTGGGATGTCACAGACTATGTTCAGCCGTGTGCTACGCGATGTTTTGGAGGCAATGTTGAGATGCCTGAACCAGTACATCTATTTCCCTACACGTCAACAACTCACTGACGTCAAGAGTGACTTCTATGCCCTGGGGAGGATGCCACATGTCATTGGCTCCATTGATGGGACACATGTGGCTTTGATACCACCACAGGCACATGAGCAGGCATACCGGAACCGTAAACATTAACATTCGATCAATGCTCTGGTGGTATGTCTTGCAGATATGAGCATCACACATGTGTGTTCCCGTTTCCATGGTTCAGCACACGATGCCTACGTGATGAGCAGTAGTCGCATCCCGAGGATGATGGCACAGATGCAGAACCAGCGTGCCTGGCTTGTCGGTGTGTACTGACTTTGTACCCTTGTGTGTGTTCTGATCTGTAGTATTCCAACCACTTTTCCAAATCAGCTAATGTGCACTTGTCTGTCCGTAGGTGACTCCGGATACCCCAACATGCCGTGGTTGCTGACACCCCTCAGGAACCCTGTGACACCAGCCCAGATGCGCTACAATGAGGCACATGGTCGGACCAGGAGAGTGATTGAGCGGACATTTGGTCTCCTGAAGAGCCGCTTCCGCTGCCTGGACAAGACAGGAGGGGCCCTCCCATATGCCCCAGCAAAGGTGTGCAAGATTGTCATCGTCTGCTGCATGCTACACAACCTGGCAGTGCGGAAGGAGTTGCCTCTCATCCTGGATGACGATGACCAACGTCCGCCACCTGTGGAGGTTCCTGGCCTGGACCACGATGCCAGTGATGATGATGATGATGATGGTGATGTCCGCACACAGCTCATCACCAACTTCTTCAGCTGAATGTGAGTATCCAGGGAGATGGTTCTGTTTGAGTGTGGCCATGTGCTACTTGACTGGATGCGTGCAAAATGTGTCCTTACAGGTAGTCTGTACTCACCAACAGTTTTGACATGCTAACTTGGTTTTGTGTAGTTGTCTTGTGACATGTATTGGGCATGAGTATTGCAGTTCTGTCCTGTTCTTCAGTGGTTTTAACTGTGTGTCATGTCTGTCCTTCACAGGGTGCTTACTGAGTACTTTGGTCAACTTGGATCCCCGACACCATGATTCAGCTTTCAGGGTGGCAGCAGTAGTTTGCCTACAAGTGGTGGTCCTTGGTCTGTCCGTGTCGGCGGGGGTGCTCTGTGTGTTGACAGTTGTTGGAGTGGTGGGTGCAGGGGGTGCAGATGTTGGTCCAGCTGGTGCTGCATGATGACTCACACCGGAGGTGCCAGGTAGGTCTTCGCCATCCGAGGAGGGCAGAGGCTGTTCCACACCAGTGAGCTCTGTGTCCCCCGGAGCCTGGGACAGGGACTCCTCCTCGCCTGCTGCTGTGTCCCCATCATCATCACCTGTATTTGGAAGAGACACACATTGTATGTTATGTTTCTACAGGCATCAATGGTTCACACACCTGACAGTTGTGACTGTACCTCTGGATGCGGGCATGTACATTGCATTGTCCTAAGTTGTCACAGTAAGAGGTTGATATTGGTGTAGCACATTGTCATGCATACCTGGGGCATTTCAATGTGAATGTTGAGGTGTGTGCATGGCCAGCATTTGTTGTATTTGGTGGACATCCGACCATCCTTCTCCACCTAGCCCAGTTATCCCACCATGAAGCATGCCACCCTTGCAGTGGGTTCAGGTTGACTCTCAGGATGTCATTCAGTGGTGTCTTGCTGTTGGTTGTTGCACAGTTCCCAGCAGGGCCTTGTGCACCCCACAGCAGTACCCAGGGTCAGCCATCTTGTCAGTCCTTATCCACTCCCTGTGATGTGAGCATGGTTCAGAGTGGTGTTGATGGGCCAATTGTGAGGGTGAGCAGTATCTGTGACTACAACTCCCATCATGCTATTGCCTATACCCCCCTTCCCAGCATGCCCGTACGTCCTTCCTTTGGACTCTGCTTCCCTGTGGGGTAGTGTGCCTGTGCTGACAGGAAGGCTGACAGTGTTGTCCTTGCGTTTGTTTGGCTACAAGTCCCAAGAGTGTCCCTGTGCTTCACACAGCATTACCCAGGGTGGTGGTTCTTTGTGGAATCTTCATTTGGTATGTGAGGCATTGCATTCTCCCAGGTGGGTTATGTGGAGTTTGTGTTGAGGGGGTGTGTGAGGTGAGCTGCTTGTAACTATGGTCAGTGCTGTGAGTCCTCCTTCCCACCCAGCCAGATATCCCACCATGCAACGTGCTTGCATTGCAGGGAGTGCAAGTTGGCTTTCAGGATGTCAGGAAGTGGTGTTGTGCTGTTTGTTGGTGCAGAGTTCCCAGTAGGGCCTTGTGCTCCCCACAGCAGTACCCAGTGTCAGCCATCTTGTCAGTCCTTATCCACTCCCTGTGATGTGAGAATGGTTCAGAGTGGTGTTGATGGGCCAATTGTGAGGGTGAACAGTATCTGTGACTACAACTCCCATCATGCTATTGCCTACACCCCCCTTCCCAGCATGCCCGTACTTCCTTCCTTTGGACTCTGCTTCCCTGTGGGGTAGTGTGCCTGTGCTGACAGGAAGGCTGAAAGTGTTGTCCTTGCGTTTGTTTGGCTACATGTCCCAAGAGTGTCCCTGTGCTTCACACAGCATTACCCAGGGTGGTGGTTCTTTGTGGGATCTTCATTTGGTATGTGAGGCATTGCAATCTCCCAGGTGGGTTATGTGGAGTTTGTGTTGAGGGGGTGTGTGAGGTGAGCTGCTTGTAACTATGGTCAGTGCTGTGAGTCCTCCTTCACACCCAGCCAGATATCCCACCATGCAATGTGCTTGCATTGCAGGTAGTGCAAGTTGGCTTTCAGGATGTCAGGCAGTGGTGTTCTGCTGTTTGTTGGTGCACAGTTCCCAGCAGGGCCTTGTGCTCCCCACAGCAGTACCCAGTGTCAGCCATCTTGTCAGTCCTTATCCACTCCCTGTGTTGTGAGCATGGTTCTGAGTGGTGTTGATGGTTCAAATCTGAGGCTGCCCATTATCTGTTACTACGAGTCCCATCATGCTCTTGGCTACACTGACTTCACCAGCATACACAGGATTCCTTCCTTTCTGTGAGCTTCCCTGTGAGGTGGTGTTCTAGTGGTGGCTAAATATCTGACAGTGTTTGTTGGTTAGATTTGTGCCACTGCCTAGCTCAATTTGGTATTGGATTTGTACATGTCATGACACAGTTACATATCACTATGACATGGCATGTATTGTGTTTATCTGACTGACATACACTTCTTGGGATGATTATCTTTTGGTTGCTGTTGATTTGCTAGGGGTGCATGGTTTGACTGTCCCCTTGACAGTGATGTGTGTGTATTGGCACACAATATTGTGTATATTAGTTGTGTACTCACCAGGCTCTGGGATGTTTGTTAGTCCATATACGCTCACTGGTGGTAGGATGGCCCGCACCTTCTCCTCCCAGGGCCTGAGGTATACTGGTTTGGCAGGAGGGCCACTGCCGGTGTGCTGGCTCAGGAGGTAATCCTTCTTCAGTAGGTCCCTGACCCTCCTGCGCACATCATACCACCTGTTCTGGATGTCTTCCTTTGTGCGCAAACATGGTGATTGTGCGTTCACCCTGTCGACGATCCTCGCCCACATCTTGGTTTTCTGCGACATGGGGGTCTGTTGGACCAATGTGCCAAACAACTGTGGCTCTACCCTCAGGATCTCGTCTACCATGACTTCCAATTCACTATCTAGGAACTTTGGATTCTTCTTTAGGGGCATGGTGATGGGTGGTGGTGGTGATTGATGTGTGTGTGTGTGCAAGTGAGGGTGTGTGAGTGTAGGTTTTGCTGGGTATGTGTGGGGGTGCTATTTGTTAAGGTGCTAATGGTGTGTGGCTTTTGTGTTGGATGAGCTGTGTGTGTGTCTGTGTTTGGTGTGTGATGGTGTTCTCTGCTGGCAGGTCAGTGGAATTTGCAAAGGATCATGGTAGGGATTTGTGGCCTTTATGTAGGTGGAGTTGGGGGTGTGTCCTTGTTCCATTTTTTTCAGCCCCTGTATTTATTGGCTTTGTCATTGCTTGTTTGGCCCTTTTTTTTTGTATTTTTTCATTTGTGATTATTGTGCATGTAGGAGTCGTTCTTCTGACCGAGTAGGACGTTGCAGTTGTCTCGTGCGCGCCTCTCTGAGTCGTTCCCGCTGTGTTTCAGCTCAGTTTCATATGCGGCGTATGCGTCGGTCGAGAGTATTGTGTTTGTTTGGCTGGCTTTTGTATGCGTGTCGGTCGTACGGCTTGGGCTCTGTGCGAATCGTTCTGAATTTGCACCCATTGCATCGTACTGCGCGGGTCGGAGTTCGCGGGTACGTTTCGTTCGGGTTATTTCCTGGTGTGTGTCGGTCGGTTCGATTCGCGTGGTTTCCCGGCCGGATAGCTTGTTTCCGTCCGGGTCGGTCGTTCGCCTTGAGTTCCGTACGAGTCGGTCGTGATTCCCATGCATTTCATCGTACTACCCGGGTCGGACGGCGCCGGTACGTGTCGGTCGGACTAAATTCCCGTACCGAGTCGGTCGGTACGTTTTCCGGCCCGAATCGGAATCGGCCCCTAAGAATTATAGATTCCTTGACCCCCCCCACCCCTTCCTAACGCTTTCTGTCCTCCCGTTTGTAAAAGGAAGGTAACACAGGTCCATCTGCGTTGAAAGATACCACTTAGAGCCTCACTGGGCTGCTGGTGGCATCTGACCAGCAGAGAAAAGTTGCAATCACTTTTAGTGGTATATATAAAAGCCGAACACTGTTGCAAGTTACATAGTGGCCTATTGTAAATTGCTCTAGTGTTTGTTTTAACATTTTGACTTTGCTGAGGTATGTCTATGGTTCTACATGCATTTTCATACGTGTTATGCATCAGAAGATGCAAAACTTATAAAACACAAGTATACATCTATTTGTATGTTTCTTTTAAGTATGATACCACTAGGAAAAGGCACAGAGAGAATCATGCATGCTTTCAGTAATATGGTGAGATTTTCAAGTGTGACATGGAAAGTGTTTCTGCTTTGTATTTGGTTAGGCACAATAATGTTAGTAGTTGCTGAGTAGTGAAGATGCAAACGAGAAATGAGGTCAAAGACATGCTGGGAAAGGGATTAGTGATTATGGTAGTTCGTATGAGTTTTTGGGAAGGTATAGTTGAAGTGGGCTGTATTATTTATGTGTCTTCGTGAAATGAGGAATGCAGTTTCTGATGTTGGAAGGACTGCATGGTGTTGTGAGTGAGGTACAGAGTTGATTTAAGATCCAAAATCGGCCTGGTCAATGTGAGAGAAATGGCCACGTTTGTGCCTTGTTTGAAAATACAGGGTTGGGGGGGCTTCTTTACAAGAGATATGTTTTATGAATGTTTGGGAGATAAAAAAGAAATGGAAATGTTCCATGCACATTTTGTGTACAAATTTCTTTACATTGGTGAAGTATATGTGAATATAAGTGAAGGTAATTGTGAGGCTCTGTCTCTGTGCGGAATGTGCGTATATTAGAGGGCCTGGCTGATGACGGCTGGAATGCCAGAAACCGGTCCTAGGATGCTTGTTTCCGGTCCAGGGAAGACATGGCTTGGCAGTTCGGGCTGGACTGTTCCCATGAGGCACAGGGTCAGACTGATTTGCATATGGCCATGTCTGAGCTGGGGTGGTGGAGTGAGCTAAAGAATGATGATGGATTAAACCCAGATCAGTTGACTGGGGGTGAGTGTTTGATTGGCTCAAACGTTCCGTCCATCATCCCCTTTTGTATCGCTTTGTTCGCCCTAAGTTGGCGGGGGTATGCCCAGACGTGGGTCCCTTGCTCACTTTGCCACTGGATTCAAGCTAGCCTGGCTGATGACGGCTGGAATGCCAGAAACCGGTCCTAGGATGCTTGTTTCCGGTCCAGGGAAGACATGGCTTGGCAGTTCGGGCTGGACTGTTCCCATGAGGCACAGGGTCAGACTGATTTGCATATGGCCATGTCTGAGCTGGGGTGGTGGAGTGAGCTAAAGAATGATGATGGATTAAACCCAGATCAGTTGACTGGGGGTGAGTGTTTGATTGGCTCAAACGTTCCGTCCATCATCCCCTTTGTATCGCTTTGTTCGCCCTAAGTTGGCGGGGGTATGCCCAGACGTGGGTCCCTTGCTCACTTTGCCACTGGATTCAAGCAAGCCTGGCTGATGACGGCTGGAATGCCAGAAACCGGTCCTAGGATGCTTGTTTCCGGTCCAGGGAAGACATGGCTTGGCAGTTCGGGCTGGACTGTTCCCATGAGGCACAGGGTCAGACTGATTTGCATATGGCCATGTCTGAGCTGGGGTGGTGGAGTGAGCTAAAGAATGATGATGGATTAAACCCAGATCAGTTGACTGGGGGTGAGTGTTTGATTGGCTCAAACGTTCCGTCCATCATCCCCTTTTGTATCGTTTTGTTCGCCCTAAGTTGGCGGGGGTATGCCCAGACGTGGGTCCCTTGCTCACTTTGCCACTGGATTCAAGCTAGCCTGGCTGATGACGGCTGGAATGCCAGAAACCGGTCCTAGGATGCTTGTTTCCGGTCCAGGGAAGACATGGCTTGGCAGTTCGGGCTGGACTGTTCCCATGAGGCACAGGGTCAGACTGATTTGCATATGGCCATGTCTGAGCTGGGGTGGTGGAGTGAGCTAAAGAATGATGATGGATTAAACCCAGATCAGTTGACTGGGGGTGAGTGTTTGATTGGCTCAAACGTTCCGTCCATCATCCCCTTTGTATCGCTTTGTTCGCCCTAAGTTGGCGGGGGTATGCCCAGACGTGGGTCCCTTGCTCACTTTGCCACTGGATTCAAGCAAGCCTGGCTGATGACGGCTGGAATGCCAGAAACCGGTCCTAGGATGCTTGTTTCCGGTCCAGGGAAGACATGGCTTGGCAGTTCGGGCTGGACTGTTCCCATGAGGCACAGGGTCAGACTGATTTGCATATGGCCATGTCTGAGCTGGGGTGGTGGAGTGAGCTAAAGAATGATGATGGATTAAACCCAGATCAGTTGACTGGGGGTGAGTGTTTGATTGGCTCAAACGTTCCGTCCATCATCCCCTTTGTATCGCTTTGTTCGCCCTAAGTTGGCGGGGGTATGCCCAGACGTGGGTCCCTTGCTCACTTTGCCACTGGATTCAAGCAAGCCTGGCTGATGACGGCTGGAATGCCAGAAACCGGTCCTAGGATGCTTGTTTCCGGTCCAGGGAAGACATGGCTTGGCAGTTCGGGCTGGACTGTTCCCATGAGGCACAGGGTCAGACTGATTTGCATATGGCCATGTCTGAGCTGGGGTGGTGGAGTGAGCTAAAGAATGATGATGGATTAAACCCAGATCAGTTGACTGGGGGTGAGTGTTTGATTGGCTCAAACGTTCCGTCCATCATCCCCTTTTGTATCGCTTTGTTCGCCCTAAGTTGGCGGGGGTATGCCCAGACGTGGGTCCCTTGCTCACTTTGCCACTGGATTCAAGCAAGCCTGGCTGATGACGGCTGGAATGCCAGAAACCGGTCCTAGGATGCTTGTTTCCGGTCCAGGGAAGACATGGCTTGGCAGTTCGGGCTGGACTGTTCCCATGAGGCACAGGGTCAGACTGATTTGCATATGGCCATGTCTGAGCTGGGGTGGTGGAGTGAGCTAAAGAATGATGATGGATTAAACCCAGATCAGTTGACTGGGGGTGAGTGTTTGATTGGCTCAAACGTTCCGTCCATCATCCCCTTTTGTATCGCTTTGTTCGCCCTAAGTTGGCGGGGGTATGCCCAGACGTGGGTCCCTTGCTCACTTTGCCACTGGATTCAAGCAAGCCTGGCTGATGACGGCTGGAATGCCAGAAACCGGTCCTAGGATGCTTGTTTCCGGTCCAGGGAAGACATGGCTTGGCAGTTCGGGCTGGACTGTTCCCATGAGGCACAGGGTCAGACTGATTTGCATATGGCCATGTCTGAGCTGGGGTGGTGGAGTGAGCTAAAGAATGATGATGGATTAAACCCAGATCAGTTGACTGGGGGTGAGTGTTTGATTGGCTCAAACGTTCCGTCCATCATCCCCTTTTGTATCGCTTTGTTCGCCCTAAGTTGGCGGGGGTATGCCCAGACGTGGGTCCCTTGCTCACTTTGCCACTGGATTCAAGCAAGCCTGGCTGATGACGGCTGGAATGCCAGAAACCGGTCCTAGGATGCTTGTTTCCGGTCCAGGGAAGACATGGCTTGGCAGTTCGGGCTGGACTGTTCCCATGAGGCACAGGGTCAGACTGATTTGCATATGGCCATGTCTGAGCTGGGGTGGTGGAGTGAGCTAAAGAATGATGATGGATTAAACCCAGATCAGTTGACTGGGGGTGAGTGTTTGATTGGCTCAAACGTTCCGTCCATCATCCCCTTTTGTATCGCTTTGTTCGCCCTAAGTTGGCGGGGGTATGCCCAGACGTGGGTCCCTTGCTCACTTTGCCACTGGATTCAAGCAAGCCTGGCTGATGACGGCTGGAATGCCAGAAACCGGTCCTAGGATGCTTGTTTCCGGTCCAGGGAAGACATGGCTTGGCAGTTCGGGCTGGACTGTTCCCATGAGGCACAGGGTCAGACTGATTTGCATATGGCCATGTCTGAGCTGGGGTGGTGGAGTGAGCTAAAGAATGATGATGGATTAAACCCAGATCAGTTGACTGGGGGTGAGTGTTTGATTGGCTCAAACGTTCCGTCCATCATCCCCTTTTGTATCGCTTTGTTCGCCCTAAGTTGGCGGGGGTATGCCCAGACGTGGGTCCCTTGCTCACTTTGCCACTGGATTCAAGCAAGCCTGGCTGATGACGGCTGGAATGCCAGAAACCGGTCCTAGGATGCTTGTTTCCGGTCCAGGGAAGACATGGCTTGGCAGTTCGGGCTGGACTGTTCCCATGAGGCACAGGGTCAGACTGATTTGCATATGGCCATGTCTGAGCTGGGGTGGTGGAGTGAGCTAAAGAATGATGATGGATTAAACCCAGATCAGTTGACTGGGGGTGAGTGTTTGATTGGCTCAAACGTTCCGTCCATCATCCCCTTTTGTATCACTTTGTTCGCCCTAAGTTGGCGGGGGTATGCCCAGACGTGGGTCCCTTGCTCACTTTGCCACTGGATTCAAGCAAGCCTGGCTGATGACGGCTGGAATGCCAGAAACCGGTCCTAGGATGCTTGTTTCCGGTCCAGGGAAGACATGGCTTGGCAGTTCGGGCTGGACTGTTCCCATGAGGCACAGGGTCAGACTGATTTGCATATGGCCATGTCTGAGCTGGGGTGGTGGAGTGAGCTAAAGAATGATGATGGATTAAACCCAGATCAGTTGACTGGGGGTGAGTGTTTGATTGGCTCAAACGTTCCGTCCATCATCCCCTTTTGTATCGCTTTGTTCGCCCTAAGTTGGCGGGGGTATGCCCAGACGTGGGTCCCTTGCTCACTTTGCCACTGGATTCAAGCAAGCCTGGCTGATGACGGCTGGAATGCCAGAAACCGGTCCTAGGATGCTTGTTTCCGGTCCAGGGAAGACATGGCTTGGCAGTTCGGGCTGGACTGTTCCCATGAGGCACAGGGTCAGACTGATTTGCATATGGCCATGTCTGAGCTGGGGTGGTGGAGTGAGCTAAAGAATGATGATGGATTAAACCCAGATCAGTTGACTGGGGGTGAGTGTTTGATTGGCTCAAACGTTCCGTCCATCATCCCCTTTTGTATCGCTTTGTTCGCCCTAAGTTGGCGGGGGTATGCCCAGACGTGGGTCCCTTGCTCACTTTGCCACTGGATTCAAGCAAGCCTGGCTGATGACGGCTGGAATGCCAGAAACCGGTCCTAGGATGCTTGTTTCCGGTCCAGGGAAGACATGGCTTGGCAGTTCGGGCTGGACTGTTCCCATGAGGCACAGGGTCAGACTGATTTGCATATGGCCATGTCTGAGCTGGGGTGGTGGAGTGAGCTAAAGAATGATGATGGATTAAACCCAGATCAGTTGACTGGGGGTGAGTGTTTGATTGGCTCAAACGTTCCGTCCATCATCCCCTTTTGTATCGCTTTGTTCGCCCTAAGTTGGCGGGGGTATGCCCAGACGTGGGTCCCTTGCTCACTTTGCCACTGGATTCAAGCAAGCCTGGCTGATGACGGCTGGAATGCCAGAAACCGGTCCTAGGATGCTTGTTTCCGGTCCAGGGAAGACATGGCTTGGCAGTTCGGGCTGGACTGTTCCCATGAGGCACAGGGTCAGACTGATTTGCATATGGCCATGTCTGAGCTGGGGTGGTGGAGTGAGCTAAAGAATGATGATGGATTAAACCCAGATCAGTTGACTGGGGGTGAGTGTTTGATTGGCTCAAACGTTCCGTCCATCATCCCCTTTTGTATCGCTATATTAGAGGGCCGGCAGATGAAGAGTTGGAGAATGACACGTTCCTTGACTCCTCCTCCCCCCAATTTTCTCCCCCCAACGGTTCCTCCCTCTTTCTAAAAAGAAAGTAACAGACGCCCATCTATCGTGAAAAATAGTATTTAGACCTTAACTGGTCTGTTGGAGGCATCTGTAGAGCACAGAGAAAGTCGTAATTGGTTTCAATACTACACGAGTGCAGTGTGTTATGTTGCAAGGACTACATGGTGTTGTGAGTAAGGTACAGGGATGAATTGGGGTCCAAAATCAGCCAAGGAAATGTAAAAGGAATGGCCTTCTGCAGATTGAACCTTGTGGGAAAATACAGGGGGGGCCTTTAACAGGGACATGTTTTATTAACTTCAGGGAGATGAAAAAAATAAAATGTTGCATGAACACTTAGTGCACGGGTTTGCTCACACTGGTGAAGCACACATGAATACAAGTTAAGGTATTTGTCAGGCTTCCTGCTCGTGCTGAAGGTGCGTACATCACAGGGGCGGCAGATCGAGAGACTGGGAATGACACGTCCCTTGACCTCCCCCTCCTTCCTCCCACTCTCTAACGGTTCCTCTCCCCTCGTTTGTAAAAGGAAGGTAACAGAGGCCCATCTGCGTTGACCCTCACTGGGTGCTGGGGGCATCTGACGAGCACAGAGAAAGTCGTAATCGACTTCTATGCTATACAAAAAAGCTGCACACAGTTGCAACTTACATATCGCCCCAATTTGCATTGTTAGACGATTCCTCTTAACAGTTTAACTTTGCTGAGGTATGTGTATGCTTCAACATGTATATTCACACAAGTATTGTATGGGAAGATCCGATAGCTATAAAACACAAGTATAGATCTATTTGTATGTTTGTGTTAAGTATGATGCCACTAGGAAATGGCAGAGGGAGATCCATGGATCCTTTAGTAAAATGGTGAGACTTTCAACTGTAACATGTAAAGGGTTTCTGGTTTGCATTTGGGTAGGCCGAACATTGTTAGTAGTTGCTGAGTAGTGAAGAAGCAACAGGCGAATGAGGTTAAAGACATGGTGGCAAAGGAATTAGTGATTATGGTACTTTGTATGAGTGTTTAGGAAGGAATTGTTGAAGTACGCACTATATATTTAAGTGGAATGAGTGGTGTTTTGATATTTGAAATCAAGAAAAAAGTAATCTAAATAATGTCTTGGTAGTTAAAATCAGTAATCATATGTAATTATTTTAAAATATTGAATAGATGTAAGAAACTATTGAAGCTGTTCTTTGTTTTTCAGGATTTTTTTTTGTTTGGATCAGACATTCAAGATGCCAAGAAAAGATGAAGAGAGAAGGAAACAAAAAAGAGATCTACTTAAAGAAAAGTCAGAAAACTGTGTTACAAACAAATGAGAATGTTACTAAGGATAAAGTTTGTTTAGGTAAGAGCACTTAACACTTTCTTAAAACAGTTGTGGAGAAATTATATGAAGAGAATAGGAGTGAAAGGAAAAAGAAGAGTTTCTCGACTAAGGAGAAGGAGAATGACAGTTCCAATGGTAAAAGTAAATAGTTTTGGAAAAACAACACATGTTACACGAAGACAAAAACAATTTCAACAGATTAGACAACGACTCTTTCGAAGTAGAGTAATTCAGAATTTATTGAAAGATTGTAAGAAGTATAAAAGAAGATTACTAGCATGTCGGCAGAAACAACAGATTGAAACTGTAGTGGATACTGCTTTTAATTTGAAACGAAAATTATTTATTTTAATATTGAAGAGAATGAAATCATTGGACAAAACAATTAAGTTTCTGGGAGTCAAAAGCAAAAGAAAAAGACTTGTTAATAGGAGTAACTTTTGTAAAAGTTTCAGTGGTGAATGGAAAAACACTTCTACTAGTGAGCCTTTCTTTAACCCCTTGCATGCTCGGGACGGCCCCCGCCCATCATGCGTCATGGTGGGCGTGTGCGGAGGACGGCTGGGGGCCGTCCGAATCCCGCCCACTATTCAAATCGCCCACACAGCGCGAAAATTCGCGCCGCATGCAAGGGGTTAATGAAGAAAGCTACTTTCAACAGAGTACATTGGCCTTTGCAGTTGATACTGGAGATCGCTGTTACGAATTTTGTAATGGTTGTCCTATTTCAAAAGAAGAAATAGTTGTTAGGAGTGCTGAAGAATTAATAGCTGAAGAAGTGCAAGGAAATCGCACACAAGCTCCTGTATATAAGTGGGATTGTAGTAGTATTTGTTGTATTCGACAGGAATCTATTGACATAATGCAATTTTTTTTACGACAATATGCAAACAAACGTTTTTAATCAGAAGATTAGGTTGTTACAAGGACTAGATCCATGTAAGGTAAGACAATAAGCACGGACATTCTATGGCTTGTCTTTCAAGAAAAGTGTGTAAAAGTACTTTTCATCACTTAAGGATGTTAGCAGTACACCACTCAGGAATGCGGAAGTTTGTAAGGAAAGTGTACTATGTAAAAACTCCAGCATTATGTTTAAGTGAATTGAACAGAGCTCTTTTACACGGTAGTTTATCAGATGTAGAAAAAATGTGTGATGAAATTGAGTTTCGTTTTTTTGGTTCAGAACAGCAGTGTGCAGAAAGTGAAAGCTTGACAAGTGCAGATGTTGAAGAGTATGGGAGAGAGATTAGCATTGATCAGTTTGTAGAAGAAATTAGAAAGTTTAAGACAGTGTGTTCTGAAAAACCAAACTATGAGGGTCATTACGATGGCTGGCGGGCAGTCCGCCCGCCACCGCAACAGCAAACGGGTCCGCCCGCAAGAGGTGCGGCGGTCCCGCCATGTGTATTAGGGTGCCACTGCCACGGTGGCGGTGGCATCCCGTATTGTTCACATTGCGGCAGGCGGTGCTGTCAGCAGCACCCGCTGCAATGTGAAAAACGCATGTTGTGCATTTGAATGCACAACGTGACAGGCACCACGCGGTGCCTGCCACCTTGTGTATTCAAATGTAGGGGGGTACCATAGGTACCCCCCATGTGCACCCCCCAACCCCCTGAAGCCCTGTGGTGAAACTGTTGGTGGAGACAGAGAGGAAAATGAGCCAGTAGTTATTCTAGTAAACGGTGTACCAACAAAGAGTCAGAAAATATGGCAAGAGTTTGTAGATGTTAATAAACTTCAAAAGGCTACTTTATATCTTGTAGAGAACAATATTTATTATAAAAGTGTAAATGTTGATGAACAGGTAATATGTTTAGAAGATGAATCAGAAATTTCAAGTGGTCAAATAGAGAAAGTGGACAAGTCGAGGAGTGAAGAGATTTAAGAACATTACACAATATGTCTTCTACATTCAAAAGAAGTAATAGGAAACAGTATTGAATTATTTCAATTGAAAAAAGCAAAGGGAACTCCAATGAGTGTATGGGAGAAAAGCTTAGAAGCTTGTTGTTTTCCACAGCTGTTCCCCACTGGACATGGTGGACGCTTTGATGAGCGACCTGTACGGATTCCAGCTTCAGAATATCGCTCAACAAGATTATACTCTGAAGAGCCTAGATTTCGACAGTGCATTCCATATATATTTCACCTTTTGTTTGAAAATGATTTGTCTTCTCTTTCGTATGCAGTGAACCACATACGTAAAACGGAAGTACATCAATCACTTGTTTCAGCCAAAGAATTCATGGACAAAGTTCAACGAACAGATGAAAATTTAGAAGCACAGGTAATTAATTTGATGGCATGTCAACGTGGAACCAATGAGTATTGGTTTCGTCGTCATGGTGAACTTAAGTGTATGTTAAGAAACTTAGGTACACCAACATGGTTTGTAACACTTAGCTGTGCTGAGTATGCATGGGAAGATTTACTTGAATTTCTACGAGAAGCAAATTCTAATATAAAAAATATTAAAATGAAGACACCTGGAGAACTGTGTTCATTGGATCCTGTAAATGTTTGCAGGTATTTTAATCATAGGTTTCAAACTATGATGTCTTTTATCTGCAATAAAAATAATTGTCCTCTTGGAGAAGTAATTGATTTTTTTTGGGCGAAAAGAGTATCAAGCGAGAGGTGCTCCACATATACACATGCTATTATGGATAAGGACTGCTCCGAAATTTGGAACGAATACTGATGAAACAGTATTGTCTTTCATTGAACAGTATGTTACCTGTGAGATTCCAAGAGAAGGAGGAGAAAAAAGCTTGAGACAACAAGTGTTACGCTTCCAAAGTCACCGTTGTGGAAAGTACTGTCGACGAAAATACATGTCTAAAGGAAAATTTTATACCAAATTTCGCTTTGGATTCCCACGTCCAGTAATTGCTAAAGGAAGAGTAAATTCTTTTTTATCTGCTGTAAGGCATACAATAACTCGGAAATCTCCAAAGAATACGTACAACTTAAAAAGAACAGAACAGTCTAAGTATACTAATAACTACAATCCAGTTATTTTGAAAATGTGGAATGCAAACATGGACATTCAATATGCTGCAGATAACTCAATTGCCGTTGCACGCTATGTTACATCATATATAACGAAATCAGAAAAGACAGAGATGAAAGAAATGTGGGAAGAAATTTCACAAGAGAAGAGCCTTAGCAAAAAATTGTACAGCTTTAGCTTGAAAATGCTTTCCCACAGAGAAATTGGATCCTATGAATGTTTGGATCGCTTGTGCTCTTCCAGTTTATATTCAAAGTCACGAGGAATCATTTGGGTAAGTTTAGGTCTTGCCTGCACCCGAAATAGAGTGTTGAAAACATTAGAAGAAATTGAATACTTAGCAGTGAATGAACCAGAAAGTACAGAAATTCTTAAAACTAATATGTTGGATACATACTATCCCAAAAGGAGTCCACATTTGGAAGAGCTATGTCTGTATGAAATACTTCAACAATACAGCTTTAAAAAAATGTTACACCAAACATAAAACAAGGAAAATATGCAGTAATTGAATGTGACGGTTGTTTAGTAAAACATGCCAAAGGAAATCTTATTAACCACAGAAAACTCAGTAGTGAAATTCAAGATAAGAGAGAATTTTTCTATTTAGCGCTTCTGCAACTGTTCAAGTCATGGCATAGCGAAACTAAATTACTTGGACATTTCGACTGCTATGAAGATTCTTTTTAATGCATGTAAAGATAGCATTGCATGTACAATTTTCCCTACATATCTACAAATGTTAAATGATGAAATTGAACAAGCAAAGACTATTGCAGCTGAAATAGCTAACGACAGTTCTCAAGATAGTCAAAGTTCTGGTACAGCTAGTCAAGATCCACTGGGACAACCAACAATGGAAAACGAAGCAGCAATAGCCATGAATGAAGTAGAAATTGCAATGCAACAAGCACAACAGGAGAATACTATGTTGGAAAACTTAGAAGAACAACTAAATATTGAACAGAAAGAAATATATCTACAAATGACAGAACAGATACAACATGGTTTGTTGCATGATAAAAAAGAATATGTATGTTCATCATTTAAAGCTACTCTTATGTATATCAGTGGTCAAGCTGGAACAGGTAAAAGTTTTTTAATTAAAGTTTTGACCAGTTATCTACAAAAAACTACAGATTCACATTTATCTTGTGTTGTAACAGCTCCGACTGGATTAGCAGCGCACAATATTAAAGGAATTACTTTACATAGATTACTTATGCTAGCAGTTGAACATGATAATAAATTGGAATATCAGAAGCTGTCTGGAGATGCTTCTTATGAAGTGTCAAGAGTGCTGAAGAAAATTTAACTTTTAATCATTGATGAGGTGAGCATGGTCTCAAACTTAACGCTTGCTTTTGTACACTTGAGAATGCAACAGATTTTAAAAACAGATTACGATGTTCTGTTTGGAGGAAAACATTTAATTGTATTTGGAGATCTACTACAACTAACTCCTGTAAAAGGACAACCAGTTTTTAAAACACTTGTGCATGATGACACTAGGAAATGTTTGGGAAGTATTGGAAATGTGAACATGTGGTTAAATTCTGAATATAAAGAACTTATAAAGAATATGCGGCAAGTAACTGATGAAGATTATGGAAATATTCTCAAAGATATAAGAATTGGTGTCCTAACGAAACATGGTAAACAAGCTTTAGAAAGTCGCCTACTAAGGAAATTGTTTACAACTGAAAACACAGCAGCTGAAGTAATGTACAAGAAGATTGGAGGAAAGAAGTCCATAGTTTGCCTAATGCCTACACTGCAAGAGTGTTGTACATTTAATCAAGAGCTTCTGAAATTGGAAAAACAAGAAATAGTTCACATTGAAGCTATTGATAAAATAGAGCACCAGGGAGTGACCATTCTTCTTTCAGAGAAACTACAGACTAAATTGCACTCTTTGGAAAAGTCTGTATCTAAAACTGCTGGCTTAGAAAAAACTTTAGATGTATGTATAAATTGTCGGGTTATTTTGCAGCGTAATTTGAATGTAGAAGAAGGTTTAGTAAATGGAGCAATTGGGAAAGTTGTTGATTTTGTACAGTATCAGAACAGAGATGGAATAGAATTCTTGAAAATAAAATTTGATGAGATTACAGAGGTAAGACAGATTGGGCGTTGTGCTGTACGTTTTTTGCTTGTAAAAGACTTGTATGTTTGCAGAAAACAGTTTCCTTTGTCTTTAGCATATGCAGTAACTATTCATAAATCTCAAGGTTTAAGTATAGATAGTGCTTTGGTAAATATTGGAAGTACTGTGTTCAAAAAGGGAATGGCATATGTTGCATTATCTCGAGCAAGAACATTGTCTGGTTTGTATTTGATTGATTTCGATGACAACAAGATTAGTGCTGATGTAAGTTGTGTAAGAGAATATAATCGTTTAAGAAGACTTTATACACCAAATTTAGGTGCATATCCCATTTATGAGAAACATGTTGTGTGTTCGAAAAGAAAATATGTTAACGAATCAAGTGTGATTGAAAAAAATAAAAAAATTGAAGAGAAAGGAAAAGGTGTAAAGAGACAGAAAATGGAAAGTGTTGATGACGTTGTGGGATACCAATTGGAAAATAGTTCAGGTATCAACTGTTACGCTAATGTAGTTCTGAATGTTGTATTTTATCTACAAGATCTTCATCTTGAAATCATGGGAAATCAAGAAAAAGATTATGCTCTGCACTACATTATGTATTTCAACAATTGACAACTGACAGAAGTAAAATCCATACTGCTTGTGGTATTCGCCATCTCTTGGATATATGTACTGGTTCTTTGACCTTCAGTCTTAATATACAACAAGATGCACAAGAATTTCTAATGCTTATGCTTGGAGTGTTAGAAGATGAAGGAATACAGATTGAAAACTTATTTGGACTAAGTTACAAATGGGATCATAAATGTGAACAGTGTTCATTAACTTCAAGCACTGAAGTCGACACAGAACGATTCATATATTTAACAATACCAGACTGCAAATCTGTTGCTTTTAACAAATTAGTAAAAGCAGCAAATCATGAGATGAAATGTTCTCATTGCAAATCAGAGATGTTATCAACATTACACATAGAAAGATATGGAAAATATCTGATTTTAATGCTACAAAGTTGTAGAGCAAATGGAAGAAAACTGGAAACCAGAATTAAAAATGTTGTTGCCAGTCAAATATCTATTTCTGGAAGAACTTTTACAACAGTGGCTATTATTTTCCATGCTGGACCTACTACAACATCTGGACACTATACTGTGTATTTAAAGTGTAATAAAGGATGGACACATTGCAATGATGCACATTTGGAAATAAAACCGAGATTGCCTTACGAATTACCAAATTCATATTTGATATTTTTGAAGCCAAAGTTTTGAATACATCATTCGGCCTATTGGGAAGATGTAAACATGCTTTAAAGAGCTCATATTGGATATTTTGCAATGCAAAGTTTTGAATACATTATTCGACCTATTGGGAAGATGTGAACAGATAGTAGAGAGCACTGGAAACAATTACTAATTATAACTAGTGTTGGGACTATTATTTGTGCTTATTGGTATTGCATTTGGAAAAATTGCGTTGAAATGCAAATAGCTTATATATTTGTTCTGTATATTGTAGGAGATGTAAATGAGTGTATATTTTGAAAATGTTCTTGAGATAAATGAAAGACATCCTGTAGTAGAAGGATGTAATGAAAAAATAATGTTGTATGCTGATTGTTTTTTTTTCCAACAATCTAGTTGATTCTTTTTTTTCCTGTTTCATGATGATACTACATCGACATCACTGTGTATAGTGAAGTTATGTGGAATCTGAGAACAGCAAAAAAGGGAAAATTAAATGTTATGTAAATCTTAAATTATGTTGTAGTCTTAAAAAAGTAACAGTGTAATTTGTGTAATACATTACATTACATAACTGTTTTTGGTTTATTTTATTGTACGTAGTGGTAAACTTTGTAAAGAGTTTTAATGATGAACAGCACAATAGTACTTTGATATCTACTAAAAAAACATAGCTTTCAGGGACGTTATAGTTAGAAGTTAGCATTTAAATAACCTTAGAAATTCACTGAAAAAACCATTGGTTTCAGGGACGTTATAGTTAGAAATTTGCATTTAAAAAACCTTTGAAATTCACTGAAAAAACCATAGGTTTCAGGGACGTTATAGTTAGAACTTAGCATTTAAAATTTAAAAAACCTTAGAAATTCACTGAAAAAACCATAGGTTTCAGGGACGTTATAGTTAGAAATTTGCATTTAAAAAACCTTTGAAATTCACTGAAAAAAACATAGGTTTCAGGGACGTTATAGTTAGAAATTAGCATTTAAAAAACCTTAGAAATTCACTGAAAAAACCACAGGTTTCAGAGACGTTATAGTTAGTTGGACATTTCACTCGTACAAAACCAGAGAAATTCGGCCGTTATAGTTAGTTGAGCTAACTATAACTCGCGCCCCCGCAATGCACTGCTGTTGATGTCATATATTACATCACTCATGACATGGTCAGTGACATCTCAAATGACATCACTGATGACATCATCCACGTGAAAATCTGAAGCACCTCCTCACACCCTAATTAAACCTTTGATACACCCAGTTTAAAATACAGAGTACCATTTTCGAAACCATAGACACACAATACCAGTTACTACATACCCACTCACTGATTCCTAGGTCTTCACACACATCCACTCATTCACCCATACAGTCACTCATACATGCAGTCACTCATCAATACAGCACTATCATATGCACTCATACACTTATGCAGACACTTACACACCGCCACTCACCCATAGAGTTAGTCACACAGGTAGTCAGTCATGCAAAGAATCAATCACACTCCAATTTACTCACCTATACAGTTATACACACACCACCTCACTTATTTATACAGATACTAACACATACTTACTCTCTTATACAATCACTGACACAAGCACACAGGTATGCATATAGCCACTCTCACAATCACTCACTCTCACATATAGTCACTTATATACTCCAACACCCACATATACAGCCTTTCACATGTATAGTTACTCACACATGTACCACTGAGAGATCCATTCACTCACCAACACAACCATATGCACACTCACCCACCCATACAGCCCTTCACAGATGCACTCTTGGACCCATACACCCAGTGAATCACCCACTCACACATCTATGCACAGAGTCACGCACCCCCCTCCCACCCACACAGACACTCAGGCACCCATACAGATACTCAGACAACCAATCAATAACCCATATAGACACTCATGTAGCTACTCACCAACCCATGAAGCCGCTTACACACCAACAGACAGACTGATACAGACATTCACACAGTTTAGTCACTAACCCATGCATTCACTAAGAAACGTTTAATCACTCACTTATACAATCAGTCACGCACCTACTAAATCATCGATTCAGACAGTTATACACTCACTCATTCTTCAATACACCTTGGCCTATATATATATAAAACATATTTAAACTTTACAGAAACACACAGTCACTGGATGATGTCATCAGTGATGTCATTTGAGATGTCATCAGTGATGTAATCAGTGATGTCACTGACCATGTCATGAGTGATGTAATATGTGACGTCATCAGCAGTGCATTGCGGGGGCGCGAGTTATAGTTTGCTCAACTAACTATAACGGCCGAATTTCTCTGGTTTTGTACGAGTGAAATGTCCAACTAACTATAACGTCCCTGAAACCTGTGGTTTTTTCAGTGAATTTCTAAGGTTTTTTAAATGCAAATTTCTAACTATAACGTCCCTGAAACCTATTGTTTTTTCAGTGAATTTCTAAGGTTTTTTAAATGCTAATTTCTAGATATAACATCCCTATGGTTTTTTCAGTATATATATATATATATATATATATATATATATATATATATATATATATATATTATTGGTTGCAAACAAGGAATCCTCGATTTGGTGATGCACTCAAGCCGGATTCATTAAGGGCAAGCAAGCATTTCTGACCTTGGATATTTCTCTCTGCCTTACGCGTTTCGGAGTTACAGACTCCTTGGTCACAGGCATTCAAGTACCGATGCAGTTATGAAAAGGAACACTCTTACCAGCATGTTATTTATTACGTCCTTTAATTGGAAACAGGTAAGTTCAGTGATGTACTGCATGCTGGGTATTGTAGTGCATAGTGCATTTTTCTTTTAGTAGATTTTAGCGTGTCCTTTGAAAGTTAATCCTTTAGTGGGTACTGCACTCTCATACCAATTTACTGTATTATTTCAGCCCTCCAGTGGGCCTCCGTGATAAGAAATGCTCCGTAATTAAGCCATCCGGTTTCCCAACATGGAGACTTCGAACAGTTCTGTGTCTCCCTGGCCCCCTTGTAATCATCTTGTGGGGTGGTGCAGCGCCACGGCTGGATAGCCGTAAATATTGGTTGCAAACAAGGAATCCTCGATTTGGTGATGCACTCCAAGCCGGATTCATTAAGGGCAAGCAAGCATTTCTGACCTTGGATATTTCTCTCTGCCTTATGCAGTACATCACTGAACTTACCTGTTTCCAATTAAAGGACGTAATAAATAACATGCTGGTAAGAGTGTTCCTTTTCATAACTGCATCGGTACTTGAATGCCTGTGACCAAGGAGTCTGTAACTCCGAAACGCGTAAGGCAGAGAGAAATATCCAAGGTCAGAAATGCTTGCTTGCCCTTAATGAATCCGGCTTGGAGTGCATCACCAAATCGAGGATTCCTTGTTTGTAACCAATATTTACGGCTATCCAGCCGTGGCGCTGCACCACCCCACAAGATGATTACAAGGGGGCCAGGGAGACACAGAACTGTTCGAAGTCTCCATGTTGGGAAACCGGATGGCTTAATTACGGAGCATTTCTTATCACGGAGGCCCACTGGAGGGCTGAAATAATACAGTTAATAGGTATGAGAGTGCAGTACCCACTAAAGGATTAACTTTCAAAGGACACGCTAAAATCTACTAAAAGAAAAATGCACTATGCACTACAATACCCAGCATGCAGTACATCACTGAACTTACCTGTTTCCAATTAAAGGACGTAATAAATAACATGTTGGTAAGGGTGTTCCTTTTCATAACTGCATCGGTACTTGAATGCCTGTGACCAAGGAGTCTGTAACTCCGAAACGCGTAAGGCAGAGAGAAATATCCAAGGTCAGAAATGCTTGCTTGCCCTTAATGAATCCGGCTTGGAGTGCATCACCAAATCGAGGATTCCTTGTTTGCAACCAATATTTACGGCTATCCAGCCGTGGCGCTGCACCACCCCACAAGATGATTACAAGGGGGCCAGGGAGACACAGAACTGTTCGAAGTCTCCATGTTGGGAAACCGGATGGCTTAATTACGGAGCATTTCTTATCACGGAGGCCCACTGGAGGGCTGAAATAATACAGTAAATAGGTATGAGAGTGCAGTACCCACTAAAGGATTAACTTTCAAAGGACACGCTAAAATCTACTAAAAGAAAAATGCACTATGCACTACAATACCCAGCATGCAGTACATCACTGAACTTACCTGTTTCCAATTAAAGGACGTAATAAATAACATGCTGGTAAGAGTGTTCCTTTTCATAACTGCATCGGTACTTGAATGCCTGTGACCAAGGAGTCTGTAACTCCGAAACGCGTAAGGCAGAGAGAAATATCCAAGGTCAGAAATGCTTGCTTGCCCTTAATGAATCCGGCTTGGAGTGCATCACCAAATCGAGGATTCCTTGTTTGCAACCAATATTTACGGCTATCCAGCCGTGGCGCTGCACCACCCCACAAGATGATTACAAGGGGGCCAGGGAGACACAGAACTGTTCGAAGTCTCCATGTTGGGAAACCGGATGGCTTAATTACGGAGCATTTCTTATCACGGAGGCCCACTGGAGGGCTGAAATAATACAGTAAATAGGTATGAGAGTGCAGTACCCACTAAAGGATTAACTTTCAAAGGACACGCTAAAATCTACTAAAAGAAAAATGCACTATGCACTACAATACCCAGCATGCAGTACATCACTGAACTTACCTGTTTCCAATTAAAGGACGTAATAAATAACATGCTGGTAAGAGTGTTCCTTTTCATAACTGCATCGGTACTTGAATGCCTGTGACCAAGGAGTCTGTAACTCCGAAACGCGTAAGGCAGAGAGAAATATCCAAGGTCAGAAATGCTTGCTTGCCCTTAATGAATCCGGCTTGGAGTGCATCACCAAATCGAGGATTCCTTGTTTGCAACCAATATTTACGGCTATCCAGCCGTGGCGCTGCACCACCCCACAAGATGATTACAAGGGGGCCAGGGAGACACAGAACTGTTCGAAGTCTCCATGTTGGGAAACCGGATGGCTTAATTACGGAGCATTTCTTATCACGGAGGCCCACTGGAGGGCTGAAATAATACAGTAAATAGGTATGAGAGTGCAGTACCCACTAAAGGATTAACTTTCAAAGGACACGCTAAAATCTACTAAAAGAAAAATGCACTATGCACTACAATACCCAGCATGCAGTACATCACTGAACTTACCTGTTTCCAATTAAAGGACGTAATAAATAACATGCTGGTAAGAGTGTTCCTTTTCATAACTGCATCGGTACTTGAATGCCTGTGACCAAGGAGTCTGTAACTCCGAAACGCGTAAGGCAGAGAGAAATATCCAAGGTCAGAAATGCTTGCTTGCCCTTAATGAATCCGGCTTGGAGTGCATCACCAAATCGAGGATTCCTTGTTTGCAATATATATATATATATATATATATATATATATATATATATGGGTTTTTGGGTGGGAAGGGATTTTTTAGTGTTTAGGGTGGGAATGGATTTTTGGGTGGAAAGGGAATTAGTAGGGTTTATGGTGAGTAAGGTTAAAGGGTTGAGGGGTGTTAAGAAAACAAATATATATATACATATATATATATTATATATATGTGTATATATGTATGTATTTCACAAAAATATATGTGTATATAAATAAATCCGTTTGTTGGGGAAATTTATTGTCCTGATACGGAAGAAAAGTGATAAATAAATATATACATATATGTATGTGTTTATACACGTACATACAAATATACATATATTTAAAAAAAAAACAAATATGCCTTTACCATGCATGCCTTTACAATTAAAATGTAAGTATTTTGCAGATAACTATAAAGCTTTCATTGCATGCGTTGTAAAGGCATATGTGTGGTAAAGAGACTCGTTGTAAAGGCATGCGTTGTAAAGACGTGGTCGTTCTAATGACCGCCTTGTTACTGCATGCCTTGTAAGGGTATGCGGGGTTCTGTCACAACTGTCTGGAACTACTGGACTCAATGGTCGCTTGAACAGCAGTGATTGCATCTTTGATAATGGTGCAACGTTTTTGACAGAAATCAACACTGCAGTCGTGAGAGTCTCCGTTTGGCAAGCTCAGTTTCCTTGCAGATAACACCAATGGCACAAACAAAGAAACTATCCAGAATGGAGCCGCTGGGCTGGGTATTCTAATTACCTTCAATTTTCTGTTTTCCCATGGTCGACTGAGCGAGGTGAGAGATGAAAGAAGAGTGGCCCAGCCCAGCCAGAGTCGGTTGCTGACTGACACAGACAGACCCACTCTTGGCCCAGCGATAATAAAAAGCAATACTATATCTGGGAAATGAGACCAGCTAAAAAAAATAAGCAACTATTTATAATAGCTTGAAAAAATACAATAATATAGTGCAGCACATTTTTATTAACTATTAAGGTTAAGTAACTTTTAGAAAGAGACCTTTTCCCTGTATGAAGTTCCTGGAGTCTAATTTGCAATGTATCTCCAACTTCTCTCAGCCAGTAATTAGCCTTGAATAGATGTGAAAAATGTGTGACATGCCTCCAAGGATCAAATCGGAGCTGATCTGAATGGGCACAGATGAATCTGAACTCCAGAAAATATGCAAAGTGGGGGTTGTGGGCCTCCTTTTGACAGCACAGTGTCAAATCCTACTTTACAGGTCTGGTGACCCACTTGTAACACTTGGGACACACTAGAAAGGGAGAGAATAGGATGCCAAGATAATTCTTCTATATCCATTCTCTGGTTGCTAGAGGGCCCTGCTTTTGACTTACCAGACTTCTGTCTCTGGGTTTGTTGTGGGTATTGTGCCTGCCTCAAACTGGATTTTAGTGCTAGATGTGGGAGGACACTAGGATTACCATAGTATACTTCCCACATAGACCTTCAGCTCTCAGATCCCAAGTTTAGTGAGGCCAAAGACTTTCACCATCTTGAAAATGCCCAGACACATGGCATGTTGGGCCTTTTTACAGTAAGACAAACAAAATACTACTACTAACATAGGTTGGTCAGGACCTAGGAACTCTACAACCATTGGTTAGGTCAGGGGGCAGGAGGCACCCCACATACTGCTCGGGCCTGGCATAAATGTGGCTCTCCAGGCACCCATTTCAGAACACTTTCTAGACCTGCAGAAGAGCAGAAGAGGACTGGACCTGCTGTCATTGACTTTGGAGGAGCCCTGAAGGACTGAACCTGCTCTCTCATGTTCCCAGGACAAAGAGGTGGACTCCAAGGGTCAGTTGGCTGACTTCCTGTGTGGCTACTGGGAGACGACAAGCTGCAAGAGGTATTTTTCTGAAAGTAATCAGTCGACTCGTGGCAACTGAACCTGGACTGGACCCTGCTGTTGACCTCTGCCTGATAACCTGTGAGTCTCTCTGTGCCTCCCTTGAGGTCCTGGGGGCTTTAGAAGTGCACTCTTGTAGTGGATTGGGCCTTAAAAGACTTAGGGCCCGATTCACAAAAGTAATCAGAGACAAAATCCTAACTTTATGACTTTCGGTATCACAAAAGGCATTTAGGAGTAGGAAAGTTAGGATTCCTAACTTTACTAGTCGTAAACTGAGACAAAATCCTAACTTTCCGACTTTTGGTATTCACAAAATGCATTTAGGAGTAGTAAAGTTAGGAATTTAAACCTTGAAATAAAACATATGCATTCCAAACAACATTACATATGTGTCAGAGTTTTTTCTTCTGCACTCCTCAGGCCACATAATGCAGCCATGAGACCATCCACGAGAGGTCCCTGAAATCTTCAACTGAAAAGCTGAAGCTCCAGCTCTGGGAATGCTTAGAAACACCTTAAACTTTTCTGGGGTCACGTTGTATGCACCCCAGGAAAAATAGGATTA
Source organism: Calotriton arnoldi (assembly GCA_963921515.1). NCBI lineage: Eukaryota > Metazoa > Chordata > Amphibia > Caudata > Salamandridae > Calotriton > Calotriton arnoldi. The sequence continues at coordinate 52,797 of CAWUFW010015266.1, forward strand.
CATTTAATGAATTACTTCTGGTGGGACTCTGCACTCCCTGCAGCCCTCCAAAACACTTTTGTAACATGTTGGTCTTGCCCATGCCTGACTGGGCCACCACAAACCAGGACAAATATTTAAATTAGCCCACGAAGGGCATTATGGGGTTCTCCTTGCTGGCAGCAGTGAATAATAAATAAGCGGCTCTGGCTGCTCATATATTATTACTTTTTGCTGCCTCATGATTTAATTAAGTTTTTTGGGTGCCCCAGTTCCACACTGGACAACCACAGCCTTGTCTCTTGTGTGGGGCTCATGAGGAAATTCCCAAGACCCCTGTGGCCCCGCCTCCTCTTCGCACACAGCCCCTATCCTCTGGGGTCGTGCAGGAGTCAGTATGATTCCATTTCTGTGCCCACCAAGCTGGATCAGCCTAGTCGATTGGCTCCTGCCGGCAGAACAAAACACTGTTCATCTGGCCACCCTGCCTGCGCACCACACCATATTCTGTCCCGGGGCCCACCGGCAGAACAAAACACTGTTCATCTGGCCACTCTTCCAGCGCACCACTTCATATTCTGTCCCAGGGGATAGGTTCCGGGTCCCCAGGACAGTGTTTCTTCGATCCCCAGTATCTAGGGCCCCTGGGGCCGTGACTCACCCTCCTCTCCCCACTGCATGAAATATACAATGTGTTTTAACATTATAGTAAGGTGAACATGTCAGTTAAAATGTACTGTTTTAAACAAATAAAACAGCTGAAATTCACAAGTTACAGTTATCTCAAATAACTATAAGACGGGCCCTAAAGTAAAATATGAAATAACATATTTGATAACAACACTGTGCATGGCCGGCGTGAGTTATAGTTTTGCTTGTTTAAAACAGTATGTTTTAAAGGACATGTTTACCTAACTATAATGTCCCTTTAACATTTGTTTTTTTAAATGACTTTCTGAGGTTTTTTTAAATTTAAAGTGGGATATAATTTCAATTCCTAACTATAATATAAATATACAAATATATTCACATACACACATACATATCTATATCTATCTGTATGTATATATATATATATATATATATATATATATATATATATATATTCATATATATTCACGCACACACACACCATATATATGGTTTATGGCCATCTAGCTCAGTAAGGTTAAACATAGGTCAAATCAAGGCTAGAGCCATTCCCGATTTTCAGTATAACTACTTAATATGCAAATGATTCCCATTTATATGTATGTATTTATGTATGTATGTACATATGTCAATACCTCTCACCTGTGTATGCCGAAGATCTAGCACGACTCTAAGCATTTTGGACGCATCTTGGACACCCTGTTTCCACTGATGTTGCTCATAGACTAAGGTTTATTCCATCTCTTCCTGTAGATGTTTATTTGCCTCTTTTTCTGCAATTTTGCCATAGAATGGCATGTTTAAGATGGTGCAGCAATGCTATGGGGTCAGCTGAACCCTTTTTTTACTAACAACTTTTCAATCTCCAAAATGCCCGGGGGGATGGTTTCAATTATTTATTTACGCTTGCAGTGGTGAAAGGCTGTACACGTAATTTATAGGCCTACAATTTGAAATTCATTTTGTGGTTATTGTTTACGCTTACATCATGTCCTTAAACATACCATTATCATTCTACAATTGAACAAAGCTGTTGCTCTAACATCTTTTGCAGATGTTTGTAATACTGAGCCACACTGATGAATGAGCAAATTCTTGCTTGCTAAATTGTGATGAAATTTCAAAACGGAGCTTTCCTAGTTATTGAGCCTCACACGCGCTCTGAGTGAAATCAGCTGTTGGACATGAAAGTTAGTTCTCACATCTGCATCTTCCCGCTGCAGGGACCTCTGGGAATTTACCGGCATAATTTCTAGGGAAATTATGTGGCTGAAACTGAATGAGTTGTAATTTTTCATGCGGTCAAGCTTCCTGACAAAAATCTAGAAATCATCATATTTTATTATTATGTCCTGTGACAGTAGTCACAGTGATTTAAAGCGTGTTTAAGTCGTACCTTTGTTGAGATTTTGACCTTCACCTCTTAACCATTGTAAGCAAACGCCCTTGATTGGCAAGCTATTTCTTATAGTTGAAATATGCTGAGTTGGCCATATGTATTTAGCAGATATTATAATGAACTGGACTTTGCATCAGCTGTCAGTGGATTTTTCAGAAAATAACTCCATGTGGTAAGGAAATCAAAGGTAAACTTTAATTGGTGGATTTCAATAAGGGAAAGTGACACAATATACACGTAAAACATGCATTGCTAAGTTCCCTGAAAATGTCCTGATTATTTGTCAGTTTATGAATTTCATAGACGCTAAGCCTGCCTTAAAGTAAAATTCTATCACAAATCCTCTTAAAAACCCATATTACCACTTGAATATATTCCCATGTTTAGAATTAAAACTGTCTTCTTGGATGGATATGTTATACAGATTAGATACTGCCCCTCCTTTTCCATTGTCTCCTTGAAGTGACCCCCTCTTCGCCCTCCTCTAATGCATGGTTGTTGGACCTGACAGTCTTAGGGTGGTCTTCCCCAAACATTTTGCCTGCTTCCTTCATATTTTTGCTGATTTCTTCTTGCTGGCCATAGGACTCTGAGGACTTTACTATGGCTAACCAGTGCTAAAGTGCATGTGCTCTCTCCGCTAAACATGATTTGACTAACGTATCCACAATTGGCATATTTAATTTACCTATAGGTCCCTAGTAGAGTGCACTACAGGTGCCCAGGGCCTTTAAATTAAATGCTACTAGTGGACCTGCAGCACTGATTGTGCCACCCACAAAAGTATCACTTTAAATATGTCTCAGACCTGCCACTGCAGAGCCTGCATGTGCAGTTTACACTGCCATGTCGACTTGGCATTTAAAATCCCTTGCCAAGCCTTGAACTCCCCTTTATTACATATAAGGCATCCCTCAGGTAGGCCCTAGTTAGCCAACAGGGCAGGGTGCTGTGTAATTAAAAGTTTGCACATGTATTTTAAGTTTTACATGTCCTGGTGGTTAAAAACGCCTAAATTCGTTTTTCACTACTGTGAGGCCTGCCCCTCTCATAGGTTAACATTGGAAAGGTGGTGATAAAACCTCTTTACTGGTAAAGTTTAATTTTAAAAAGGCCTCTCTTAGAAAGATTTTTCCATTCTTAAGCCTTTTGTGCCTGCAGCCTGTTCCCAATACATGTCTGGTGTGGATGACAGCTGGGCTTTGTGCAGCTCTACCAGACAGCCATCCTGGGCAGAATGGGAGGGAGGAGCTGACACATCTGAATAAGCTGTGTCCTGCCCCACGCAGAGAGCTGCATACCCCCGGGAGGGAGTCTGTAGCCAAAGCTGGGATTGTGATCATCTGTGCACTTCAAAGCCCCTCTTTGAAGTCAGACCTGCTTCAAAGGCACAACGTAGTATAAGTAGTGGGTCTCTGACCCTTCCACTTTAGACACTACTGGACATGTGAAGAACTCTGCCAGGAGGAAGGACTGCTGTGCTGCTACAAGGACTGCTGCTCTGGAAGAACTGCGTTTCTGCCGTGCTCTCCTGCTGTCTGCTACCCTCTACCCCGCTGAGGAAGGTTTGGACCCATCTTACTTGAACCCAGTGTGACTCCAAGAGCATGTTGGCTTGCCCTCTCTTCTAAGTCTCAGGGACATCAAAGACTTCTCATCCAACCAGCAACAGCACCTAGACTTTGCTTCCTGCAAGTCTTGCTCTGCCAAGTGGTGCCAATCCAGTCCTAGGCCCTTGGAAGTGGGTATAAAGTGTTGTAACTGCCAGAGCTCATGCATCGCCGATATTGCTCCGAGCAGAACCAGCGCATCTCCCTAGTCCCTAAACACTGATGCATCTGCGAGGATCCAGTACACTGCTTGCCGACTGTGCATCGCCTTCCTTTCCGATGCATCTGTAAGGACTCAGTTCATCGCTGCTGACTGCGCGACGCATCGCCCTCAGCTGGAAGCTTGACGACGACACAACGCCCCTTTTGCTGCTCGCATCCAGGATCTGGCGACGACGCAACAAGGTAATTTGTATCAGAACAAGGCTGGTCCCTGTATCCAACCTGTGCTCCATCATGGTCAGCCTAAACTTTCAGATTTGTCCCTGTCTAGCGTGACCAGATAGCCCTGGTTGGCACGTTAATCTTTTAAGCACTATATTTAATTTAATCTTTAAAATTCATAACTCCGGTTATACTTACTAGATTTTGATCATTTTGGTCTAGTTTTGTTCATAAAAATATAAGCTAGCTATTTTTTTAAACTGGTGTGGAGTCTTTTTGTGGTGTTTTCACTGTGTTACTGTCTGAAGGGTTGCACAAATACTTTACACATTGCCTCTTACGTTAAGCCTGACTGCTCTGTGCCAATCTACCAGAGAGTGACCACAGGTTAATTTAGTGTGTGTATCTGACTTACCCTGACTAGGATTGTGGTTCCTGCTTGGACAGGGTGCATACTTCTGCCAACCAGAAACCCAACTTCTAACAATGGTGTCAAACAACACAGGCCCTGATACTTGAACTCTGACCCCTATACAGGGAGTGTGTGCAGGAAATGGAATTCCAAGTTGTGTGATAATTATTGTACAACATTTTTTTCCGTGACAGTTTTTAGCAGGTCAATCCTGATTAGAATTATCGAGGCAAAAGGCACTCAGAAAAAGAAAACCAAGCACAATTTGATTTGTAAAAATATGTATTTTCTCAAAATAGTTACGTTCACTATAGAAACAACATAGCTTGACTTAATGCTATATATACAAGAATTATTGTTTAAAATAATCTATGCAACATATTACTAGAGGGTGGCTAACAAGCCCCTCTTAGTAGGAATAAAACCAGCTATGTCTGGTTAGTGACAATTTGATTTATACTTTTCAGATGGTGGCCACATCTCAGAGATGGTGGCTATAGATTCCCCTTTTAAATTACTGAACCAACAATGTCTGTTTTCACACTGACTGGACTCTATTCCCAAGATAGCGCCCAAGCCAGATGTCATTGTTGAACTCCATTTTTAGGGTCTTCCTTTTATAAAAATTTCAGGCCAGTTTTTGTATCTGGATTCATCTTTTACAATATGGATGCTTTTAGCTTAGGTAATATAGTGATCTTATTGTGTTATTTAGTATTACTTTGTGTTTCATTTTTTTGACATACCCTTTTTCTTTTAAAGATTTCCAAAAATATAGTATTGTGTGTGCCTATCCAACACACATTGTACATACATTTATGTTTGGACTTACCCTTGCCCCTCTTTTTAATTTGGCGGGTGCACATTTCTATATGGATATTTCTAGCATGGTATAAGATGATTCTATCAAACGACGCTGGGGCAGTTTTCATAATAGTATTCAAACACATACTTTAATTTTTATAGATCATCTCAAACATAGTGTAGGATGTGCCCACCCAAAAATTTTGAAATAATATCCACACTTACTTCTCCTGTTACAATGTGGCAATTTCGTTTTGCCATTTCAGTGTACCTGGTTGTCTCAGAATGACATTTACTCAATATGACATGAGATGACTCTGGAATAGGGTTACACATCAGTTTTTCCATACTATTCCTATATGTTTTATTTTTGAGTGCTCTCTTAGACATCGTGGTGTATGTGCTAACCCAACACAATTTGTAAGAATACTCACATATGTCAACCGCTTCTTAGAATGTGGTGGTTTTGTTTTGCTATTATGATGTATCCATTGTGGAAACAGATGACACCACTGTGTGACCACGTATCACGTTTTCCATCACATAAATAATGCAAAATGGCAGCTATTTTAGGTGTTATACACACATACGTAGTGGTATTCTGAGGTAAGGGCCTGACATGCCAGATTTCCTTACATATAGCCCTATCATGTTCTGCTGATTTGAGAGTTTTGTTCTGGTTTATACAAGACTTTGCTTATGCAACTCGTATATCATTTCCTACCTGATTTTATCTCTGTCCACATTTCTATAGACCTATATTTATTTGCTTGTAACATCATTGTAACATTGTCTAAATGGCTATAACATATGGTTATGTTAAATCAAGGGGGAGGGAGAAAGAAGGAACTGTGATCCATTCAGCTTCCTTATTCGTAAATTAGATATCAAAATGAGAATGGATCACTTGACCTGAGTAACCAGGGTTTTATGAAATTCGTGCAGTGTACCGATAAAAAACCCTCATTCACGTACAAAAGTCGGAAAAGCGGTATATCTTGATTATCCGCTCTGCTCTTAAAAACGTGACGGCATCATCATAGGGTTAGTTTTTGTATGCTTCCTCCATCCGGAGGAAAACCACTGGTTATTGCAGTAGTGATCAAAGAAAGGTGAAAGTGTTTTTAGTGAAGTGAATCTCAAAATGTTAAAAACTCGTAGACCCCGATTTGTAAAATTTAATCAATCTGGGTTCGAGATATATTAAAATCTGTGTCGTGCGTGGGAAGACTAGTTAGTGGTCTAACGCACTGTGAGTGTCCATAAAAGGTCGACATGTTTCAGCCCCAGTGATTGCCCTTGTGGGTCAAGTGGGCTTTCTTCAGGACCTGAAAAAGGAAAAGTGGTGGAGACCTTATTTTGTATGGGTCTCTATGTATCAGGGTGTATTGACCCGATTCTCATGCGGTCAAGTAGTACCTGTTCAGAGTAAAGGAGGAAACAAAAAGAAAAAAGATGCGAGTATCATTTAGCGCGATTTCTCAAAAAATGGCGTGCTGTCTTTTCTCAGAAGAAATAATGATAAAGAAAAACATTAAAAATAACTAAAAAATGGCAATTCTTTCTCTCCTGCGTGAAATTCTGGCAAACTTTTTAAGAAACATTTTTTCTCTTTTGTCTCCCATACGGTGCTCAATATGGAAATATATTACCATATATTTGTCTTTAAACTCCTGAGGTATCATGTTAAGATTGACAAGAAGAAAATTGGGTTAGTCTAATAGTTCTGCACCTTATTCTTGGTGATAGTATGGACCCCGATGTCATATGTGCAGTATACCTATAGTTGCGAGTGTTCCTCAGAGAAAGCGACTTGGTAGGCGGTCTGTTGTAATTACTGTTGATATACTAATGTGTGTTAAAGAAAGGTTAACTGAAGTTGTGGTAGAAACAATCTTATAGCAGTGTTTTTAATAGATGACCGCAGCTTATTCTCATCAGACCTTTCGATAAATATTAGAATATCAAGCGCTAGCTGTTTATTAAATAAATGCTAATGACTAGATTTGAATTACGTATTATCAAACAGCTCTAAAACGGCATGGTTTCATACCTTGAGTCTTAAATTGTGGATTTCAACGGGCAACCAGGGAGCTTGTTACCTGCTAGGGACAACAGTATAAAGCAATTTAGATTATGTTGAGTAAAATACGTTACGGTTTTACAGCTTTCCGTCCTCGTGGCTCCTTCTCAATACCTGCTGTGCAGTGTAGTACGACTTGTGCTGACACTTCCTCTGGTTGCCTGGATGTGTTTGGCTTCCGGCTTCTGATGTTTTATACAGCCGGGGATAGAAATAAAGGAAAGACTAATTCCATTGTTAAAGAGGGAATGTCGACTTGTGCTGACACTTCCTCTGGTTGCCTGGATGTGTTTGGCTTCTGGCTTGTGATGTTTTATACAGCCGGGGATAGAAATAAAGGAAAGACTAATTCCATTGTTAATGAGGGAATGTCAATAAATGGTTATAGCGGTCTAGCAAGTTGGTTCAGAAGTGTTTTTAGAAATAAAAATAGATAGTAAAGAATAAATTCTAATTGGAAGGTTTTTCTTATTGCAATAAATACCTGCTGCCCAGTGTAAAAATGCCTTGTGTTCACTCTACCTTAATGTATTTATTCGGCTCTGGTTTAAAAAAGGGGGGGGGGCGAGATTTCGGCTTCTGATATATTAGAAAAGAGCCGGAGTTGAAAGGAAAAAATGGAAAGAACAGACTTAGTGTAGCTCTATCACTTCAGTAAGGTATACAACTTAGGCAATTCTCGTACACTTGTCCAACCCAAGAGTTTTATAGGGTGGTTTTCTAAAGTACAGATTATATTTTAATGTCCTATGCTCAGCCACGGAATATTATCATTGAGCCCTTGGATGTTCGTTTGAAGCCGGTGCACCCATCTCTGTTCTTTTTCGAAGAGTATTTTTTCTGCATTGTGATTTTTTGTTGCCAAGGTTTCCAAAATTACCCATTTTAAATCACTAGGGGTGTGTTTTGCTTCTATAAAGTGGTTGCTCATTTTTGTTGTGCTTCTTTTGCACTTGACGTTGCTCTTATGCTCGCATATTCTTTGTTTGGCTTTCCGACATGTCATCCCTATGTAACGTAAGGCACAGGGACACGTGATCATATAGATCACATGTGTTGTGTTGCAGTTCATGTGGTATTTGATCGTCCACTTAAAATTCGGCAGAAGTTGGATGGTTTTTGTTGCGGTTGTCAAATTGCAGACAGAACAGGAACCGCATGGGTAATGGCCCACCACTGGGGGGTTATCCCATAGCCTTGGGGTTGGTTCCTCTCGTATTTGTGGTGGTGGTCTGGTATGGACCAGGATATCTTTTAAGTTCCTGGTTCTTTTATTTGCGAATCTTGGTTTTGGCCAATTCAGGGATCCTGAAGTCAGGATCCGCCAATTTTTGTTAACAATCTTTTTGACATCGTTTGAGGCTGTATTATAAGTACTTACACATGTTACCACATCCCTTTCTTGTTCCTTTTGTGTTGTCTCCAAAAGGCTTTCTCTAGGTTGGTTTCTAGCCCTCTTTTGGCATCTGTTGATGGTTTTCTCAGGGTAATCACGGTTCCTCAATTTGTCGCATAGGTCCTTTGCTTGACTTTTGTAGTCTTGAAAGTTACTACAGTTACGTCTAAGGCGCAGGAACTGACTGTAAGGGAGGTTATCCCTGAGTGGTCGCGGGTGAAAGCTTTTGTAGGAAAGTAAGCTGTTCTTTGAAGTTGGTTTGAAATATGTTTTCGTTTGGATTGTATCATTCTCAACATAGATGGTTAAATCTAGGAAATCCAATTTTGTCTTGTCAGCTGTGTAAGTGAACTTCAGCCATTCATCCCTTGTGTTGATCCATCTATGAAAGTTACTCAGACTTTCCATGTCTCCTTCCCAGATCAGGATAATGTCGTCTATGTAGCGCTTCCAAAAAAGAATCCTCTGTAGAAAGGGGTTCGAGATGTTTTGTATGTATGTTTCTTCGAAGTCGCTGACGTACAGCCCTGCCACACTCGGGGCAAAGGTGCTGCCCATGGAAGTCCCATGACATTGTTGGTACATGGTGTTTTTATATTCGAAGTAGTTCTCTGTTAAGGCTAACTTGCAGCATTCCAAGACGAAATGTCTAGGTGTTTTAAAGTCCCATTGTTTGTTAAAGAGTAGAGTCTCCAGTGTATCTAAGGTCTTTTGTTGGGGGAGACTTGTGTAAAGACTTTCTACGTCTAATCCTACAAGTAGCATGCTTTCTTCTGAGTATGTTTGATCTTTCAGGAGATTCAACAGGTCTCTGGTGTCCTTTAGATATGTTGGTGTTTGTTGTACCAGTGGTTTTAAGTATTGATCCACGAATTGAGAGAGTGGCTCTAGAATTGAACCGATCCCTGAAACGATAGGTCGTCCAGGTGGGGGTCTCCGTTCCTTATGAATCTTGGGAAGAGAATAAAAATAAGGTACCTTGGTGTTTTGGTTATTAAAAATTCAGCCTCTTTTTTTGTAACCCAGTCGTTCAATTCTGCTTCATCGATCATGAGTTCGATTGTTCTTTGTAATCGTTTGGTAGGGTCTGTCGTGATCCTTTTATAGAATTTTTCATCTGAGAGTAATTCTAAACACTGTTGGTCGTACCTTTCTTTGCTAAGCAGGACAATTCCTCCACCCTTATCTGCCGGCTTAATTACTAGATCTCCATTCTGTCGTAGTTCGTCCAATGCCTGTTGTTCTGCATTCAATATATTCATGAAAGGTCTTTTGGTGTGATCTTTTAAATCATCCACTTCCTTCATCACTGCCTGTTCGAAAGTTAGTATTTCGATTGGGATTTGATGGTTCATGGGGCAGAAGTTGGATTTGCGACGGAGTGTTGTGTCTCCATCCATGACATGTTCTTCTTGATTGTTAAAGAAGGCTTTTAATTTCAGCTTCCTGCAAAATTCAGCAATTTTGCACTGTAGCTTGAAGGTGTCAAGGGGGGGTGTTGGAACATACCCAAGTCCTTTGTTGAGGACGTTTTCTTGTTCTTTAGTTATGGTTATGTCTGTTAGGTTGATTATGAGGGTGTCGCACTTGTTCCGGGTTTCGTTCCGGTCATGCTCCTGGTGTGTACCTGTCGCTCCTGGTCCGTCCAGGTCACTCTTTTCGTCTTGTCCTTTGATTGTTCTGGCCTCTTCCTAAAAAAGGTGGTCTTTGTGTGTAATTCGGGCCCATCTGTGGTAGCATTGGTGGTCCCATTGATGGCGGTCCTTGAAAATACGGGTTCATCCACCAATGAAAGTTGGGATTAAATGGTTGGAAAGGAACTGATTGTGGTTGGTTGCCATAGTAAGGTGTGTGCCAAGCATTTGGTCTATGACGAGTTTGGCGTCTGTTCTGTCCCCTGTTTCTCCTAGGTGTGTAAGAATCATCCCCACTCCGGTCTGAGCCATCTGTGGAGGTCCCCGCACTGGAATTGTTGTCGGACATGTTGTCTGGGGCTTTATAGTCTTCTGCAGCATAGGGGTGCATTCGTTCCATTGAAAACCTCTTCAGGTCTTTCCCAAGTTTCTGTATCTTATTCTGTGTAATATACTCTCTTGTCTCGTTCATTTCCCGGTTGATCTCCTCGAGTCTTTTTTTGTACACGGTGATATGTACCATGTTTCTCAGTTTGGCTTCACTCACTTGGATTTTGATAGTGAGTTCTTCCGTTAGTCTTGTGGCCGTTTTTATTATTAGTACAAGATAATCCCTAGTACATTTCCACGAGATCGCTGACCAGTCTTTTCTAAAGACCAAGTCTTGGAGGAAAATGCGTGGAGCATTGCTGACCCAAAGTCCTTTGGGTGCCGCATTAGCGCGGAGATATTCAGTCATTATTATACCATGGATAGCCGTTCTTATTTGTTCTTTTTTCATTTCTGAGAGCTCGTCCCAGTCATTAGTTTGCGCTAGGGTCTGTGTCAGATCCTTGTCTTGTAGTAGTGAGGGAAGGGAGAGAATTGCATTTATTTCTTCTGTAGAGTAACTGAGGCCTAGATTTTCGGCCATATTACACTCCTAATTTAGGGGTGTGTGTGGATAAGGTGTATTTGCTAGGAATCGCTCCCACAGCTGTCCGCTGCTAAGGCTATGTTAAATCAAGGGGGAGGGAGAAAGAAGGAACTGTGATCCATTCAGCTTCCTTATTCGTAAATTAGATATCAAAATGAGAATGGATCACTTGACCTGAGTAACCAGGGTTTTATGAAATTCGTGCAGTGACCCGATAAAAAACCCTCATTCACGTACAAAAGTCGGAAAAGCGGTATATCTTGATTATCCGCCCTGCTCTTAAAAACGTGACAGCATCATCATAGGGTTAGTTTTTGTATGCTTCCTCCATCCGGAGGAAAACCACTGGTTATTGCAGTGGTGATCAAAGAAAGGTGAAAGTGTTTTTAGTGAAGTGAATCTCAAAATGTTAAAAACTCGTAGACCCCGATTTGTAAAATTTAATCAATCTGGGTTCGAGATATATTAAAATCTGTGTCGTGCGTGGGAAGACTAGTTAGTGGTCTAACGCACAGTGAGTGTCCATAAAAAGGTCGACATGTTTCAGCCCCAGTGATTGCCCTTGTGGGTCAAGTGGGCTTTCTTCAGGACCTGAAAAAAGGAAAAGTGGTGGAGACCTTATTTTGTATGGGTCTCTATGTATCAGGGTGTATTGACCCGATTCTCATGCGGTCAAGTAGTACCTGTTCAGAGTAAAGGAGGAAACAAAAAGAAAAAAGATGCGAGTATCATTTAGCGCATGGATGGAGACACAACACTCCGTCGCAAATCCAACTTCTGCCCCATGAACCATCAAATCCCAATCGAAATACTAACTTTCGAACAGGCAGTGATGAAGGAAGTGGATGATTTAAAAGATCACACCAAAAGACCTTTCATGAATATATCGAATGCAGAACAACAGGCATTGGACGAACTACGACAGAATGGAGATCTAGTAATTAAGCCGGCAGACAAGGGTGGAGGAATTGTCCTGCTTAGCAAAGAAAGGTACGACCAACAGTGTTTAGAATTACTCTCAGATGAAAAATTCTATAAAAGGATCACGACAGACCCTACCAAACGATTACAAAGAACAATCGAACTCATGATCGATGAAGCAGAATTGAACGACTGGGTTACAAAAAATGAGGCTGAATTTTTAATAACCAAAACACCAAGGGTACCTTATTTTTATTCTCTTCCCAAGATTCATAAGGAACGGAGACCCCCACCTGGACGACCTATCATTTCAGGGATCGGTTCAATTCTAGAGCCACTCTCTCAATTCGCGGATCAATACTTAAAACCACTGGTACAACAAACACCAACATATCTAAAGGACACCAGAGACCTGTTGAATCTCCTGAAAGATCAAACATACTCAGAAGAAAGCATGCTACTTGTAGGATTAGACGTAGAAAGTCTTTACACAAGTCTCCCCCAACAAAAGACCTTAGATACACTGGAGACTCTACTCTTTAACAAACAATGGGACTTTAAAACACCTAGACATTTCGTCTTGAAATGCTGCAAGTTAGCCTTAACAGAGAACTACTTCGAATATAAAAACACCATGTACCAACAATGTCATGGGACTTCCATGGGCAGCACCTTTGCCCCGAGTGTGGCAGGGCTGTACGTCAGCGACTTCGAAGAAACATACATACAAAACATCTCGAACCCCTTTCTACAGAGGATTCTTTTTGGAAGCGCTACATAGACGACATTATCCTGATCTGGGAAGGAGACATGGAAAGTCTGAGTAACTTTCATAGATGGATCAACACAAGGGATGAATGGCTGAAGTTCACTTACACAGCTGACAAGACAAAATTGGATTTCCTAGATTTAACCATCTATGTTGAGAATGATACAATCCAAACGAAAACATATTTCAAACCAACTTCAAAGAACAGCTTACTTTCCTACAAAAGCTTTCACTCACGACCACTCAGGGATAACCTCCCTTACAGTCAGTTCCTGCGCCTTAGACGTAACTGTAGTAACTTTCAAGACTACAAAAGTCAAGCAAAGGACCTATGCGACAAATTGAGGAACCGTGATTACCCTGAGAAAACCATCAACAGATGCCAAAAGAGGGCTAGAAACCAACCTAGAGAAAGCCTTTTGGAGACAACACAAAAGGAACAAGAAAGGGATGTGGTAACATGTGTAAGTACTTATAATACAGCCTCAAACGATGTCAAAAAGATTGTTAACAAAATTGGCGGATCCTGACTTCAGGATCCCTGAATTGGCCAAAACCAAGATTCGCAAATAAAAGAACCAGGAACTTAAAAGATATCCTGGTCCATACCAGACCACCACCACAAATACGAGAGGAACCAACCCCAAGGCTATGGGATAACCCCCCAGTGGTGGGCCATTACCCATGCGGTTCCTGTTCTGTCTGCAATTTGACAACCGCAACAAAAACCATCCAGCTTCTGCCGAATTTTAAGTGGACGATCAAATACCACACGAACTGCAACACAACACATGTGATCTATATGATCACGGGTCCCTGTGCCTTACGTTACATAGGGATGACATGTCGGAAAGCCAAACAAAGAATATGCGAGCATAAGAGCAACGTCAAGTGCAAAAGAAGCACAACAAAAATGAGCAACCACTTTATAGAAGCAAAACACAACCCTAGTGATTTATAATGGGTAATTTTGAAAACCTTGGCAACAAAAAATCACAATGCAGAAAAAATACTCTTCGAAAAAGAACAGAGATGGGTGCACCGGCTTCAAACGAACATCCAAGGGCTCAATGATAATATTCCGTGGCTGAGCATAGGACATTAAAATATAATCTGTACTTTAGAAAACCACCCTATAAAACTCTTCGGTTGGACAAGTATACGAGAATTGCCTAAGTTGTATACCTTACTGAAGTGATAGAGCTACACTAAGTCTGTTCTTTCCATTTTTTCCTTTCAAAACCAGCTCTTTTCTAATATATCAGAAGCCGAAATCTCGCCCCCTTTTTTAAACCAGAGCCGAATAAATACATTAAGGTAGAGTGAACACAAGGCATTTTTACACTGGGCAGCAGGTATTTATTGCAATAAGAAAAACCTTCCAATTAGAATTTATTCTTTACTATCTATTTTTATTTCTAAAAACACTTCTGAACCAACTTGCTAGACCGCTATAACCATTTATTGACATTCCCTCATTAACAATGGAATTAGTCTTTCCTTTATTTCTATCCCCGGCTGTATAAAACATCACAAGCCAGAAGCCAAACACATCCAGGCAACCAGAGGAAGTGTCAGCACAAGTCGTACTACACTGCACAGCAGGTATTGAGAAGGAGCCATGAGGACGGAAAGCTGTAAAACCGTAACGTATTTTACTCAACAGAATCTAAATTGCTTTATACTGTTGTCCCTAGCAGGTAACAAGCTCCTGGTTGCCCGTTGAAATCCACAATTTAAGACTCAAGGTATGAAACCATGCCGTTTTAGAGCTGTTTGATAATACGTAATTCAAATCTAGTCATTAGCATTTATTTAATAAACAGCTAGCGCATGATATTCTAATATTTATCGAAAGGTCTGATGAGAATAAGCTGCGGTCATCTATTAAAAACACTGCTATAAGATTGTTTCTACCACAACTTCAGTTAACCTTTCTTTAACACACATTAGTATATCAACAGTAATTACAACAGACCGCCTACCAAGTCGCTTTCTCTGAGGAACACTCGCAACTATAGGTATACTGCACATATGACATCGGGGTCCATACTATCACCAAGAATAAGGTGCAGAACTATTAGACTAACCCAATTTTCTTCTTGTCAATCTTAACATGATACCTCAGGAGTTTAAAGACAAATATATGGTAATATATTTCCATATTGAGCACCGTATGGGAGACAAAAGAGAAAAAATGTTTCTTAAAAGTTTGCCAGAATTTCACGCAGGAGAGAAAGAATTGCCATTTTTTTAGTTATTTTTAATGTTTTTCTTTATCATTATTTCTTCTGAGAAAAGACAGCACGCCATTTTTTGAGAAAATGCGCTAAATGATACTCGCATCTTTTTCTTTTTGTTTCCTCCTTTACTCTGAACAGGTACTACTTGACCGCATGAGAATCGGGTCAATACACCCTGATACATAGAGACCCATACAAAATAAGGTCTCCACCACTTTTCCTTTTTTCAGGTCCTGAAGAAAGCCCACTTGACCCACAAGGGCAATCACTGGGGCTGAAACATGTCGACCTTTTTATGGACACTCACAGTGCGTTAGACCACTAACTAGTCTTCCCACGCACGACACAGATTTTAATATATCTCGAACCCAGATTGATTAAATTTTACAAATCGGGGTCTACGAGTTTTTAACATTTTGAGATTCACTTCACTAAAAACACTTTCACCTTTCTTTGATCACTACTGCAATAACCAGTGGTTTTCCTCCGGATGGAGGAAGCATACAAAAACTAACACTATGATGATGCTGTCACGTTTTTAAGAGCAGGGCGGATAATCAAGATATACCGCTTTTCCGACTTTTGTACGTGAATGAGGGTTTTTTATCGGTACACTGCACGAATTTCATAAAACCCTGGTTACTAAGGTCAAGTGATCCATTCTCATTTTGATATCTAAATTATAACATATGGTTGTCAAACAGTGGTGCCTCTTACTGTTTGGCATGGACAATTTTGTATCACTTGTAGCTTATTGTTCCTAAATAGAGATTAAACACCAATTTCAATATTTCAGTCACCTAACTTCTAATAACATATTTCTACCAGTCATAAGTGGTCCACACGAGAGTAAGATTAATGTCTGTGGATTTGTTACAAGATTAACAGATGCATGAAAATACTTTAATTCCAACACCCTTATATCCATGAACTATGGAGTCCATCTGAACTTCAAATCACATGGTGAGGGCATTTGAACAAAGCTTGTACTATTTGCTAATATACTTTGCCTGCATTCTGCCATTCTCTTTAACTGCTTAGAGCAATAAAATCGATCTCAAACTATATTGTGAGCACGTTCAAATAATGTTTGTAGTATTTGTTTGTACACTTTGATTACTTCCTGCCAATTTCTCCTACAAGTTAGTCAATGGTTTGAGTATGTCGATTGTTTTGATGAGCTTGTTTTAAGTAAATGTTGCTCCTTTTGTTGATATAGCTTTCTTGATGAGGAACCCTTTGCTGGTAGACCTTTTTCTGCTTCTTTCTAATATCTCCAATGTACTGTGGTTAGTGTTGAAAGCATTTTAATTCAATGCACTATGAATTTACGCACTTGGAGCTTTCTAATAGAAATATATGTTAACACTAGCATTATTCACAACATAGAAAGTACATATTGTATATCTCTTTGTACTACTGACCATAAACTAATATGTTTTAGGATAATCACATTATATATTGTTTAATTTTCTATTTCACATTTTAACCCCTTCGCTGCTAGGCCTTTTCCCCCCCTGTGCTAAGCCTTTTTTTGGCTATTTGGGGTAGTGCGGGCTTAGGCCCCTGTAACTTTTTGACCACATAAGGTATCCACGCCAAATTTGCGTCCTTTTTTTCTAACATCATGGGGATTGTAAAGGTACCCAGGGTTTGTGGATTCCCCTGGAAGGGACCCAGAAATTAGCCAAAATACAGCAAAATGTTGTTTTTTTGGGAAAAATGCGAAAAAAGGGCTACAGATGAAAGCGTCTTGTTTTTTCCCTGCAAATGGCATCAAAAATGGGCATTTTTCTGGGACATAGCCTATTTTTGCTATTTTTTGTGCTTTCAACCTCCTTCCAGTTAATGGTAGAAATGGGTATGAAACCAATAATGGATCCTGAAAAGCCATACATTTCTGAAAAGTAGACAAAATTCTGAATTCAGCAAGGGGTCATTTGTGTAGATCCTTAAAGTTTTCCTTATAGAAACTAACAGTTAAATGAAGGAAAAATTGAAAATTAGTTGAAAAAAACAGCCATTTGTGTCAACGTTTTCATCTGTAACTTCTTCTAATTATGACAGCTATTTGAAAGCAATATACCGTTATATCCACTGGACCTTTCTGGTTGTGGGGATATATAGGACTTGTAGGTTCACCAAGAACCCGACGAACCCAGAGCCAATAACTGAGCAGCATCTTGCAATGGTTTTTTATTATGTACCGGGTATATAGCAATTATTTTGGGAAAATGTATACATGGAAAAATTGTTATGAAAGACACCTATGTATTTCTGAAATGGGAACAAAATGTAGATTTTAGAAACAGTAGATATTTGCACATTTCCGAAATTGGGAGTACCCATACTAGCTTGAGAATTATAGGTCATTTTTCAAAATGACTTATTTTTTACACATTGTCTTTCATTTGGAAGGCAGAAATGCATCGAAAGTCAATAGGTAATAACAGTTGCTCTACAATTCTGTGTTACCCTAAGTCTCCCGATAAAAATGGTACCTCACTTGTGTGGGTAGCCCTTGTGCCCACAACAGGAAATGGCTCAAAATGCAACGTGGACGTACCACATTTTCACAATGAAAAATTACCCTTTTTTTGCAAAGTGCCTAGCTGTAGTTTTTGAACCCTAGCTCTGCGGGCACTTAGGGAAACCTAGCAAACCTATACATTTTTGCAAACTAGACACCCAGGGGAATTCAGGACAGGGTGACTTGACTGGCTCTCACCAGGTTCTGTTACCCAGAATCCCTCGCAAACCTAAAATATTATCCAAAAAACCACATTTTCCCCACATTTCTGTGGTGGAAAGTTCTGGAATCTGCGTGGATCCACAAATTTCCACCCACCCCGCGTTCCCCAAAGTCTTACGAGAAAAATGGTACCTCACTTGTGTGGGTCGGCCTAGTGCCTGCGACAGGAAACGGCACAAAACGCAACGTGGTCACACCTCAATTTCGCAGTGAAAAATGACCCTTTTTTGGCAAAGTGCCTAGCTGTAGTTTTTGAACCCTAGCTCTGCCGGCACCTAGGGAAACCTAGCAAACCTATACATTTTTGAAAACTAGACACCCAGGGGAATCCAGGATGGGGTGACTTGACTGCCTCCCACCAGGTTCTGTTACCCAGAATCCCTTGCAAACCTAAAACATTGTCCAAAGAAACACATTTTCCCCACATTTCTGTGGTGGAAAGTTCTGGAATCTGCGTGGATCCACAAATTTCCACCCACCCCGTGTTCCCCAAAGTCTTATGAGAAAAATGGTACCTCACTTGTGTGGGTTGGCCTAGTGCCTGCGACAGGAAACGACACAAAAGGCAACGTGGTCACACTTCAATTTCGCAGTGAAAAATGACCCTTTTTTGGAAAAGTGCCTAGGTGTAGTTTTTGAACCCTAGCTCTGCCGGCACCTAGGGAAACCTAGCAAACCTATACATATTTGAAAACTAGACACCCAGGGGAATCCAGGATGGGGTGACTTGACTGCCTCCCACCAGGTTCTGTTACCCAGAATCCCTTGCAAACCTAAATAATTGTAAAAAAACCCACATTTTCCCCACATTTCTGTAGTGGAAAGTTCTGGAATCTGCGTGGATCCACAAATTTCTGCCCACCCCGCGTTCCCCAAAGTCTTACGAGAAAAATGGTACCTCACTTGTGTGGGTCGGCCTAGTGCCTGCGACAGGAAATGGCGCAAAACGCAACGTGGTCACACCTCAATTTCGCAGTGAAAAATGACCCTTTTTTGGCAAAGTGCCTAGCTGTAGTTTTTGAACCCTACCTCTGCTGGCACCTAGGGAAACCTAGCAAACCTATACATTTTTGAAAACTAGACACCCAGGGGAATCCAGGATGGGGTGACTTGACTGCCTCCCACCAGGTTCTGTTACCCAGGATCCCTTGCAAACCTAAAAAAGTGTCCAAAAAAACACATTTTCCCCACATTTCTGTGGTGGAAAGTTCTGGAATCTGCGCGGATCCACAAATTTCCACCCACCCCGTGTTCCCCAAAGTCTTATGAGAAAAATGGTACCTTACTTGTGTGGGTCGGCCTAGTGCCTGCAACAGGTAACGACGCAAAACGCAACGTGGTCACACTTCAATTTCACAGTGAAAAATGACCCTTTTTTGGCAAAGTGCCTAGGTGTAGTTTTTGAACCCTAGCTCTGCCGGCACCTAGGGAAACCTAGCAAACCTATACATTTTTGAAAACTAGACACCCAGGGGAATCCAGGATGGGGTGACTTGACTGCCTCCCACCAGGTTCTGTTACCTAGAATCCCTTGCAAACCTAAATAATTGTAAAAAAAAACACATTTTCCCCACATTTCTGTGGTGGAAAGTTCTGGAATCTGCGTGGATCCACAAATTTCCGCCCACCCCGCGTTCCCCAAAGTCTTATGAGAAAAATGGTACCTCACTTGTGTGGGTCGGCCTAGTGCCTGCGACAGGAAACGGCGCAAAACGCAACGTGGTCACACCTCAATTTCGCAGTGAAAAATGACCCTTTTATGGCAAAGTGCCTAGCTGTAGTTTTTGAACCCTAGCTCTGCCGGTACCAAGGGAAACCTAGCAAACCTATACATTTTTGAAAACTAGACACCCAGGGGAATCCAGGATGGGGTGACTTGACTGCCTCCCACCAGGTTCTGTTACCCAGAATCCCTTGCAAACCTAAAAAATTGTCAAAAAAACACATTTCCCCCACATTTCTGTGCTGGAAAGTTCTGGAATCTGCGTGGATCCACAAATTTCCACCCACCCCGCGTTCCCCAAAGTCTTACGAGAAAAATGGTACCTCACTTGTGTGGGTCGACCTAGTGCCTGCGACAGGAAATGGCGCAAAACGCAACGTGGTCACACCTCAATTTCGCAGTGAAAAATGACCCTTTTTTGGCAAAGTGCCTAGCTGTAGTTTTTGAACCCTAGCTCTGCCGGCACCTAGGGAAACCTGGCAAACCTATACATTTTTGAAACTTAGACACCCAGGGGAATCCAGCATGGGGTGACTTGACTGCCTCCCACCAGGTTCTGTTACCCAGAATCCCTTGCAAACCTAACAAATTGTAAAAAAAAACACATTTTCCCCACATTTCTGTGGTGGAAAGTTCTGGAATCTGCGTGGATCCACAAATTTCCACCCACCCCGCGTTCCCCAAAGTCTTCCGAGAAAAATGGTACCTCACTTGTGTGGGTCGGCCTAGTGCCCTCGACAGGAAACGGCACAAAAAGCAACGTGGTCACACCTCAATTTCGCAGTGAAAAATGACCCTTTTTTTGCAAAGTGCCTAGCTGTAGTTTTTGAACCCTACCTCTGCCGGCACCTAGGGAAACCTAGCAAACCTATACATTTTTGAAAACTAGACACCCAGGGGAATCCAGGATGGGGTGACTTGACTGCCTCCCACCAGGTTCTGTTACCCAGAATCCCTTGCAAACCTAAAAAATTGTCAAATAAACCACATTTTCCCCACATTTCTGTGGTGGAAAGTTCTGGAACCTGCGTGGATCCACAAATTTCCGCCCACCCCGCGTTCCCCAAAGTCTTACGAGAAAAATGGTACCTCACTTGTGTGGGTCGGCCTAGTGCCCGCGACAGGAAACGGCGCAAAACGCAACGTGGTCACACCTCAATTTCGCAGTGAAAAATGACCCTTTTTTGGCAAAGTGCCTAGCTGTAGTTTGTGAACCCTAGCTCTGCCGGCACCAAGGGAAACCCACCAAACACACACATTTCTGAAAAGTAGACACCCGGGGGCTTCCAGGGAGGTATGGCTTGCATGGATCCCCCAACCTTTCCTTACCCAGAATCCCCTGCAAACCTCAATTTTAGCTGAAAAAATCACTTTTTTCACACATTTTTGTGTGGGAAAGTGTGGCATCACTGGCCTCACACAAATTTCCTACCACCCAGCGTTCCCCCAGGTCTCCCGATAAAAATGGTGCCTCACTTGTGTGGGAGGCCCAAGTACCCGTGACAGGCAAGGGCCCAAAACATAGTGAGGCAACATCAAAATTGCCTATCTCAAAACCACCTGGTTTTGCAAGGGGGGTCACCTGGGTCTTTGGCCCCGTGATTTTTTCAGCTAAAATTGAGGTTTGCAGGGGATTCTGGGTAAGGAAACGTTGGGGGATCCACGCAAGCCATACCTCCCTGGAAGCCCCCGGGTACCTACTTTTCAGAAATGTGTGGGTTTGGTAGGTTTCCCTAGGTGGCCGCCGAGCCCCGGGCCAAAACCCAGGTGACCCCCTTGCAAAACTAGGTCATTTTGAGATAATGTGTTGTTTATTTCTGCAGCGTGAAAATTTTGGCACAATATTGCAAGGAAAATGTGACAGACATTTTGAGGTTTGCAGGACATTGTGGGTACCATAACTTGTTGGGATCCACAAGAGAGATATCACCATGTACTCCCATGGGTGTTTCGTTTACGACAATATCTACAGTTGGTAGGTTATTCTTAGACGGAATGTACACCTTGGCAGACAGACTAAAAAGACAAAGATTACTGCACAGCCATCTATTCCTCAAGCACACACACATACTGGTTGGATTTGGCACGAGGGCAAGTGATGGTTCAGTATATACAATTTTATTAACAAGAGATTTCACAAAAATGAAATGCACTGTCAATAATTGAAAGGACAAAAACTGAACCAGTGACTCGCAGCTCGTGAGCTGTAAAGCCACGTCAAGGCCCCAACCGCTTTACAGGCCATTCACACACCTTTCATACGTGATACACACAAGACCATTCACACCACCAGGCACGAAACAAACACATTACAACATTCACAAAAAGGGACAAGGTACACCCTGCTTGAGAAAGACAAAAAAAAAATATTACTGCACAGCCATCTAATCCTCAAGCACACACACATACTGGTTGGATTTGGCACGAGGGTGAGTGATGGTTCAGTATATACAATTGTATTAACAAGTGATTTCACAAAAATGAAATGCACTTTTAATAATTGAAAGGACGAGAAACTGAACCATTGACTCACAGCTCGTGAGCTGTAAAGCCACGACAAGGCACCAACCTCTTTACAGGCCATTCATACACCTTTCATACGTGTGACAAATACAAAACCATTCACACCACCAGCCGCGGGCCCATCACATTACAACACTCACACCAGCAGACAGCGCCATTCAAGTGCCCATCACTTTCACACGCCCACATTCCTAACACAGCAACCACACAAGCTGATGGATTGCGTGGAGTGTCGCTCGGCTAGCAGTGTGTGTAGTGACCAGCAGCAAGTCACTACTCACACACTGCCAGCCGAGCGCCAGTCCACGCACACTGCCAGCCAAGCGCCACTCCACGCACACCGCCAGCCAAGCGCCACTCCATGCACACCGCCAGCCAAGCGCCACTCCACGCACACCGCCAGCCAAGCACCACTCCACGCACACCGCCAGCCAAGCGCCACTCCACGCACACCGCCAGCCTAGCGCCACTCCACACACACCACCAGCCTAGCGCCACTCCACGCACACCGCCAGCCAAGCGCCACTCCACGCACACCGCCAGCCAAGCACCACTCCACGCACACCGCCAGCCAAGCGCCACTCCACGCACACCGCCAGCCAAGCGCCACTCCACGCACACCGCCAGCCAAGAGCCACTCCACGCACACCGCCAGCCAAGCGCCACTCCACGAACACCACCAGCCAAGCGCCACTCCACGCACACCGCCAGCCAAGCACCAGCCTACACACACCACCATCACATTTAGGATTTTTTTATACAAAAAAGAAAACACAAACAAATTGCAAATAGATACAAATCTACTAACACAAAATCAGAAACTAAATACATTGCACTAATGCCAACCTTGAAACAGAACAACAATTCTTAAACATTACACACCAGGCAGTTCACTTTACCACTCAAGGTTGCTCCCGAAAATTATTTTGCTTGTGGTACGCTCTATAACAAGCAGGCACACACAGCCCAGGGTTAGAAGGATACTCAGGGCAGTACATACGAGTCTCCTTCCGCGTACCTCTTCGCCAACAGACTCTACATCTCCTAGTGGGAAAGTCTTTTGAGGGTGTAGGAGGAATGTGATCAGGAAAGTGGAGATCTTTCAATCGAGCCACATCCTCCACCACTCCAACTCTAGGAACACTTGCCTGTTCCACAACAACAAGGCTGCCTATGACAGACTGCTGAAACTGAACAAAAGTCAACTTTGACGCAGGAGAACACTCCTTGAACACAACAAAAGCATTGAAAGTTGCTAAATTGAAGAGATGGATGGCCAACTTCTTATACCAAATGTAAGCCTTACGAATAGCAGTGTAAGGTTCCAACCTCTGATCTACTCTATCAACACCACCCATGTGCTTATTGTAGTCTACAATGCACACAGGTTTGCGCACTTCAGCAATCTGACCCCAAACAGCCACAGGTGAAGTACTCTCATCATGGATGGTAGTCAGCATGTACACATCCCTCCTGTCCACAAATTTCACAGCTAGCAGTTCCTCACTACGCAAGGCACTGCACTGTCCCCTCTGAAGTTTTTTGCAAACAAGCTCTTTTGGATAACCTTTACGGTTAGAGCGGATTGTGCCACAAGCAAAAGTGTCCACTTTGAACAATTCCTTAAACAATTGCACAGCAGTGTAGAAGTTATCAAGGTACAAATGGTGGCCTCTGTTAAACAGTCCTCTAGCAAGATCCCACACAATTTTCTCTGAAACTCCAAAAGTGGACGGACAACCAGGGGGGTCAATAGTGGAATCCCTACCAGTGTACACACGCAAATTAAAAACATATCCTGTCCTACTCTCAGACAACATATACAGCTTAATTCCATAGCGTGGCCTCTTGCTAGGAATGTACTGCCTAAAAACCGAACGGCCCTTGAACAGGACCAAAGACTCATCAATAGATATTTCTTTCCCTGGAGTATAGATCTCTGAAAATCGATCTACAAAGTGATCAAGAACAGGCCGAATCTTAAAAAGACGGTCACATTCAGGGTGATCTTGTGGCAACGCCAAACATTATCAACAAAATGCAGCATCCGAAGCAAAAGTAAATACCGATCACGAGTCATAACTGCAGGAAATATGGCCGTTGCCATCAAGGGACTGGTAGACCAATATGAACCCATGGACGGCTTCCTTATCAAACCCATCAAAAAAGTCAAACCCAAAAACTTCTTCATCTCTTCCAGATTTGTGGGACTCCACCGGGTAGCTCTAAAATGGGGCCTAAGTCTGGCATTGTTGTCCCTCAAAAACTGTTCAGCATACAAATTAGTCTGCTCAACAATCTCACCCAAAAATACATCATCCATAAACAACTGAAAATACTGTATAGGCAAATAATGTTCACAATCCACTCTACACCCTGCATAACCACTAAAGGCAGGCAACACCGGCTGCACCATGTTTGGATCAACCGAGAGTCCAGCACTTCCAGTAGGAAGCCTAGCAGCCCCAGGCTGCAATCCAGATGCCTCTTGCACCATCGGCACAGTAGTATCCTCCTCTAAAACAGGCACTTCATCTGCACTGAGAGTACCTTCATCATCCGATGATTCCATGTGGAGAGAAAACTCACTGCCTGAATCTTCCCCTCCCTCCTCTCCCTTTGTCGCACTGTCAGTCTCATAATCCTGCTCAGAGGAAGATTCAAGAAGCAAACCAACCACCTGCTGAGCAGTAATTCTACGGCTAGCCATAATGCTTACTAATAAAGGTTACTTGTCAAACAAGTCAACAACAACAAACCCTTTGTAAAAAAAAAGAAATAAACAAAATGTAGCTTTATCACAAAGACCTATATACTCCAACACTATACCACTCACGTGACAGAAGCAGCTAGACTCACCACCACCTACTCTGCACAGACACAGTAAGGATCAACAATATCCCACTAAAAAAGAAGAAGAAAAAAATTACACATAAGACAATGCAAAACATCGCAAAGAATTTCATGCTCTGAACACTAACAAATATGCTGCCATTATGACACCACTTACAAAAAAATTCATTCATGCATGACAATAATACTCATTTGGAGTACACACAACAAAAATATTTTTCTTACCAAATAAATGCAATTACGCAAAACTGCAGAACAACCACTGCCGAAACCGCAAACAGGAATCAAAAGCTTTACACTAGAATAAAAAGGAGAAAAAAACATTACAATCACATATGCAAATAATGCACCAGTCCACACACAATCCACCAGCCAAGCTAAGGGGTAGGTGGGCCAAAGAGTATAAATAAAATATTCACCCCGTAAAAGGGAGCAACCCTTGCCCTTTTGGCCACTCCCAGCACAAAAATTTAAAAAACCCTGGTGTCTAGTGGCTTCTGCCCTCCTTGGGGGCAGATGGGCCTAAAAACATACTGCTATTCTGCCACCCAAGGGGTCACTCTCCACAAATAAATGCCTGGTGGACTAGTGGGAAGATACCTTTATCTTCCGCACACGATCTCTCACTACTCAACTCTACTCTCAACTCTATTCACAACTGGATGTTAGCTCACCAACTCATTCTGAATCCCGCCAAAACTGAATTCCTCCTCCTCTCTACCTCTCTCTCACCTCCTCCTGTTCAATCTTGGATGGATCAGCTGAACCTACTCAACAACAAACCCATCATTGTCGACAGCGCTAAATCCCTAGGTGTCATTCTTGACAAAAGACTCAACCTAATCTCCCACATCAACTCTATTGCTAAGAACGCACGTTACCAGTTGCGCCTTCTATGGGGGATCCGTCGGTTCTTCCAGGAGAAAGACTTAAAAACCTTGGTACAATCTCTGGTTCTCTCAAGACTGGATTATTGCAATTCTCTTCTGACGGGCCTACCCAAATCCCACCTCTCCCCTCTCAAATCCATCCTCCGTTCAGCAGCTTGCTTCATTTCAGGGTCTAAACGAAGCGACCACGTCACTCCTATCCTGTCCTCTCTTCGATGGCTTCCGATCGAGGCAAGATCTATTTACAAAACTGCCTGCATCACACACAAAGCCTTACACACGTCCTCCCCTCGTTACCTGGTGAATAAATTGAAATTGTCCGGTGGCTCGCAATGCGGAAAAGCTTCTGCTTGCGCACCCCCCCCGTCTTCAAAAGGGAAAGATCGATGGCGCAATCCGGTGAGAATCTGGAACTCGCTTCCCCCATTGCTCCGTGCCACCTCCTCTACCCGGATCTTCAAAGCTGACCTCAAATCTCTTCTCTTCCAAAGACACTATTCTCTCAGCCCCCTCTAGGAAGTTCGCTCTTCATTGTGTTCTGAGTGCCACTTATTGCAGTATACCTCTATATCATGCACATGTGTGTGTGCCCGGAAGCTGTTTCAGCCCGGGCTGCCACACACGGGGGGGTGGTGTATGCACTGCCAGCAACCTGCCAGGCCAGTGCACAACACTTGCCATCACCCTCTCTCTGCCTGCCATATTGCGCTCCATGCTTCTGAAGGGTAACCCGATTCAAGGCCCCATTCTCCTGATTTATAAAAAGAAAACTGCCCCCCCAGGGGGTGCAGAGCACCAAAACATATGGCCCCCAAAAGGGGAGCGACCCTTGCCCAAGGGGCCGCTCCCCAAAACAGTATTTTCACGTTTAAAAAAATAAATAAAAATTCCCTGGTGTCTAGTGGGCATTCCTGCTGCACGATCACATGATCGTGCGGCAGGAATGCACAAAAGAGGCATCGGGGAAAGGAAAACCCTTTCCTTTCCTCGATGCCTCTTTTGTTTCAAACCCCCTCCCCGGAGCCAAAACTCACCTTATTCCCCGACGCGCTGGAAGCAAATGGCTTCCAGCGCGTCGGGGAACAAAGGAAACCCCCAATGACGTCAGCGCGCCTCGCGCGCTGACGTCATTGAGGGGGGCGGGGGAGGCAGGGGAAGCCCTTCCCCTGCCTTCCCCCAAAAAAACCAACGATCGGATTCCCACGGGGGAGTGCCAGCGCTTCCCCGTGGGTGGAGTCTTATGACGAGCTGGACTCGTCATGAGCACACGACCACTGTGTGCCATGACGAGTCCAGCTCGTCATAAGCATCGAAGGGGTTAAGATAATACTTTGATAATTCTTATCATTAAATATATGAACATTACAGGCTTTCTTCTGATACCTTTAAGAACATTTATCTGACTAGAAGCAATGATGTGATTGGTAACTTCAAGTGCATATTTTTGTGGACCATAACCAGGTAACTCTCATATTGTGTACAGCATGTAAATTAAATTGGTATTTTTCCACCCAAGACAGCTAAGATGTATTCCTTTTTGCTACAATAGTATGTTACATTCGTTCCAGCTTTGGACGAAACCTGGCAGTTGACTGAAATGTACTGTAACAATTTGTTAATATTGTGAACAGTCTTTTTAAATTACAGAATAATAAGAAGCATTTTATAATCAAAACTTAACTTCAAAGACCACATCTTTGCTTGCTTGTGCATGAACTGTATATAGTACCCCCCCAAGCTTGATTTTGCACACATGTGTGGTTTGTATTTATGCAAATTGCCTACCCATTGTTAAAATCCCACACGTTTTTGGCTTGAAAAACTAGGCAAGAATCTTGTTGGGGGTGTTATAATTATTATATATTTTTCTTTGTAGGTATCCCCCTTCTTGAGTGATACATGTTGTTTATTTAGATATAAATGTCAAGTTGAAATACACATTCATTCATGTCATTATTCATTGCAAAGTCAAGTAATAATCAAGTCTGCTTGAATATATTCATATTTTTCTGTATGGATTGAATTTGTTCATTATTTTTAAATAATGAACAAGGTTACATAGAAGCAGATAACTTTAGTGCTTGTTTATTGTTTTTAACCAATATGTAATGTTTCACAGAATGTAAGCAAGTGACAGGGAGCCAGGGTCTTTCTGCAAATTATTTATTTTGAAAGTTCAGATACATTATATCAACTAAGAACTGAGTGTAATGAGAAAGGGAGGAACTTTGTACCAGAGACTCAAGGCAAAGCTATACAGATCTGTGATTACCTTCCTTTTCTGAAGACTACCTGGAGGCACATCTAGTCTTCATTCGGTGGGCTTCTTTGCCTGCCTGTCAACTCAGAAAAGAATAGCAGCCATTATTACTTCGCTGAACATTGGTTCTATTGTTCAGAAGAGTAGTGATGGTGTGAATCATCCTTTAAACTCGAATTAGGCTTCTTTTTGGTACTAAAGTATATCTTAGGAAACCAAGGGGCCCATTACGATACCCGGCGTAAATAAATCCGCCAGGCATGGAAGCTGCAAAAATCCGCCCGCACACACCGCCTGAACACCGACCACGCCATTATGAGTACACAAACCGAAAACCGCCATCGGCGGAAAAATCACACAAAATACCGCCCGCCATCGTCCGAGTCGGAGTCAAACCGCCCGCCACGGACGGAAACACGCACGACAACACAAAACCGCCCGCCCACACGGCCGACACACCGCACGTGAAATTACAATCGCACCGCCATGAGCGCGGAAAAACAACAAATATACCGCCCGCCAGCGCAAACAACGCCGATGAGAATCGACACGGCAGAAGCCATGGCGCCAACGTACCTGCACAGAAACCATCCGCACACAAAACCAATAGCACACAACATGGCCAACAAGTCCACACAGCAAGGCACGCACAAATACACAAGCACAGTACACATCCCGAAAACACCCCCGGACAAACAAAAAATACAAAGGCCAGAACCCCAGACACAACACACCTGAAAACAACAGACCATGAGGACACACCCACATAGGTGAGTACAAAAGCAGCACTCCCACAGACCACAACCCCTTGCTACATTGCAAACCAGAGAGGAGAGGAGAGGACACAGTGACACAGCAAGGACAGCAGCACACCACAGAAACGCACACAGCACAACCACCACCACCACCACCACCACCACCAAACACCTGCACCACAAACCCCCTGCACATTACACAACACACACCGCACCAGCACCACAAACACCATGGCACCACAAAGGATGCCCAAGTACACGCCCATTGAGCTGACGGTCATGGTCGACGAGATCATCAAGGTGTACCCACAAATCTATGGGAACATGGTCCAGCACACACCACTAGCCACCAGAAACAGAATGTGGAACCGGATCGTAGACCAGGTCAATGCAGTCGGGACCCTGCCAAGGAACAGAGGTGAAATAAACAAACGTTGGAATGACGTAAAGAGCCTGGTCAAGAAGAAGGAGGGCAAAAACAGAGAGCTGGCTGCCGTCACTGGCGGAGGGAATCCCGCGCTCTTTAAGACCTTCAAAGCGTGGGAGGAGAAGGTGCGAGTCGTAATCCATCCGGAGATCCTCGCCGGATTAGCAGGGGGAGTGGAGGCTGGTAAGTACAAACTAATGTATACCAGCACACCGCTATGTACTCACATGCGCAACTACCATGCCACAGCTCCCAGGGACAAACACCCCCATGTCCAGCACACAATACACAACACATCACACACACATGCAACACACAATACCACACACAGGCCAAACCGAACAACTGTAAGATGCGTGGGGACATGTGTACACTAAGCCAGCCACGTAACCACCAACAGGTCCCCAAATATGCCAGAAGCGCCACAACGAGCACCCACCACACCCATGTGTCCGCCACAGCTGCACTAACCGACAAGTAACAGGTAAGTGGCAGGAACACAAAGTGCAGTGGGTGGGACGGTGGACAGCCCAAGTACAACACACACCAGGCCCCAGTCCCACAGCACAGCAAGGAGGAGCATCCCCCACACCCCACAGCCACGTGTCAGCCACCGCAGTGCACAACGACAGCCGAAAGGCAGACATCACGGTCCACAGCAATCGGTGTCAGTGGGTGTACAGCCACCCCACGACCCACTACACCCCCACCCCCACAGACCTGCAACATGGAGCACCCCCGCTTAGAGCCATGTGGCATCCAGTACAGTGCACGCACGAACAACTTGCAGGTGGGAAACTGGACAGGGCTGGATTACTGGAGGCATGAGGAGCATAACACCACCAACACATGGGACATGTCACGTAGCAGACGAACACGCAGCACCGCCCACCGTCACGAACAAGTGAACAATGTGCACACGGACATGAACAACAGACTCACACCCCACATGACCCATCACAGACATAGCAACACCCAAGGAGCCACGTCTGCATGCACAAGCCACACTGAATATAGTCCCACACGGCAGCCACTGTGCAACTCATCACACACAACCGAAACACCATTGAAGTCCTGTCCATGTAGCCCCCACTGCCTGTCAACCCCACACCCCACAACTACGCCTATGTAAGACAAACAACACTAGACGCAACAGAGCGGAACAACAGAAATGCACACGAACACCACTGAACCCATCAAACACACAGACACACCATGCACAAACAACATACCATCCATCCCATCCGTCAGCCCCAGTCTCATGAAAGGCATGTCATCCGCACAGCTGCCACACATACAGCAGTCACGCTAAGACACATGCCCATGACCAACCATGTGCCAGAAGTCAATTAAGCGCACGACACACTGTGAGCAACAACACACAACATGGGCCACACCCCCGAGCACTGCAGTGATGCACATGGCACAGGGCAGCACGCACACCAAGGAGATGGGACAACTGCAATAAGTTGGCTGGCACACAACTATCACTCACTCATAACGATGCGTCCAATGCCATGTCCAGTAACCACAACAGACAGCAAATATGCAGGGCATGTCAGGCATGCACACACCTCAGACCATGCACTGTCATGCTGCCACAACACATGTCACGTTCGGCACCCATGGCTCACAGCATGTACCCCAAAAGCATATCCCCTCCCAAATGCGAATCTGGGGCATGGCCCCCATGTTGCCATATGCGTTCCTAAGCGTTCCATGTGAACCCCAAAAGCATATCCCCTCCCAAATGCGAATCTGGGGCATGGCCCCCA
This sequence comes from Calotriton arnoldi, assembly GCA_963921515.1. Classification (NCBI taxonomy): domain Eukaryota; kingdom Metazoa; phylum Chordata; class Amphibia; order Caudata; family Salamandridae; genus Calotriton; species Calotriton arnoldi. The sequence goes on from CAWUFW010015266.1 coordinate 83,956, forward strand.
TGTTGCCATATGCGTTCCTAAGCGTTCCATGTGAACCCCAAAAGCATATCCCCTCCCAAATGCGAATCTGGGGCATGGCCCCCATGTTGCCATATGCGTTCCTAAGCGTTCCATGTGAACCCCAAAAGCATATCCCCTCCCAAATGCGAATCTGGGGCATGGCCCCCATGTTGCCATATGCGTTCCTAAGCGTTCCATATGAACTCCAAAAGCAAAGTACAAACCAGACCCAGGATGGGCCAGGAGCCCGCATACACCAGAGTCACAATGAGTAGGGGCACAGCAACACACCCATCGGCATGGCCAATCCGTCCCATGCCACATGTGCACAGCACACAGTCCCATTGCCTAGCACACACAACTACAGATGCCACAGCCACACACTCGCCTCCGGGAAACCCATGTACGAGATTGCACGAACTGCCAATGTCAGACGACTAATACATACTTCGCCAGGTGCAACACAATAACAAATCTCATTCTCTCCACAGGTGACGAACTGCTGGATGCTGGGGATGGAGACAGCAGCCAGCACAGCCAGCCTACAAGCCCCCAACGAGGACACACGGATCTGGAGGATCTGTCCTCCTCTTCGGACACGGACCACCAAGCTGGCCCATCTGGCGTGGCAGGGCCCAGCCGCTCCCCAGGACCCCTCCTACCCACCAACCCATCATCCAGGGATGCTGAACAGTCCCAGTCCCCTGCTGCCACTGTCGTTGCGGTTTAAAGGAACAATGGTTCTAGAGTGGCCTAAAGGGTCCAAGGGGAAGTAACCCTGTAAAAGGCACTGAGAAAAGTAAAGGAATAGAAACTTAATTCATAAAGGAGAGCAGTAGGAAATATAACGAGGGACATATAGGTCAATGTATGACAAATATTTATTACACAATGAAGGTATTCAGGTGCTCACACAGTAAGTGACAATAAGCGTGACGTGAGAAGTGAGGGTGAACTTAAAATAATGACATCGCATTGACAACAGAAATAGAAGCTCCTTTAAAGATTTTTACAGAGTATAAGGAGTTCATGTTGTAGGGGTTCGACGACGTTTCGAACTCAATTATTCGAGTTCATCTTCAGGACAAAAAGTGTGAGCAACTTGAATTGAGCTGAAGAAGGAATTAATATCCTTGGTAAAGGCGTCTACGTAGCGCTGTTCTTCTTAAGGTGACCGGGATAGCCTGCGAACTAATGCGCGTTATGGTGGGACCCGGTAAGGGGGAAAAACAAACTTAGTTTGCTGGAAGCAAATGCTTAAACTCCTTCGCCGCTAAATGGCAATGTGCTGTGCCGGGGAATTAATTAAATTGGCCGGTCACAGTTCAGTAAATGGAGGCCTGGGAGAGGAAAGGAGCGTGTCCTGCTCAAAGGAAAATCCGCGCTGAGTGTCCACTACCACTGCCGCAACCGCCACCATCGCCGCACCGACCACCACCGCCTCCACCACCACCACGTCTTCGCTGGCACCAGCCCCAGCGCAGGTGGTGGCCCGGCCGACTGGATCCACCCTGGGAGCCACAGCGAGGACCGTGGTGTGCAATGTGGCTAGTGGGCAGGCCGGTGGCAGCAGGACTGGTAGGAGGAGCAGGGTCAGGGAAACGCCAGCCTCCCCTGGGAGCCATGCCCTGCCTCAAATGGCCAGAGTCCTTGGGGCCTATGAAGAGGCCCAAGGACAATGGGCCAGGTCTGCTACTGACACGCGGGAGGTGCTGGGGGTGCTGAGGTCCATGGACGCCCATATGGGCCAATTCGTGTCCCGTATGGACCAACTCGTGGACCTCATGGGCCAGCTGGTGGTGGCGGTGGGGTCACAGGCAAGGCCAGCAACACCACCTCCGCCACCACCTGCTAGGGCGCAGGCTCGGGCAGCAGTGTCCACTTCCCCTGTGTCCACAGCCAGTGAGCACACCTCACCCACCACCAGCAGGTCGCCACCACACACCCCCCTCCCAAACGTGGAAGGGGCCGTCCGAAGAGGAAACAGATCTCCCGGGAGGACTTCGCACGCTCCAGTCGCAAGTGAGGCAGCCAGCCAGCCTTCCGCCAGCCTTCCTTGACCAGCCACTGCATTGACTTGCTCTACGATCCCACTCCACACAGCCAGCTGGATGGCATGTGTGTGTTGGACTATGGACATAGAACCAGTGGGTACACCCTGATCATCACGCAGCCATGACCGACAGCTCATTGTCACTGCACGCACCACTTTTGTCATCACCTTACACACAATCACATGTCACAGTTTGGAATAAATGCACCTTTTTCACTAACTGCTGTTTGTGCCCTGTGTTTTATTTGTACGGAATACAACGGCCACCTTGGGCGGAAAGGCACCTGATGCGTGGCATGGCAATGGAATCCGGAGGGCCTGTAGGGACCTAGGGGTGGGAGACAGAACAGGAGCACATTCAATGAGTGTGTCACACACCCATCACACAGTACATGTCAACAACTACAAGCAATGTACACACATCGCACAGAGCAATAGGGCACAATGCCACAGTCACCAACAGTGGCATACTACCCTGGCCATGGAGCGTTGACACACTGCACGCAGTGAACATACGGCCACCCTGACACAGCACACACACACCTGCACAGATACAGACACATCATCCGTCGTACATGGACACTCACCGTCAAGTGAAGTAGCGGGCGATGAGCTGCTGGCGCACATTCCCAGCTTCCTCCTCTCCGCTGTCCACCTCACTCGAGCTGTCCTGGTCTGCGGGCTGGGGCCCTGGTTGATCTCCGTCATCCACAATGAGGGGGATCTGCTTCCGAATGGCCAGATTGTGCAGCATGCAGCACGCCACCACTATCTGGCACACCTTCTGTGGGGAGTACGCCAGTGCACTCCCGGTGCGGTCCAGGCACCTGAACCTGGACTTGAGGAGGCCAAAGGTACGCTCGACCACACGTCTGGTCCTCCCATGTGCCTCATTGTATCGATCGTCTGCTGGGGTGCGAGGATTCCTCAATGGACTGAGCAGCCATGCCCCATTCGGATACGCAGAGTCACCTGGGTGTGAGGGACACAGAGAACCGTTGCTATTCCAACTGGACAGGGGACAGCATCGCACAACCAGCACGCTACACCACTCCACATACTCACCGACGATACAGGCACGATCCTGTTGCAGATTGGCCATCAGTCGTGGCAAGATGCTGTTGCGCATTATGTGTGCGTCATGGGCCGAGCCTGGAAACTTGGCACACACGTGGGTGATCACCATGTCCGCAAGGCACACCACTTGCACATTCAGGGAGTGCGTGTGCTTCCTGTTGCGGTACAGGTGCTCAGTGGCCTGTGGTGGAACAAGGCCAACATGAGTGCAGTCAATGGCTCCCATGACGTGTGGGATTCTGCCAAGGGCATAGAATGCACCCTTCACTGCCGCCAATTCACGAGCCCTGGGGAATCTGATGTACCTGTTCCGGTACAGCATCATGGCTGCCAGTACATCCCTCAGCACCTTGCTGAACATGGGCTGGGACATCCCTCCTCCACTGCCCACTGTGTGCTGGAATGACCCAGTGGCGAAGAAATGCATGGCGGCCATCACCTTAGCCGTGGGGGTGACAGCAGTCGGATACACCCTGCGGGGACGGAGATGGGGCTCTAACATGGCACACAGTCGATGCAGAGTTGGCCTGTCCAGCCGAAACTTCCTGATTACCTCTGTATCGTCCATGTCCGCCAGCAATTGGTATGGGCGGTCAATGTTCGGTCTCCGCCTGGGTTAAATGGCAGAGGACACATGTCAAAGCAACACGGCACATAGCAATTTCGCATACACATCACTGACATGACTGAGCAAGCACATGAGCCACAGCCCTCATGTCCTCCCCTCGCCCCCCAATATGCATGCTCACCTGCGAGGCTAGCGCTTGCACAGGCAGCCCCAAGCTCGCACCAGAGAGGGCAAGGAGTGTATGTGTGGGTCCAGTTGCACGAGTGGGCTGTCTCAGGGTATGATGTGTGGCGGGACGCCCGTCCACCTGCGTGGTGCCCCAAATGGAGACCCGGCCTGCATGGACTATGCATCACAGTCTTCGCCTTCCGGATCCGCCACCTGCGACACCCAGTGGCTGTGGCTGCCCTTGCGGCCAGGCCGCGTCCGTCTGTGACTGATGGCCCACACATTCACTCTTTGGCCTCTCTGGGGAGGGCTCGGGGGTGGTGGCGCACGCGCTTGCACTTAGTCGCAATGGCATGTGGCGTGGTTGGTATGATGGGCAATGGATGGGATGGTGCGAGCCACCTCCCGTGACGTCAGTGCTGCTCGTGCTGTGGTGCGTCCCCCTACACTTCCATTTGACTTGTGCCATGCTAGACGTTGAGGTTCTATTGCCTGCGTGATATGACCAGGAGGAGCGCGAGGAGACCTCTCACACACCATGCTCCACTGCCATCCCGTGCCCTGTATCGCCTGTGCGGATTGACTATGTTGGGGTTACACCTGGTCGACTGGGGCTGTGTGTGCCTTGTCAAGGGGCATGGCGGGCGCACAACAGGATCCAGCTTGTCCACAGAGGGTGGGCTGAGGTGCGCCTGGTACCGCTTTGTACGTGTGCCCGGCTGCTGTGCACACACGTGTTCACTGCCCCCCGACAGGTGTCCTCTCACAATGCCCAGGGAAGCGGTGGTGTACTGTACATGACCCCTCCCGACACGGCGTGCTCCAACTTGGCATGTGCGCATCTACCCGTCGCACCCACCCACCTGAGCACTGCGTCCATACGACTTCACACGACACATGTGTGTCTTCCACAGTTGTGCTACTCATTTGCGTTGACATCCAATACCAGTGGACTACATGGTCATGTCACGACTGCCGTGTACTTCACATACTCTCATCCTCTCTCATTCGTACTTGTGAAATGAGTCAGCGGAGACAGTTCTGGTTTCAAACATTATATTGAGTCTTCTGTCCTCTGTGATGCAGTATAGTGGACACTACTGGCAGCGGAATACATGTTGAGGATATACTGAGCATGATAACAAATGGGATAGGGTGTGGGGTTACATCTGCTTGGCCAAGGCTGTGCTAATGTACATTTACGTATAGCTGCGGAGCTGCGGACTTTGACACAGACGGTATACATGTAGCCTACCAGACCGCTCGGCATCATGGGCACAGTCCATCTCAGTTCCATGTGACAGGTTTGCTGCGGTTGTTCCTCATGCACGCGTGCATGTGAGATGACATCAGGGCATGTGCTTGCGTGCATGCAGCGGCGTGCCACTTGTTGTTGCACTGTGGTGGTTACTGGACATGTCACAGTCACTGGGGTCGTGTTGTTGTTGTATGCACTTGTCGTCCATGCAAAGGTCCTGGTATGGGATTCCCGGGGCGGGGTGGGAGGGGTGCAGCACCCACAGACTCCAGGCGACCTATTCATGTCCACTGAGCGGTGTGTGTGTCCATGGGCGCTGGATCCATGTCGTGTCCTGGTTGTTCGTGCAGTTCCGTCCATGTGGGTGCGATGCACAGAGCCCATGCCACTGCCTCCCACGATGCATGCGGTGTTCCTGGATGTGATGGGGAACAGTGTGCATGTCCCGGTCATTACCGATGTCATGGCGATGTCGTTGATGGTGTGGTTACAGTTGCCGGTCGTTTGGTATGGCTGTTGTGGTGGTGACTGGCCAGTCCGTGCGGAAGCTGAGCATGGGTGCGGGGTTGGACTTCATAGGTCACTCGGGGAACCTGCGTTGTGGTCCGACGTATTTACAGGTTGACAGGTATGCGATGCCGTCCAGCAGGGCTTCCATGTCATTGGTGGTGTACATGTTTGCCAGCCAATGAAGCGGATGGTGGCTGTCAAGGTGTTGTTCGTAGGTTGTCCCTTGGAGGACCATGATGGGGCATGCTGGGTGACATTCGATGTAGCTGTTCTCGATGATCCGTCGTGTGGAGGCACAGTGGTTCCATTTCAGTGCGCGTGCGATGTTGGCCACATACGCCATGCCCCCATAGGCAGAGCAGGCCCTGTCGTGTGCGTCCAGAGGGAGGAGTAGTGGTAGCAGGTCCGCCTTCAGACATGCCGGGTTGGAGAGGCATATCTCGACGGGATGCTGGTAGGGACACCTCCGACAGTAGAAGACGGGCATGACGCAGCTGAACAATGTGATGCGGTAAGTCAGTCGGTAACTTACGTTCAGCAGGGACAGGAGATCGCATCCCAATGTATGTATCGTGTTGGTTTGGTACAGCTTGAGCTGTTCGGCGTAGTTGGGTAGGTGTGTTGCGGTTGCCATTTCGCAGCGGTTCGTAGAGGTGGCGTGCTCCGGCTGTGTGTGCAGTCTGCAATGTGCACGCTCCGGGGTTGCTGTGAGCTCTGTGTAGTCGTGGGGAGACAGGACTTGTGTTCTGTTGGCTTGTTTGGAGGACACGGGCCCTCTTCCCACATGCTTCTCAGACAGTTCAAGGTCAGTGCTGTGTGACTCCTTCCAATTAACTTGCATGTGGCCGACATGGGGGAGTGTTTTCTTCTTTCTTCCCCGTCCGTTGTGTGCTTCTGTGATATGCGCTATCTGCCCTGTGGTCGGTCTCCTCGGCATGCCTGTGTTGGTCTATTCTTGGACAATGGCTGTATTCACCGGCTTCTGTCGTAGGGCTGTGGTTTCGGTGTTGGAATGGAAGGTCATTCAGTGCTGTCTGCTCTCCCTTGTGTGGGCGGCAGGCTGCCTTTCCGCTCTGCGTTGGGCCTTGTGTGTGGATGTAATTCTTGGGCCACCTGTTGTCGGTCCCCGGGCTCTTTGGTGTTCCGTTTCATGTGTCTTGTTCATATGTGCAGGGTGGTATGGGTTTTTCAGTGTGGTACTGGCGTTCCTCTTCCCGAAGGGCCCTGCTTCTCCTAGTTGGTGTTGCCGCCGCTGTATGCTACGCCATGTTTGTTACACTGGGGTGTGTCCTGCTGTTGCGTGACTTCACTGACATGTGTGCGTCGGTTGTGTGGCGTTGGGTGTTGTCCGTGAATTGGGCGTTGGGGACATGTCTGTGGCCGGCCTGTCACGTGTCATGTGCGTTCGGGGTGGGGCTGATGTGTGTGCTGCTTGGTTGTGTCCCTGTGTCTGTGTGCGACGCATGCATGGCGCTGCGGTTGGCCTCTGCGTTGTGCGCATGTGTGGCGGCGTCATCGGCGCTTTGGGGCCGTGACGGGGTGGTTGGTTCCTAGTCCCAGGTGGTGTGTACACATGTGTTCTGCGATGTTACGATTTGGCCTGTGTGTCATATGTGGATGCGATGGTGGATGTGTAGTGTACACGCGCTGGGGGGTTGTCCGCTTTTCCGCCCTTGCACTGTGTGCGCTGTTTGCGTGCACTTGTTGTGTGTGTGCCTACCTGCGTCTCCGCGGTACGTTGCGTCCTTGGTGGTGCATCAGCAGAAGCATGGGAAGGGCCTGCAGTGCTGGATTCATGCCCGGGGTGCCGCTTCTTCGTTGTCCGTGCTCTGCGTCCGTGTTACCGCCTCTCTTTCACGTGCGGTGTCTCTTAGCCGTGGGAGCCGTTTGTTTGCGGCATCGTAATTTATGCGCCGGGCGGGACGTGTTTCGTCGGACGGTGTGTGTCAGTTGAGCTGCGCCGCTACGTGTACGGGCGCACTTTGATGGCGGACGGTGTTGCTGGCTTGCCGGCGGTGTTTGGCCTGCTTTTCGCATCGTAATTGGGCGGGCGTGTGGACTGCTGCGTGCCGGCGGTAACTGGTGCTTTTTGCATCCGCCAGCACGGCGGTTGTGCTTCCGCCCGCCATCGTAATGGGCCCCCAAGTGACCTTCTGGTGGGTTGGAGATAATAATATAAAGAATGCTTTATGCTATCACCATAATGTTACAATATTTTTTGCTACTCACCCTCTTGATTAACATTGCTGCCACAATTTTCTTTCATAATAATTATAAGTCATGTTGTATGCACTAAGATAGGTTTTTGATTTTAAAATAAATCTTTAAAATATATTGTTGGTTTCCTAGTGTTCTTGAGTGTACCTTTCTATGATGAAAGTGGGTTTGGGTTCAACTAATTATCCCCAGGATATCTCACATGGTTGATTATTACCTAGAAATTATCTCACTCAAGTAGTGCTGAGTGGGTTGTGTGGTGGTTGTAGTTCAACTGGTTATCTGTCTCGGGTTGGTCCTTTGACAAAGTCCTTGGTTCCAGGGGGGGTCAAGAAAGCCTATTACTAGGCCATGTTCTGGGAAGAAAATGCAGAAAATGTATCAGGTGTAAATCGGGACATAACAATAAGTATTTACAATGGGCCCGATTCACAGAACTAACTTAAGACAAAATCCTAAACTTACTACCATTTTGGTATTCACTGAAGGCGCTTACTCATTTTGGTATTCACAGAAGGCACTTACTCATTTTGGTATTCACAGAAGGCACGTACTCATTTTGGTATTCACAGAAGGCACTTACTCATTGATGAGTAAGTGCCTTCTGTGAATACCAAAATGAGTAACTTACTCATTTTGAGTAACTTATTCATTTTGAGTAACTTACTCATTTTGGTACTCACAGAAGGCACTTACTCATTTTCGTATTCACAGAAGGCACTTACTCATTGATAAGTAAGTGCCTTCTGTGAATACCAAAATGAGTAACTTACTCATTTTGAGTAACTTACTCATTTTGGTATTCACAGAAGGCACTTACTCATTTTGGTATTACAGAAGGCACTTACTCATTGATGATTATGTGCCTTCTGTGAATACCAAAATGAGTAAGTTACTCAAAATGAGTAACTTACTCATTTTGAGTAACTTACTCATTTTGGTATTCACACAAGGCACTTACTCATAGATGAGTAAGTGCCTTCTGTGAATACCAAAATGAGTAAGTGCCTTCTGTGAATACCAAAATGAGTAAGTGCCTTCTGTGAATACCAAAATGGTAGTAAGTTTAGGATTTTGTCTTAAGTTAGTTCTGTGAATCGGGCCCAATATGTGCAAGTGGCCAATACCCAGCTGTGCAGTGCTCCAGCGTGTTCTTAAGTACGCAGTGATTATTTCCCACTACTTATTCAAATAGAAAGTGACAACTTGTATTTCATGATTTGAACTTGACCCATGTTGATCTGGTTAGGTCACTTCAAATTTCTTGTCCTGATGAAGACCCGGGAGATTTGTCTTAATAGGTGGTTGAAACGTCGACACTCCAGTGGCCTACCCATATCTTTCATCGATGGACACTCAAACTCAAATGCCTTTATCATTGGATTTGCAATTGTTTCAGTCTTAAAATCCATGGGTATTGGTCTACATATTGTAAATACTCATTGTTTTGCACTTCTGTGATTTTGTATGGCTCACAGATTTTCACTTTCACTGTGCTGCTACTTGGAGCACCTTTGATTGAATATGATATGATGATCAGTCTTTTGAATTCATTGTTTCAAATGCATAACTGAACATTCTCATTTGTGTGGATCTTTACTTGTTTGTTAATATACCATATTGGACCCATTAGATGCTAAATTGCATCAAAACATTCCTGGGAGACAATTTTTTATTCGTACATTCTTCAAAATGTGCAATAACTGCCCTCATATGTAAATAATTACCTCCATTGTGGCAGGACCAACATTTTGCCATGGGTGCCCCAAATATTCCATGGTTGCCCCCTTAGGCAAAGACTTAGATACCATATACTAGTACCATTGATATTGTCCATAGACCATGGGAGACCCGTGTATCGAAAATTACCTATTGTAAGCCAGGGCCTTAATTTTGTTATGGCTGCCTGTCCCCCACCACCCACTGCCATGTCATGGTTGTCATGACTTCTGCCAAGAATTACCTCCAATATGCAAGCACCATCATTTTGGTGACCCATATGAAAGGGATTACTTCTAGTATGCCAGCGCCAGAATTTTGTTGTGAGTATCCTTGTACCTAGAATTGCCACCAATATGCCAGTACCTGCATCTTGCTAAGGGTGCCACTTTTACCAGGAATTAACTCCAGCACACCAGCACCAGCATTTTGCCACAGATGTCTCTATGCCAAGAATTACTTCAAGTGTGCCAAAAGCAGGATTTTACTGTGGGTCCCACTTATGCCAAAAATTACCTCTCTCCAATATGTCAGTGCCAGCATTTTGTAATTGGTGCCCCAAATGTCAGGAAATAGCCCTAGTACTCAACACCAGCATTTTGCCATGGGTACCCCTTTTTTAATCTGTTTATTGCCAGTTTTGAGACATATACCATTTACAAACTCACAGTCTAGTAAAGACAATATTATATCCCTTTGAAGTCCACAAAGTTGACCATCATACAAACTGCCCTACAGTACATAGTTCATGTGTCTCCCAAACATACCTGTGGTTGTATCAGCGTCCACCAGTACAGCTTGTTTGTGAGACTGGTATATTGGTATTAACAGATATACAATTTTGTGAAGTATTGCCTGAACTGTTAAACACAAAATAAACCCCAAAATAAAATAAGCATACAACAGTCACTTGGGATATGCCTTGGGTTATCCACTATCTATAATCTCTGCCTAATAACCTGGACACTCAAATACCTCCACTAATATCCACTTCAGAAAGACTTTCCCATCAACATTATCCCTCAGGAAGGGCATTATCTGTGTCAAGCTCAGGATGATCAAATGTAATCAGTATGTCCTCTGATCACCTGCAAACACATAATTCCTACTGCCTCTGCTATGCTCCTTCTTCAAAGTCATATGTTAGCTAGTGGCCCATTTATTGATGTCTCTTTTCCATTTTTCTAGTGTTGGTGACATGTCATCCTTCCAGTGCATAGCAATGCACTGTTTAACTAAAATGAGGGCGGGGTCTGTAAATCTGTTACCTGGTCTATGCACTTTATCTTTGGGTACTATCTCCAACAGGCAAATCTTGGGAATACAATGACATTCCTGATAATGTCGCGTTCAGCGGCTCAATCACCATTTCTCAAAAATCAGTCAGAGCCCCGCAGGACCAAACCATGTGTAGGAAATCAACATCCCCAATGCCACATCGTGGACATCTCTGTGTGTTCCCTCCCATGACGATGTTGTGCTGTTTTAGTGTTAGGTATATTACGTGATTTGAGTGTATTTCTTAGTTCTCTCCCAGTCTTTATTCTGAAGCTCTCTACCAATACATGTTTCCCATTTGGCCCTGACTGCCTGCATCTCATGCTTGAACATGTGGATTAGTGATTTGTAAAACCATGAAACCAGATTACTACCACTTCCCATAGTGAACAAGAGCTTCAAGTCTTCGTGTGTTTGTGGTTCATATGTAGCACTTCACCAGGTCTCCTTCACCGTATACTTTTGAGTTTGCCATGAGAGAGAAACTCCAAGGGAGGCATCTGAGAACAGCATGCAGGAACCTCCAAAAGTGTCAAAAGCCTTTTCTAGGTCAATTGACAGAATTTACACTGTCTCTCTATCCTCATTTGGGGTTTCTTCAGAGATCCATAAAAGCCTCCCAATGTCCACTAAGGTGCTCCTGCCAGGTATAAACCTAGACTGATCAATATGGATCAACTCCAGGGTATGGGCAGAAGGCGATTGGCAAATGGCTTATTCAGCACTTTATAATCAGAATTTAACATTGAAATAGGCCTACATAATGATTTATCTACTGGTTCCCTGTGAGGTTTAGGCAATGGCACCAGCAAGGCTTCTCTCATAGTGAGTGGTAATGTTCCCATTTCTTTTGCTGAGCAAAACATTCTGGCTTGATGTGGGGCCAGTGAGTCTATATATGTGAGACACAATTTGAGAGGAAGGCTGTTCAGCCCAGAGCGTTTCCAGTGGCCATGTCCTTAATGGTGACCTCAATTTCCAGCTCAGTGACATGGGCACCCAGGTGGGTCTTAATCTCATGCAACAACTTTTTCATTGTGCATCTTTGCTAATAGACATCCATGTTGGATTCTGGTGTTTCCAAATACTGTACATACAATGCTGTAATCTAGAAACACCAGATTAATCTCCGCCTGGGTATTCTTAATTGAGTTATCTACATTCCCAATCTTGGTGATGATGCTACAACCACCATCCGCTTATAGCGTTTTGCAGCAGTATCCAATTCTCTGACATTCCTTGTAACAGAGGTACATTTAGGTGTGGATGGCATCCCAAGTGATGTGTACCTTCTTCTCTCCCCCATCTGCAAGAGAGTGTGTCAAAATCACGCATCTCCTTAGAGGCCAAGGCCCACTATCACATAAATGTATTAAATGCATGTGACCAATTAAGACCAGTGACAAAAACACAAAGGAATAGCAACATTCCCCAACTCCCACTCCCCAGGGCCAGTGACAAACACCCAACCACCCATTGTAACAATAATGGAAAGTTCTGTGCATATTGTTCCTTCTCACCCGTGCTACAGGGGGTGCGTGGGGTACAACTGTCCTATATGTCCTGCCCCTACCCATACAGTTCCATCTTATACGCAACATACTCATTTTCCGTCTAAGGCCAATGCAATCACTTGCATATATTAAGTTAATGAGTAATCTCCCCTGGCACCACCTCCTTCCACAAGGCCGCCAGTCTCCACCCCCTCATTGAATCTTCCCACCTATACTCTTGTCTCCATAGATGTACCACAATAAACAGACACTAAAATCATCTGCCATTCTCAGGGTGATAGAAGAGAAGGTATTATCCTCGATTATCAGCTGGTCAGGTTCAGAGAGTGCTCTGGAGGCCCATTAAGTCGAGGGCACCCCAACTGTGCTTTTGTCTTGGTCTTGTAATGCCGCAGCCTCAGCCAATGCCACTATCTTGCACTCCCACTCTTCTGCTCTGGGAGGCTTTTCACTCTCTTGTGGTGGTTACTTCCATTTGGGTCCCAGGCATCAGCAGCTCCTGTGAAAAGGAGATATTAAGATCAATCATCATTTTCAGTCTGATGGGGTATAGGACAATGGATTGGATCCTTTGCCTCTGAGTGTCCTTTTCACTTCAAAGAAGAACCCTCTTTTTCGTTGCACCATTAGTGTGTAGTCTGGGAAGATGATGATTATGATTATGATTTCCGATCATGAAGTTTCCAATCTGGCTTTCTGTAAGATGGTATCACAATCCTTATAATGGAGCAGACGGGCCACCGCCAGTCTGGGGGTGCTCCAAGGGGAAGCCCCCTCACAGGGACACAGTGGGCTCTATTGAGGGCAAAGAATTTGTTGATGGCATCTGGGACCGCCTCTCTAGGCAGCCATTCCTCAAGGCACGTCGCCATACAGGCTCCTTCTTCTCCTTCTGGAATCCCAATAATGCAATTGTTATTTCAGCGAGTCTTTCCCTCAGTATTTTCCACTTAGTTTTCCAACATGTGCAACCTGCCATCCAGCTCCAATACCTTCGTGTCTAATACCTCAGCACATGGGGAGACTCCATCAATCAATCAATCAGGATTTATAAAGCGTGGCTAATCACCCAATAGGGTGTCCAGTCGCTTGCAGGCCCCGGAGGCTTATTCGAAAAGCCAGGTCTTGAGGGGCATTCGGAATTCAGGAAGTGAGTTAATGGTTCGGAGGTGCCGGGGGAGGCTGTTCCAGGTCTTTGCTGTGATGTGGGAGAAGGAGTGTCCTACACTTTTGCTTTGTTAGATGTGGGGAGTATGAGCAAGTGAGGCAGAGTGTAGTCTTTTCGATGGTTGGTGGAAGTTAATGCGGTGGTTCATGTAGGCGGGTACTTGATTGTGTAGAGCCTTGTGTGCATGGGTCAGCAGCTTGAATTGGCATCTCTTCTGTACGGGGAGCCAGTTGAGTTTCCTGAGGTGGGGTGTGATGTGGGCTCATCAGGGAAGGCCGAGGATGAGTCTGGCTGTGGAGTTCTGTATGGTCTGAAGTCTCTGTAGAAATTGTGCAGCTATTTCTACGTAGAGGGCATGGCCATAGTCCAGTTGGCTGGTGATGAGAGCTATGTATGATGTGTCTAGTCTTCTCTCAGTCGTATGTTCTTTGTCCACCAGTTTCCTTTGATCCTTGTGCAGGAGGCCAAAATCCACCACTGTGTTGAAGTTTGCTTCAAGGCCTTGCAAGAGGCTGCTTCAGCATGCTAAATTTTGACCAATTTATTCGACTCAACAGTTGAACTTCTGCTACAGGATCGGAAGTGGTTCCTCAGTCCTCATCATGCGGCTTGAATTTAGCTGATGATTCAAGCATTGTGGGGTGCCCTTGACTACCCTCCCTCGATTACAGACACTCATTTGGGCAACAGGGGGTTTGGCAATTTGCTGTTAGCACACACAATCAGTATATTGATCCCAGCCTGTCACGTCTACCTTTCCTCAATAGACTACTCTCTGTAGGGAGCGGGAACAGGGTTTCTTGCCTCCACACCCCTGCCCAGAGAAGCTCCCCGACATCAAGCAGGACCCTTCCTCGATTGCTGAGCTTAGGTATCGACCCATAAAGTTCAGTCACCTCTCGAGGGCCACATGCATCCAGCTTCACAGGTGGTACACAGCACTCGTCAGGTTTGTGTGGGGACTGGTCATCATAGATTATAGTAGAGAGCAGTGGTTACTCCTGGTTTAATGGAGTGCATCAAGCGCTCAGCTCAGATTACGCAGGGCCACTAAGGCAAGGGGCTGTGAGTGGTTATCGCTGACAATGTCCCTGTGGGCCTTCCCCTTTCCTCTTGCGTCCCAGGCAGCACCAACTTCCATTACGGGAAGGGCTCATAGCACATCCTCAGTGCTAATGTAGTAGTGATGCTAGGAAGAGGAGAACCACTTGAAAGAACCTAAGCAGTGTGCAAGGTACACCCAGTGCAAGGTAGAGTAAAAGGCAACTAGTGCACTCTCAGCATTGTCATCAAGGCAGAGACATGGAATTATTGTTCTCCAACTCCTCAATGACTGGGCTACGCAGGTATCCTTTTCGACCCCAGGTGTGCCCGCTGGCAATCCCCTGCAGCAGACTTCTTTCATATGGTTTGGCAATGTCCGCAGATTGCCCATTACTGATCCAGGATTGGCACAGCCCTCTCGGCGATCCTCGACAGATCCATCCTGTTTAACCCGAAAGTGGCACTGTTGGGGATAATGGATGATTTCGGGGGGTCCCGGGGTGACAGAGCACTGGTTGGGTTGGTGGTCTTGGTGGCCAAGAGGGGCATAGCACAATCCTGGAAATCTCCAGACCCACTGAAACGGCCATTGTGGCGTGCTGGCATGGACTGGTGTGCTAAACAGCAGGAACCGATGTATACTGCCTGGGGATGGCAGCAGAAATGTTGGGGTAAATGGTGGGATTACTATGGGTTGTCCTCAACAATGGATATTAATATGCTTTCTAATGTGGTTTGAATCATGGTGGGCAGAGGTGTGGGGGAACTGAGACTGATAATGACAAGCATCATTTTGTTAATGATACTTTGCTTTCACTTGTATTGCTTTTGTTCAAATCAAATAAAATATGTTTATAAAAAAAGAAAATTATTGCCCTCCACCTAGTTATCTCTCCATCATGTCATGTACTTCACATTACATTCCTCTCTGTGCCGGCAACCACTCTCATCAGTGGGCCCAGTGTTACAGCCTACTGTTGTCTTAATGAGATAATGAGACCCTCCGCCCAGGGCCATGAGGGGGTCGAGAGCAGAAGCCATGTGCCACGTCGTCACACCGATGCTCACCTGTCTGCCTAGAGAGGACCAAGGGTATTGGTATGTTATACTGATTTAAAAGAAAGCATATAGCTACCCCACAGACAGCGCTTCCCAGTGCTGGCCTACTACAACAGAGATAACTCCTGAGAGAAGAGAGTCAAAGACCTATGCTGCAAACAGCCAGGTGTTCAGCTGCTTTCTAAACAAGAGGTATTCTGTAGATGTATAGACAATATTTCCATAGAACCGGGGCTATCGTTCGGAAGGAGCGTCCTCCCTTCCTAACCCTATTGATGTGGGGTATCACTGCCAAATTCAAGTCAACCTATCGAAGAGCCATGGTAGGGTTGTCCTGATAGGGTTGTATGGCTGAAGCAGGGAGGACAAGCTAGACACACCCTGCCTGTTCATAATCTGGTGAGCTATGCACAGAGTCTTAAACTGAATATATTTCTCTAACTGGAGCCAATACATCTTACAGAGTAGCTTAGAGGCTGATAAGAATTTAGGCAGATGGAAAAGTAATCTTGAGCCGCATTCTCCAGCCTGTTTTTCACATGCCTAGTGGCACAAAATATTGCAGTAGTTGAGGCGGAAGGTAATTAAGAACTGGACGAATATCTGCCGAACCTGGGGATGGAAGAAGTCAATGATACCTTTAAGACTCCTGAGGGTGTCAGAATAGACAGCAGGCAGTGCCTTGACTTGTGGCTTAAATGACAGTGCGTCATCAACCCAGGCACCCAGATTTTTTACTGCTGATTTGGGCTTGGGATGCGGGCCTAGCACACTCGGCCACCAGTGATCTCCCCATTCCTGAGAATTTTTGCCTAATAAAATAATCTCTGTTTTATTGACATTCAACGTCAAGCAATTAGAATGCATCCAATCAGCAACAGCAGTCATACAGTTCTGAAAATTAACAGCCTCCTCTGCAGACTCCACAGACAGTGAGACAATAAGCTGGGTATCGTCTGCGTAGGATCTCAAAGAAATCCCAAAAGAGGTGTCTCCTCTATCTTAGCTTGGCCAGAGTAGTTCACCACTCACTCTGAGGTGGTCACTATTTTGTATTTCCCGTGCTCTGCATGCATTCAACAAATGTGCCTGCTCTGAAGCATTCCCAGCTCACTGGAACTTTCAAAGTGTGACCCAAAGCTGTGCATGCTTCCGAGCAGTCAGAGGTGTCAAGGATTGGTGCCCCAAGATGCTTTTAACAATTAGAACAACAGCCAGCCGATCAGGAGCCTTCCGGAGCACGTCCTACTGCATGTGTGGTTAGCCATGCCCCTGCCAAGGGTAGCCTTTATGTCAAGAATTACCTTAAGCATGCGAGCCCATGCATTTTGCCACTTACGTACCATATGTCAAGAATTACCTCTGGTGCCCCTTTGCTAGCATTTTGACAAAGGTGGCCCTTATGCCAAGAATTACCTCCATTATCCCAGAGCCAGAATTTTGCCATGAGTGCCCCACATTCCACCAAGAGTGATTCTGTAAGCCAAGTATTACTTCCTGAATGCCAGTGCCTGCAGCAGATTTACAAGCATAACACACTCACACACACACACTCTGATTCATTTATTGTCCCTTACATTCACTCACTCACTAATTCTCATTCACACTCATTCTCACTCACACTCCCTCACACTGTCTCACTCTTGATCACACTCATTCCCCCTAACTCCCCCATGACACTTTCACACACATGCTCACCCACATACAGACACATGCTGTTACAAACAGTGGCGGCTGGCATGGATTGGGTGTGACGGGGCGAGGGAGGGGAGGTGACGGGTGGGAGAGTAGAAAAGATAAAAATCACTTACCTCTTCGCCGGCCGCGTCTCTCTTCTGCTTCCCTTTGGACGAGTCCGAACGGAAGCAGGAAAACACAGGCTTCCCCGAAGTCAATCACAACGCTGCAATGCAGCGTTGTGATGGATCTGAGCGCCGTGGTTCGGCGCTCACACGGGGACATGGAGCCTGGGCATGCTCCTCACCAGGCTGTGTATTTCAGCCTGGTGGGGAACATGCAAAGTGTGCATGACTGTTTGACTGGCCCAAGACGGCCGGCCAAACAGTCATGCGCACTTAAGTGCTCACCACTACTCCCCCTGCTCTATAAGCAGCCTAGCCCCGCCCCGCCCCACCCCACCCCACCCCACCCCACCCCACAAACCTGCCTCAGCAGGGAAAAATAAAATGATATCAACTGCGTGTTGTCATCATTTTATTTTTCCTTTTTTGCTGCACTGCTGAAAGCAGTGGGGCGATGCGCCTCCGCCTTATAGGAGGAGCTGCCACTGATTACAACTACACACACACACACACACATTCACATGCATGCAACATTTGAGAGGTTTTTTCTTAATTTACTCTCAGCTGCTGACACCTGTCTGCTTCGGGTCATCAGCTAACTGTTGGCTTTGCATGGGGCTTGGGGCAGGCACACAGTTCCCTTCCACCTCATGCGCTGAACCTGGAAACTGAAATCTGTGTAGAGCATGCACCATGCTGATGCGCTGTGCAGATTTGAGATTTCAGCTATCTGCCTGAAGCCTCTTGTTCTTTCTTCCCACTATCTTCCAGTTCATCACAGGAGGTTCTGGACTTCACCCCGCCTTGTGATGAGTTGGGAGGGGGTTGTGACAGGCTGATTGACCTACTGCCCCAGACACCATAGGGCTGAGGACTGAAGTGCCTAGTGCTACCTTTACAGGTGAGGCTGAAGCACTCATAATGTGGGGAGGCATTAAGTTGTGGCAGACCCTGAGGTCATGGCTGTGAGTTTGCCACAGGTGCACCTGCACCAGCTATCAGACAGGTTCACCCACTAAAAATGCTGCTTGACCCTTAACTCGCGGCCAGGTTTGGCATGTTTTAGCATACAAATAGTGAACAATAATAATTATAACTATTTCTACAGTAAAAAGGGATCAAGCAAGAGTAGGACTGAGCGCCAACGCCAATAAGGGTGAATCACAAATCTAACATCATAAACAGCAGTTCCTACGGCACGGGCCAATATTTTTCTCAGGAGCCCCTCTCCGGAGCTGCCGAATCTGGGTGTTGCCGAAAACAAAGGATGCCTAGTGTTGATTCCACCTCATGATTTTTTCTTCCATGACACTGTATTTCAGGGCGGGTGGGGTAGGGGGAGATGTAATCAAAAATATTTTTTTTAAAGTACCTTCTCCAGCACGTCGTCTCAGTCTCTCCTCTCCGGGGCCGGAACAGGAAGCAGCCAGGCTCCCTCCCCTAAGCCAATCAGAACAGTGCAATGCAGCATTGTGATTGGTCTGAGCGCCATGAATCGGCGCTCAGCCAGGGAATGGGGCCTGGGCATTTTCTCCACGCACTCTTTAGTGCAGCCTGCATGGAGAACATGCGAAGTGTGCAAGACTGTTTTGGACGGCCCCAGAGGGCCAGCCAAATAGTCATTGCGCACTTGGAGTGGGAAAACCACTACTCCCCTGCTCTGAGAGCAGAGCAGCCCCACCCGCCCCGCAAAGCTGTGCAGCAGGAACAAATACAATGATAACAACCTCGAGCTATTATCAGTGTATTTGTTCTTTCTTTCACTGCTTTGCAGCAGTGGGGCGACCATCCTCTTCCTTAGCAGAGGAGCCGCCACTGAACTCTCTTTATCTCACTTGCAGGTTCTTTTCATCCCTTCTTTCTCCCTTTGTCACAGATTTCCTATATTTCACTTCATCCTTGTTTTCCTTTTTCTCCCTTTCTTTCTCTAGCTCTGGGTGAAAGTCTGATGATGAAAGTGACACCCAGCTCTCAAAAATGAGGGCCAACGCCAGCACAAATTAAGACCTGATAACTAAGTTCTGAGACAAAAGCCCGACAATTAAGCTGCCTTCCTCTCCAAAGCGTAACGTCATTTACTAACAGAGTGGACATGTGGTGTCCCTGACATTGCCTGTATATCCTGTTAGCCAGGCAAAAGCTCTGGAAAATTCCTCAATCGATATTGCCTAACGCCTCTAACCACAATGGAGAAACATTTTCGAAGAATGACCAATGTGTCATTTATGTTTCTATCTCCTGCATCAGACTCAACAGATGGAGAAAAAAAATCCCAGAGACACCGCCTACAAATGTGTGCATGCCTGTTTCCTTCGTATCTTCCCCCACCCACTACAAAGGTACATGGTGCATATAAAAGGGTCGGTGCTAGGGGAACTCATGTCAGCTTTAAGAAGAAACTTGAACAAGACAAGATGCTGCTTTTTCTCGTGTGCCTGCTGCTGTGCCACTGTTTATCCCCTTGCAAGGCAGCATATACATGGGAGATTCGCGAATTTCAACACCGCCTGCATGAATTTGACCTTACAAGGAACAAAGAGGTAACAACACTTGAATTATTTCTTCTCTTCGGGGTCTCGTTTGGAAACAGGTGTAACGCTACGCTGCTTTAATAGACTTTATTATGAAATGAAAATGTTTGCCTTCATAAATTCCTCTTTCGAGGCTTGTGTGCTGAACGGGGCTTGCTTGAAAGGAAGTTTCTTGCTATCCAGTTATGAGTGGGAGGCTCAGCGCCAGCAGACTGCAATGAGTGCACGTGCCAGGTCATGTCCCACCCTTTTACCGAGTCTACACATTTCACTCCTTGCAGGACATCTTCTTGAAGACGCCGACGACGAATAGAGTGGTAAGGAGATTTTTGACTTTTTGAAAATTTGAAGCTAAGTGTGAGGTGTAAAAGCAAGTCAGCGATGAAGTCTATCATTAAAAAAACACCAGTTCGTGGTGCTGGAGGCACTTTAGGATTCTGAGGAATTTCTGGGCATTTAATTATAGCATGAGAATGCAAAGAACACACCATATAAATGTGATGCAAAATGGTGCAATTCCGCTCCGCTCGCGGAATTTGCAGAGTTTTTCCCACTTCACGCTCATCGTAGTGCGCGGAGCTCTGAAAAACTCAGCTCCGCGTAGCTGAGCAGAGTTTTTTCCTCGCTCGCGAGCGCAAGCGAGGAAAATCTTACTCCAGACCACCTCCCAGATAGATTTCTCAACGCGGGCGGTCACGGATGGCTGCTACCGCTCGCGCTGAGAAACCTTCCGTTTGCGTTGAGGAAGCTGCCGCTCGAGTAGAACATGTACTTGAGCGGCAGAAAGAAGCAGCGCCCTATTGCGCTGCGCACGGTGCCATTCGCGCTGATTTTCCAGCGTGTGACAAACACCCAGCGTTAAAAATCAGCAAGAACAACGTGACGTAACACACTCTGCCGCTTGCGGAACTCCACATAGCGTGGCAGAGTTTTTGGGTCACTTTGCGGAGTTCCACTATGCAGAACTCTGCGAACTCTGCCCAGGCCTAGTGGTCATCCAATGTAGAGAAGAAAAACGATTCCCTTTAGCCAGCCCTACATCGATCACAATCCACAACAACAGACATTTTAGAATGTTTGATGAGGCATGCTTGGGTTTTGAGTTGTATTCTGACACCCTTCACCAGATGTCCCCTTTCACTCTTCTGGGATATAAGAAAACCATTTCTTTCTCAGAGTGAAAGAACCCATTAAACCTTCTAGTGCCGCAGACAAAACCCTGTTAAATGTTCTCACGTCTAGGGCCCAAGCACATATGGACACACACACACACAGCAGTGTGAGCGCTTCTTAAGAAACCCTAACACCCTAGTCGCCTGGTGAACTGGTCACCCAGCACCTTTCATTTCCTTTACTCCAAGGAAGGTTTGATGCAATGGAGGGAGGTTGCAGCATCTTCTGTGTCTTCATAAGAGGAACTGCTTCAGGGTTTTAGTCATCGTTTGCCTAAGTACTCATGAACCGTAACTGAGATGTGTTGTTATTTTCGCCTTCTCACTCCTTCGCCTCCACTTACTTCCTCCACACACATAGTCTCACGCGCCGTAGAATGCGCACAGCAAGGGCACGAGTGAAGCTGGAGAGCGACCTTAGATCAGGTTAGGGGCACGTGCACTGCATGACTTTGACCATTCTTTCTTGCATGCTGCTCCCTTTAGTGCCAGTGTGCCCACATCACCCTCCAAAGTACACTGCAAGACCTGGAGCGCCTGCAAAAGCGGTTCGAGGGCCAAGCTTACCTACAACTGGTCCTGATGCAGGCCAATCTGAAGAGCATAATGGAGAGGATAAAGAACGGGCAGGTAAGTCTCGCGCCTTAGGCGCAGCCTAAATGACTGCTTTGTGGTTACCGCTGGTTGAAATGCGCCAACATGGACTTCTACAATTGCATTTAAGAAAGAGCATCCATGGCAGACCCAGTCTATGCCTAGGTTTTGAATACTGTTGTGAAGCGCCTCTCAAGAGTGCAGGATGCGAATGCAAGGTGTTTACCCACAAGTGCCAGGGCGCATTCTTATTGGTCCCTTGTGTCGCCTTGTGCCACCTAATAATGCTCTGCACTTTCATATTTGCATTTGTAATTATTACTGGAAGCCCGTCAACTAGACATTTTATTTTCAGTCATAATCTGAATTATGTCTTATGGTCTAATGGAAGCCTTACTCCATTGTTGGACGTTTAACTATTCTTATGCTACAGAAAACACGTACAACTACTCATGCGGTGGGATAAAATAATATAGATTGATACTGACTGAAAACCTTTTGCTGCAACAGGATGCTGAATTAATTCTTTTCAAAAACACGTGCTACTGTACTTTTCGTGCCAAATGAAAAGGTTTGAATGGGCAATGGACCATTGTTATAAGGTGAGAGGTCATGGAAAAAGACTAAGAGCAAGTAGAGGGGATGGTCATGGCAGTGAACACCTTCACCCAAGGCAGGCTCAGATATAAGGGGAGAGAAGCTGACTAGGCTGGCGAAAATAAAGGGTTAAAGCAGCCGCCACCTATTAAAGGGACAGCAACAAAATACCCAAATAAAATAATGAATAAACAAAGTACTCAGTGAAAGAACAATGGCATTGTGCAGCATCCGTGTTCTTTCAGTGCTGTAAGCTTATGACTGTGCACACAGCAGGCAGATGCGTAATTGTCACATTGGAAATAAAACTCTTGGGCTTGGTTTAGAACTGAGTGATAATGCAAATCCCTCGATTTCTGGAGTTAGTAGTAATTCCTTTGTTGAAGGATTCTCTGCTGGAGAATGTGCTGGCAACATGTCTTCTGTCAGAGGGATAGTATGGTAGAAGTAACTCGAGGATTGCCCCCAGTGGTGAATCCCCTGGGGCAGGATGTACCACTTCCTGCTCAACCCAGGGGTGTTTCCATCGCCACCTGACTCTAATTCTGTCCCCTGGCATGGTGCCCCCACAGTACGTGACCTTGCCACCACCATTGCTCATCATTCTCACAACTCCTCTCATACGCACACAACTGAAACAATCCACACCAGTCACATTACTCACCCCACCCACACCGATGAAATCAGTCTATTCTCTCATACTACGACATCATCCAATTAAGTCACAAAATGCCCCTTTCACTTGTGTCACATTAATACTCAGCCCACATCATTGCACTACTTACACAGGCCAACCTGATTAACCCTCTGCGTCATAATGCTCACACAATTCACAACACCACTCTTCCCATATCATTCATGCAGCGCAGAGTGATTCACACACGGTATATAATTAATACACAATCTTCTGTGCCACCATGCCCACCAAGCTGTCTCTTAGGCCTGTGACTGTCATCACCAGCCCATGCCCTAAATCCCTGACACCATCCCATAGGATTTCAAAGGAGACATCTGTTAATAGCATTGTTGAAAGAATACGACCTGAAAATCCTGCCACCTTTTAGAGTGAACCATGGAAGTTGTAAATCACACAGACTGTTATATCAAAGGGATGCATAGACATGGTCTGTGGAGACATTGGCTGTGATGTGGAAATAAACAAACACGCCATAGAAGATATACACAGGCACTGGTAGAAGCGAAGAAGGATTATACAAACATTGGTTCAGAGATTTTGAAAACTGAGCTCAGAAATGCAAATTTACAGACAAAAACTGTAAAACACAAGCAGTATAACTAGAAATATGTTGGAAGGCAAGACCAAATTATCTGTCAGTGTTCTCAACTGAGCACTCAACGGAGCTGCCTCGCAGCGCCTTGAGACCCTCACGGGTGAGTAGTTGCGCTTTACCAACTCTGATTGATTGTTCACTGAATTATGCAGCAAGAATAGAAGCAAACTATGAAACATGTATGAATAAACACAAACTTTGTGGCACATTTTGTGGTTAAATTATCCAAAAAATGACGGTGTCTTGTGTAGAGGCAGAGAAACACAATTTTGTTAAAACTGCCCTCTCTACTAGACATAATAAATTAGTTTTTGTCAAACATGCAGTACCCAAAATAGCACAAAGCTGAATACAGACATAGAAATACAGATGTCTTGTAATAAGTGATTCTTCTCATAATTCTGTACACCCCAGTTATTTGTGAAATGTCAGGTTTCTGCCTTTACATCCTTGTGCTTCTAGAAGCACTGCTGTCAAAGAAGAACCAACCCTACATATTGTAATACAGGCACTCCACAGAGGGGACCATAAGATGCACCACACTAGACCTTAAAAAGAGAGGCGAAGTTGTGATAGCCGCCTTGAATAATCGCTTCTTTTAGAATGCTGCGATATTTTATCACAAATTGGCAAACAGTGAAATTAAACATTTTGACAAAGATTGAATCAATCTTCCATTCTATTTGAACTTTATCTAAATGTGTAGAGTTTTTGTTTGCTGTTGCAAAAAAGCACAAAATGAATTAGGGACATAACACAATTTGGGTGAAATATTAATATTTTATTGCTTAAACATAGAAATCAAAAGGTGAAAAGTAGCTGCAAAGTACCAGGAGGTGCATGGTATACTTTACCATAAGCAGTGTTCTTGACATCTTTTGATTCGTAAGTCTAACATACATTACATTCCTATTTTCTTTTTATTCCCATTTTATATTTGTTTTTGGTCAATTCACAAAGGCATGTATGAGACGTAAAAGAGTACGATAAGAGTACCAGTTTACATTCTCCAGAATGCCTTTGTAAATAGTCTCCAAACTTTTTTTGCAAATAGCTTGAAAATACAACTTGTAAAGGTGTGCCATTGATGATAATAATCTGCTCCATATTTGTGTATTTTCGTCTTTGATATCTGGTATTTGACAGCAGCTGTAAAATAGAGTCTGGCTTTGTTATTTGCTGCTTACCCACGTGGCCTTATGACTACTGTTACCATTCATTGATTGATTGAACGATACATCACTTGCCATTACTATATCACTGTTAGATAGTAAATAATTGTAGAGCTTAGATATTGTCAAGGTCAGATAACCAAGACCCACTAGCAACAGAAGCAGAATTTAGAATCAGAGGCTTTATTCTAGATACTTCTGCATCCCAATTCCTTTTGTCGTAAACGTTCTAAATGGGGGCCTTCCAACGTCAATGGGCTGTCCTGGTTGTTAGTGCATAGCAGGCGCCCTACATTTTAAGAACAAAAACATGCTTTGGTTTGGGAGCTCGGCCTGCCTTGCGATCTCTCATGTTCATACTAACTTACCTTGTCACATACATCCTGTTTTCTACACCAAATAGATAGGACCTCAATTCTAGACAGTTATAACGTGCTGGCACCCGAAAAAATAATATTGGTTTTCTATCACAATAATGAGCACAGTATTGTTTTGAATGTCTTTATTTGTAGTCACATTTTCTAATGGGAAAGACAGCTCTTAGCTGCTTTTTTGTACACACTGCCATCTTGTCTTAATCACAGTTATTCTTCCTTAGTTTCCATCCCTAACCCCCTTAACTTAGTGAAATGCTGGCAGCTGGAGATGGGTTACTGGTTTGACTTCAGTGGACATGGACATATTTTCTGCAGTTGACGTTCTGGATATAATTTAAGAAATGTGTCTAGAAACAATTCTTCAGTGTCACTACAAATGACATTTTTTGCAATACGAGTGCTAAAGATCGGCTCTAGCTCAATCCACCTTTCAATAAGTATTCTTTTATATGAGTGTTTTTATTGGTATTTTTAAAATAAATACAGAAAGCACAATTTAACATATTATAATTTGTAGGGTAATAAAGATATATAATGCATCTACATAACATATGTATTATAATGTAAGACAAGAGAAACTCTCCTTTACTAAAACTATTGAACTACTACAATAAGAACATATGGAGATATCAGATATAAAAGAAATAATGTGGAAAACAAGAAGTAAATGGTAAAAACTCAAACAGTAAAATATGTAGGATGTACAGGCTCATTTCAACATCCTATTTCTACGACTACAAGAAATAATACTCCTATTTATCAGCAGCATTTGCAGTGGATTTGTTATTTTAAAAAAAACTGTATTCAATATAGGTCTTTCTTATTTATTTCTGGAACAGTACATGCAGTGCAGTGTCAACTCTATAAATATTACGAGCCCTATTCCAACCGTGAATGATAAGATAATTTGGATACATCTTTTCAACAAGTAGTAATCTATTTAAATGCTATTGCAATAAATAGATCAACAATATATGTATTGAAATCCAGGACTATTTTTAATGGTAGGAGTACAACGTTTTTAGGAGCAAATTGAACAGTGGTATTAAGAATTTCATTAACCTTACACCATACTTTATGCCAAAAGGAGATAACATATTTACATACAAATAGCATATGAAATAAGGTTCCTTTAACATCTTTGCACAACCAGCAGATTTTTGTTTCAGGTGGCATATACTTACATAAATACATGGAGTGGAAAGAAGTCTCATATAAGTAAAACGAATAATATTTCAGTTAAGTTAGCTGATCTGGCAGTTTTGTTTTTTGTGCACATACTGATTCAAATGTGGGGTGCCCATGACATTTGTAAGTCACGTTCTTGTGCAATTTCAGTGTTCAGTTTAGATCTCAAAGAAAACCTTTGTCAAATGATCTTATAAATAAGAGCTGCTTTAGGTATAGAGTCACTCCTTATAAGGTTAAACATTTGAGAATTCAAAAAGTATTGACTAAAAGATCTTTGTTACTGCCAGGAGGCCCCTTTGTAAGCCTTCTGAGCTCCCTTTAGTGAATGCCTATAAGAGGATTTCAGATCACTGGAGTACAGTAACACTCCAATGGGTCGCTGTGGCGAATGAGTCTGAGTCTCAATATTGCCTTTCTCATAAATTGATCCCTTGATTTGAGACTATGCACAACCATTAAGATATAAAACTAGAACTTTCTAACTCTCAAGCATAGATTATTAATTTTATAATTGACGGACAATAAATAGATATGCTCAAAAGATAGCTGCATAAAAAAGCCATTATGTGACCTCAGAAAGGGAGTGAATGTATATCATAGGCTAGTATAAAAGTGGAGATGTTAATTGTCCAGTGGCATATTTATAAACTGGGTTAAGTGTCCTTAAAACCAGTGGTGTATCTAGAGGGAGGCCAGATGGGGTCCATGCCCAAGCTCTATGTGCCCTGACCCTCCACCTGTTCCACATCATCATAGATGCTTAATGTGTGGCAAGCAGGCGACACATACAAAACAGACGCTACACGTTGGCACACATTAAGTTGTCCAACTACCTTTCATTGCAAAGAAGTGTTGTTTGCTTAAAATATTGAAAAATGACTTTGCAAGTGTATATATCTTTATCTATATACACATATAGTTCGATATATACATACAGACATAAATACAAAGTCAGATTTAAGATTAAGAGCCCATAACAAGGGCGAAAACAGTCCTGGGTTGCTTGAGTTGCAGTTCAGGGAGGACCTGGCCTGGCAGTTCGGGCTGGACTGTTACCATGAGGAACAGAGTCAAGGCTGATTTGCATATGGCTGGGTCGAAACTGAGGTTGCATGTTGGGTGAAAAAAGATGGATTGGGATGCGGCCCAAGCCATTGCCAGTGGCTGAGATTAATTCAGGCATTAAATCCATCACTTTGTACTTTTTGTATTTGACACCCTAAGTGTGCCGGGTATGCCCAGACGAGGGTTCCGGGCTCATTGTATCCCTTGAACCATGCTATACCCAGATGAAGAGCCCATAACAAGGGCAAAACTGGTCCTGGGCTGCTTGTGTTCTGGTTCAGGGAGGAACTGGCCTGGCAGTTTGGGCTGGACTGTTACCATGAGGAACGGGGTCAAGACTGATTGGCATATGGCTAGGTCCAAACTGAGGTGGCAGGGTGGGTGAAAAATGATGGATTGGGATGCGGGCCCAAGTGATTGCCAGTGGCTGAAATTAATTCAAGCATTCCATCTTTCACCTTGTAGTTTTTGTGTTTAATGCCTCTAGTCCCAGCAGTAATGACTGCCGATCATCTCAATGGCTGATAAGGGGAACACCTGGAGCACAGGGGATAACTAATTTGGTGATGCGTTGGCTTCCGGAATAGCAGCTTAAAGCCACATATAAGAGGCACAGGAAAGCACACGTCTGACAAACTCCAGGAATCAGGAGCCACTGGGCTCCTCTGAGTGCAGTGGCCACCCCGACCCACAAGTCACTTCCAGCGACAGCCCAGACAACCAACAGAAAAGTCACTGCGGCTGGGCTGCCAGAGATCATAGTTCACTGCCTTGACCAGAAAGCGCAGCTTGGTCAGCTCCACTCAGCGACAGCTCTTATTCCAAATGAGTTTTCACATCAGCAGTTATAAGTCATGAAACAACCTCTGTGTGAGTACTAAAGGAAGGCTGGCAAAGTAGTATAGGAGCCAGGGTAGAACCACCATCTTAGAAGAGGCAAAACGGCCTGTGAATGAAAGCAGAAGCGATCCCCACAATGCTGTTTGGAACCTTAGAGCAGATACCTCTCTGACGAGGTTGCCATCTAGGAGATCACAGTCAGAGTGATAAATTCTAGTCCCCTGATAGCGAAAAGAAACTGCCTCCTATTTGTGGGGCAGACTGCCTAGGTCCAAGTTCACTTTAGAGGTGTTTGGCAGGAGAGAGAAGATGCGTGACTTATGCCCATCAACGTACAGACTGGAGACTGTAAGAAACCAGGCAATCACAGAATGGTCCCTCAAAAGATAGCTACCATGTATTAGGACATCATCTGCATAAAGAGAAACTGTGTGTTCTGTCTGCAAGGGGGTTGGCTCATGCAGAACCTCCCTGTCTCAATCTACAAGCAGGAGGCTCCATAGCCATTGCAAAAAGTTGGGGGGGTTGGAGAACGGACAGCGGACAGCCCTCAGAGGCCCCTGTGCAAATAAGGAATGGAAGGGAGATTAACTCGCCCAGCCAGACCAATGCAGTAAAGTTTATGTAGAGTAAAGTAATGAGCCAGATAGTGCATCCCCCAAACCCAGATTGCTGCAGGACCTCAAAGAAATATCTCCAAGACAGGGTGTAAAATGTTTTTTCCAGGTCTAGTATTAAAGAAGCCGATCTAGGCCAGGATTGCGGGCCTGCTTCATGAACTCGATCAAGTCCCAGCAGTTTCAGGGAAGTGTTTTGCTGTGGGATAAAGCTGTTCTGATCTGAGTGGATAAAGCGTGTTAGGATCCCAAGGATTTGGGATGCTAAAAATGTTCCCAGGATTTTGTAGTCAGAATTGAGGATAGCTATTGACATGTATGAGACAGAGCCCTTAGGACGGGATCCCTGCTTGAGTAAGGGAACAATTAGTGCTTCACGGAAGGATTGAGTAGAGTTCCCACCTCAGCAGCCATCTCATATAGGGATGTGAATTTAGGAGCTAGAGAATCTGAGTATATTAGATAGAATTCTACTGGGAAGCTGCCACTGCTTTAGGTAGTTTTTGCGGATAACTTATGTATGGCTTCTTTGACATTCTGGGTGTGATGGGGGCTTCAACCCTATATTGCTAGTCCGGGGGGTGCAAGGGAGGGAGAGGTCAGCCAAAAAATCAGATGTAGCCCCTTTGAGGCAGCTGGACAGCTCTAATATAATTGCAGGCAGTAGTCATGGAATCCCATGAGTGTCCCTTGTTGAGAGTAGACCATGGTTCCCAGCGTTACCCTCAATGCCATAACAGGTGTACAGACTGTTTCACTGGATGCTAGCCAGGCCAGGAGATTCCTAGCCTTGTTACCCTCAGCATGGGATCAGGCTATGTAGACGGAGTAGTACAGACATCTAAGCTTCTCAATAAGGGAAGCCTTGTGTTCTCACTCCTCTTGAAGAGTTTTGCTCTGGGTTGGATTACCTACCAACTGCCTTTTTAGGGAACAGAAGAAGGCCTTGTTCTTGGCCAATTCCTTTTCTAGGGTTTTTGCACATTTGTGACCTCATGGATGCCGTTACCCCATGCCACTACATTGAAGGTATCCCATTTGGCCACCCCGGGTAGAAGCAGATCTCGAAAGTATTACCTGATTCTATCTGCAAGGGTACTGCAGAAAGCAGGGCCCTCTAGTACTATCCCCTGCATGCACAGCTTGTATTGGTGTGCTGAGCTAGGAGAGGTCATTCTCTGCAAGGCCTAGTGGTATGGGCTCTGGGGTGGTTGCAGGGCAGTTTGTGGATGGCCTTAGATTGCTCACACGGTAGATGGTGTGATGATGGTATTAGGTGATGACTTGGCCTGCACACACAACGTCGTTTAGGATGCTATGTTTGGAGCAGGCCCTACCCTGCAGACACACATGGTTGTGTGGGTTGACTAAATGACAGGATGTGAAATTCTTTAGATTGTACATGCAGTACTTCTATAGGTTGTAGCTGATGTGCATTGCTCCATTCAGGGTACAGGGAAGATACTGTCCTTACTCTGCAGAGACATCTAGTTGTGTGGAATAGTTACAGGGCAGGATGTTTTAAAGCCTTACCGTGTGCAGACAGAGGATGTTGAAGGGCTGGAGCAGGGCTGGGAGAGGCCTCAATCTAAAAACAAGGCTTGTGTTAGGCGGCTTGGCTTCTGACGCAGAGACCTCTGTCTGGTTTTGTGGGCTGGAAACAGGGCCGGCTGTAAAAGGCTTTATACTGCACACAGACGATGCTATCGGGACGGCAGAGGCCTTAGTCTGAGCACTCAGATCACCACATAGTTTTAGGGGCTGGTTGAGGGCTGGGAGAATCCTCAGTTCACAGACGTGTAATTTGAGGAGGCTGGTTGTAGGCATTATTTTAATTGTGCATAGAGTAGGATTTGTATAATTTGACTTTCTGTACAGGAAATCCAACAGGGTCAGCATCATTTAAAGTTGCACAGATAGTATCCCTCACTCTCACAGACAAAACTCTACCAATGCTCCTCATGGGTGTATAATTTGTGCTGACACTCGTCCTGAATTACCAGGGTCAGACTGGGAAAGAAGACAAACCCAGGCACCAAAATAAAAGTGGCCCCCTTAGTGAATCAAAAAGCTATTAAATGTACTAATATTTGTAAAGAGGGCACGTTGTAATGATTTTTGCGGGCATTTATGCTTGCTGCAGACAATGTTTGTGTTAATATCAGTCAACTTAACAGTAAGAAACGGCCCACCAGATTGTAAAACACACCTACAAACAGGCAAAAAACCCGGCCCACACATTCATTTATGAGACCAGCCCTTCGGGCACTGCCAGATTGCCCTACAGGATAAACCAGCCCTGATGATTATAAACATGTAAATAAGTCCATTCCTTAGAAGTCTCATGAACTTTTTTTTTTTTTAAATGTTTTTATTGAATGTCCAGTCATACACAAACAATGTTACAAGATACCAGCATTAATATGCCACCTACAATAGCTTATAGAAATCGTATATACATAAAAGAAGAAAGGATGTTACATTTCTGCCGGTACGGACATTTACCATCTATAGTCTGACAATGAAACTTTCAGCATTACATCGGAATATATACACATGAATCATTCAATAAACAGTTTGCAACAACTTACTTGGAAAAAACAACGCTCCCCCCACCCCCCAGGGTTACCATAGGAAGCACTTCTCCGCATATTACAGCATGGACTAATCGATGTCTCGCCCTAGACTAACTGCTGTACCCTCATTCTCAGGACTACCCTCAGGCAGAGCCCCTGCTTCTGGACTCCCTTCACCTGTTTGCGTTTCCTCCCCAGCCTGGGAGAGGGGTGGTGTACCCCCGGGTATCTCTGAGATCATAACACACCACGACCTCGCATCCTCCTCTAACTTTTCGTCTCTGCGAAGACGTCGCATATGAATCAATTCTGTTGTGGCCCACTCCCTGAGATCTTTAGCCCAGTTTTCTATTTTGGGGGGTTGCGGGCTCATCCACTTAATTGCAATCCTCCTTTTAGCTAGCACCAGCCCCAACTGTAGGAACCTTTGTGTAAGCTTCCTCCCTTTAGGTCTGGGAAGAAGTCCCAGGAGTACCTCCTTAATAGAATAGGGCAGCGTCCACCCCGTCACCAACCTCAAGCTTTCTAGTATCGATCCCCAGTATAATTTCAATTCGGTACATTCCCAAGTCATATGTAGGAACTGGGCATCGCACTGACCACACCTGGGACATTGAGAAGAGCGATCTGGGTATATTTTATGGAGGAGATATGGAGTCAGGTATGTTTGATGAACGATATTAAATTGGGTAAGCTTGAATCTCACATTAGAGCTAATTTGTTTGACCCCTTTGTGTACCCGTTTCCATTCTGATTCCGTCAAGGGCTCCTCTAGTAACCTATCCCATTTGGCCTGAACCGGAAGTGGTTCTGCCGCTAAATCATCTCTTAACGCCTGCCTGAGACGTAAGAACCTGAAGTGTGGCAGTCACGGGAGGTTAGAAGTCTCATGAACTTGTGCCTTTAAGGTCAAGCACACGTCTTTATTAGATTATTATTAATAATATTATCATCACGTATTGGTTTTGTTATTATTAATGACTTATCACAAAGTCTTATGTGTGTTTTCCTGTGGCAATTGGGTTTCCAGACGACTGGTTGACACGGATGTATAAAACTAGCAGTGGCAGCCGCCTCACACAAAAGGTAGTGGGGCGGGGAGGGGGGGCGCGCGAAAGCACGGGGTGTGGGGGGAGAATTAAAAAAAAATAACTAAAACTTACCTTAAGTTGACGACCGCATCATGCGTCACGCCGGGTGCTTCCTCTGCGTGTCCCAGCAGGCACTGGGGCTGCATCAGACTCCCTGTCCAATCCCTGCACTGCTCTGCAGCATGGGGATTGGTCTGAGCAGGCTAGAAAGACGCCCTGCTCAGACCAGGGAGTCTGTAGGGTTTCTCCAGCCCGGCTGCTCAATGCAGCCAGGCTGGAGAAACCTAAGTGCGCATGTGTGTTTTGGTCGGTCTGAGATGGCTGGCCAAACACACATGAGCACTTAGAGAGTGCACATAGCACTCCTCCTACTACCCCTTCCCATGCCCTGGCCCTGCCCCTTCCTGTACAAGCTGGCTGAGCCAGCTGCTTAAAAATAAAATGATAATCAAATATCGTTTTATTTTTTAGCTGCTGGCTCTGCCAGTGGGGCGATGCTCCTCCGCCATTGCCGAGGAGCCGCCCATGAAAACTAGGCCTGCAGATGTAATTTAGGATTAGAACACATTCTGGAAATGCAGAGGAAAATAGCTATTTTTTTAGGTCTGGTTTAAGAACGCAGCTGTTGACAGACCTTATGAAATCAATAGAACAAGAGCTTTTAGAAGCAGTACTGAGAGAGATGCTTTAGCTCTGCCCACATGTTGATTCAACTGAGTTCAGCATTTGATTGGGCAGAAGTTCTGTGCTTTCACTGAAATAAGAGTGTTTGTATTGCACGTTTAGCCTTGTGAGAAAGTTTGTGCTCAATGCAGCAGGATGAATTTTATTATGGTAACAAGCCAATAATACAGGATATCGACCTGATATAGGTGCGGGGACAGTGGGGGGCTGGAATTTCTTATTCAGCCCAGTATCCCCGTACCTGTGTCCGTGGCTTATGAGTTATTTTCCCTAGAATGGGTAATTACACCTGAATCCAGGAATAATGGGTTCAAATCGGCATGTTTTCCCTCTTATGGAGAACTAGCAGACATAAATCTGCAAATATTGACCATTTGATTGAAGCATATGGTAAATATGTATAGGGCTAATTTCAGGCCCATCCTGTGGGTCCCAAGGGGTGGGGCAGGGTGTTGGGGGAGGGTATAGAAGGTGCGAGGAGAGGATTTGCTGCTCCCCTTATCTTACCTTTACAGAGCTGCCTATAGCCTCTGCAGACCCGCGCTGAAGTTGGGGCCCAGAGTCTTCTGGTTTGGGATTATCCGGTATAGGGTTGGCAGACCCATTCATTCCATGCCTTGAGACAACGCAAAACTAGGAATACTTGAAAGATGGTGGGGATGCCGCTATGACCCACTGAGAAAGGGGACAAAGAGGCAGTATAGCACAGAGTAAAAATCAACACCCCTTCAGCCAGCACACCGTTGTAAGCATCTAAACCATAACATTGCTCAAAATGGCTAAATTCTCTGTTTGATAGGGAAAAAATGAAAAGGAGCATATAATCAAATATAGTACATTTATAGATTATAAACAATATCAAATTCATGCGATTTGAAACAAAATTAAAGTGCGGGGAGTCTTGAAATTTCTTTTCTTCATATAATCTTTATTTTCATTTCCAATCAGAAGCATAAAGCCCAGCCAACGCGTTTCGTCCAATAGATGGACTTCATCAGGGATGTGAAGTGGTTCCCACGGTCAGACGGACGGTACTTTGGGCACGACTTCATATGATACCGGCATGGATAGAAGGCAATAATCCTTAGAAAATCCAGAAGACATTGGTGCGATTGGAATATCGATGCATATTTATATAGATCACTAAACTTGTTTGGTGATTTACATGAGCTGTTCCCAACTTGGATATATATTACTAACAAGACGTCACGAGATTCTTGGCTTTCAAGATTTCACATTCGTAGATTGCTTTGCTGATCTTCGTGATCTGATTCACATCCTTGATGAAGTCCATCTATTGGACGAAACGCGTTGGCTGGGCTTATTTTCGGGTCAGCAGTGTAACACTGCGTTGGCAGAGCCATAACAGTACAATTTTAATTAACCTCATTGAGATGAAACAAGAACCAAATAGTCCAGTAGACGTGGATTAGTCAGTCTTCCTAAAGTGTTCTTTTCTGTGTCTACATTCACCATCATAAACAACTCCCTTCTCTATCCCCCAGGAGAGGGATCTTCTTTTTAAATGTAAAGTTGAATAATTTATATATGAACAACCATAATTCTCTAAAACAGCAAATATGCATTTCCTATATTCTCTCTGAAAAGAAACTGAAAGTCCTCATTACTGTTTAATTCAGAACCTGCTACTGATTGTTTACTAATCTGAAGCTGTTTTCCCCTTCTTCAGGGTCAGAAATCTGATA
Organism: Calotriton arnoldi; assembly: GCA_963921515.1. Classification (NCBI taxonomy): domain Eukaryota; kingdom Metazoa; phylum Chordata; class Amphibia; order Caudata; family Salamandridae; genus Calotriton; species Calotriton arnoldi. The sequence continues at coordinate 118,896 of CAWUFW010015266.1, forward strand.
ATTGTCGGTTTAGGGAGCTTGGAGTGAAAACCGCCAAGACATTTTTTCGCAATTTCTTTGGGGCGCTACAGGAAGAAGGTTGTGTCAAAGAAGAGGAAGTGAAGGATGCATGGAATGGAAACTGACTCACTTGTGATTGTATTCTGGGCTGCCTTTGTGATCCTACTGGTTATTATCATCAAAAAGACAAACACTGCTTGATTAATTTACATTGCATGGTAATGATCCGGAGCTGGGTATAGCACTTACATTTCAAACACTGAGGACAAAATGCCTTCTGTCGACTATAATTACTATGTAATTTTGCAATGAAGTCACTGACTATAATCTTTGCCTACAAGACAAAACCAACTACAAGAATCTGAACACCTTCAGATCTCTTGGACTTTCATCATAGGTTCATTGGCTCAGTGATATTTTAAGGTAGAACAATTCAGTTCATAAGAACTTTCAAAAGCTATAAATCCAAAGAATCACATTTCATGGTTGCTATGCTTTTTTTTTTACAATGAGATGACTTCTATGTGAAGTTTGTTTGCTGTACAGCGCTATAGCTGTATCCGCACAAAACAGGTTCTGCTTAAGCTTAATGTTTTAATTTGATATAAGTTAAGGTTTTCACTCAGGGTGAAATATAGCCTGAATAGATTTGTTAGACAAAATGTTGGTGTAAGGAAATGCGGGCACCCCCAAAAAAACATAAACACCCCCAAAAAAAAGTTTTATTTTTGTCTTTAGTTCAGGATTACTCCACAGGTTAGAATTGTGAGTTTTGTGATGAAACCTCCATTTCCCCGATACATTATCGCGGAAAAATGGCTGGTAAATACCCTGGACATGCAGATTTTAGTGCAGTGAGCAGCAGAATCTCCAGTTCATTCCCTATTTTAGGGGGACCCTCTTCATAGGTGATACATATTGCACCCATTGAATTCTGGGCTCTTCCATGTGGGGTTTTTAAATGTGATAATAATCACATCTAAAACTCATCCCCTCGTAATAAAGGCTTGTAGAGCCTAATTGTATTGTCACTGTGTGACAATCCTGCAGGATTTTGTAAATGATTTTTCATTTTGAAACTGTGCATGCCGAAGTGACTGGCCCTTGCACCCATAGTAAAGTAGTTGCAGCTGATAACTGTATATTGTCAAGTTATCTGAGTTCTTAGCAGGCTCATGGTGCTTTCTGTGCTCATTCTTAGAAACAGGGAACAACAAAATCTGATGTTTATGACTAATTTATTTATTTTCAGTGTAAAATATTGCGCACACATATTAAGTAACGACCAGTGATGAAAAATTCACAGAAAGTTTTGTCTCACATAGTGAGGGTACCATGCTCTTGAGTGTAATGTGCATCACAGTTTATTTCATGATGTATGTCAATTCTAGTTTTTTGTTTTTTTAAACAACCTTAGGGACAACCTCGTATAGAGCTGTATATTTATTGATATTTATACATTTATTTAGGTATGTTTTTCTCTTTGAGGTACTTCTTCCTTTGAGTTTTCCTATGGTGCTCTGATGGCAGATGGGTGCCCTGTACAATTAAATTGAGAATATATACCATTTGCTAAAACCAATTTTTATCATTAAAAATGTAATCATTAATCCAAGGAACAAATCACACTACTACCACTGATGTTATAATGACAAATAGAATAAAGGTATCATAGATATCTATTTATGTATTTAAAGAATTTATATTGTGCCTCAATATGCTTTTTAGTATTTATGATACAGTGAATTCAAAGGAAAAATAACTTGTACTGTAAATTTCTTTTTGGGATTACCTTAATATTTTTCACATTATTTTTCCATGTACTTTTCTGAAAACATTGACAATATTTGGCAATATAATTGTAGACAACTATTTAATTATTTTGTTGTTATCGTTCTTTTGAGAGATTGCATCTTTATGTGTAGAAACGTTTTTTATAGGATGATATTTTTGTGTGATTTGTATTAATTTCTAAGCATCCAATATATTTTACTCAACTAATTCTGATATTTGCTTGGTTATCATGGTTATATGTTCGCTTATTCACATTTATTTATATTTCTCTTTAAGCCATTTTAAAATGTCAACAGCATCTTTTGCCATTTATATGAGTCAATGAATAAGGTTGTATTTATTAATAGTAATTATATATTTATTTTCGGTAAGCAAATAAAATGTTTCTTGACTTTAAAATAAGTCGTTCAAAGAGCCATTATTCTTCAGAAATTACTTTCTGAATTGAACAGACCTCACAACCATAATCCATTTTCTACTATACAGTATACCATATGGAAGAGCATATATAACTCTGTGCTGAAGCAGGCTGTAAAAAACAACTCTCCCTGGTCCCAAAGGCTAACATATGTCTTCATGGTCCTAAGTACAAAGAATACGATGCTGCCCATTTACACTAGATAATACAAGGTGCCAGCAGATGCCTTCTCTGCCTAGAATTTTCTGTTTCTGCAACGTCCTGCGAGTCACTCTATGATTTCGGGTTGTTTCAAGCTACCTAAAATTTCTATGAATTCACAGATGACAAGGCCATAGATTGATTCCTTTGTGATGTCATGGACCTCATAAGTATACTCAACATCACGTGGTAGAGTTAAAGGTATTTTACATAATAAAATAACACACACACACTCACAGAGTCACACTAGAAGTAGAGGTGATAGTTATTTATTTTCTATATATTTATTCATTTTGCAACACACACATATTTCCTTTTGGCCGCTTCGCAACACTTTGGAGTCTAGAGATGGAGCTCAGTTTGGTGCTACCACACAGAGCATTGGGAGTCATGTACTTTACTCTGAGGTTTTGAGGCACTGATCTTGCTGGCTCATATTATGTTGGGGCCAGTTCCCTTTGTGAGCGGAGTGGTGTATGCAGAAGAAGAAGACCCTGTTCCAATAGACCATTCAGTGAACCAGATTGCAAGACCTGATGTCTTGAGCCATAAAGTTTTCCGTCAGATACCTCTTGTGGTATGTTCACCCAGAGATTCAAATCCCACAACAAAAGGGCAAAGACTAAAGTTTTTTTTTTTTAAATGTATTTTATTAGGCCATGATATCTGCGTGAGGCATTAATTAATGTCATTCACAATATAGCTTACGCATAAAACAGAATGAAATTCATTATTTACATACATACATAATATTACAAATTCATATTACATATTAAAACGAAGAACCCCCAAGAACAATCATTTATAAGCAAAGCAGTACAATAGTACAGAAAAAAAGAAAATAAATAAATAAACAGTCAATCAGAAGCTTACGGGTATGATAGATATACATAAAGTACTAACCACATAGCGAGTGTGTAAATCATTGATTTCCCCTTTCATCATTCACATAGTCTGCTATAGCTCCCCATACCTTTAACCCCAAATTCCTTCTCCGAGAACTCTTAAGGGAATGTAGATTGTGCTCTAAACTGAAAAAGGCTAAAAACCTTGCCTTCCACATTTCAAAAGAGGGTGATTCTCTCTGCAGCCATGCTGAAGTGATACAAAGCCGTGCTACAGCGGTAGCCATAAAAATAATATATCCAACCTTTGGTGTGCCACGGCTAGCCAATGGTTCCTCTGCCAAGCCTAGCAGCATGGATATCGGGGTTAATACGATTTCTACCCCAGTTACGGAGGTTAAGAAATTTTCTATCCCCAAAAGAAGGGGGTGCAATTTGGTACATGCATAGAAAACATGGAGGCTGCCAGCTGCCTCGGTTCCACACCGAAAGCATTTACCGCCATTAGCACCACCCCACTTTAGCATCTTCAGGGGGGTATGATACAAATTAAAGATGGTTTTATAATGCTGGGACCTGAGACCTGATGAAATCAATATTTCCCCAGCAATGCTGATCGATCTCTGTATCAGACCCTCGCCCTGCCCCAGCCTCTCATTCCATTTCTTATCCTGCTCTTCCAAATCATCCCCTTGCAGTTCAACCAGATTCTCATAGAGGCATCCTATTTTCTGTCTAGTTTTAATAACTTCGATCATATCCTTTTTCTCTATATCAGCCGGCTGCATTTTCTTCTTATCTAGATAATCCTGTAACTGAAGATATTTTAAAAAATCTCTGCTTGACAACCCATACCTTTCCCTCAACTGTGCAAAGGAATGAAGATTGCCGTTATCATAAAAATCACCAATAATCAAAATCCCTTTTAATTTCCACCTACCCATGATCGTATCCCAGAAAATGGGAGGTAATAGCTGTGTCGCATCAATAGGAGTGTAATAATTAATTTTCCCGATTTTCAAATACTTGCGAACCTGCTTCCAGATTTTAAAGGCTGCTCCTAATACCTTAAACCGGGTCTTTTTGTAGTAGCTTGGCTCGATTACCTTTAAAAAGCAGCTCTCTGCTTCTGTCCCTAACAGCATATGGAAAATAGAGGGAGCATCAGCTGAGTTATTCCCTTTTTCTCCCGTTTTTAAAATGTTCATAATCTGAAGAAGGGAAGCATAATAATAAAACACAAAGTTAGGGACAGCCCACCCTCCTCGGGATCGAGGAAGAGTCATATACTTCATCGCTCTCCGAGCTTGTTTCTGACCCCACATGAATCTTCCACAAATGGATTGTAAATTTTGCAGCTGTATTCTAGTAAGCTCTAACGGAACTGATCTGAAAAAGTACAGCACCTTAGGCAAGATATTCATCTTCAGTACGTTACAGCGTCCTACGAGTGAGAGATGTAAGCACTCTATTCTCCCCAGTTCTTTCTCAATTCCAGTTAGTAGTGGGTCCCAGTTAGCAGTAACTAAATCGTCCAATGATGCTTTAATTTTAATACCTAAATAAACTGCCTCCTGGACAACTCTCGGGACATTAAAAACAGCCTCATTTGTACAAATAATCTGTGTTCTGACAGTGTTCAATTTGTACCCTGAAATTACTCCAAATGAGGCTGCCAGCCGTTCTATCTCAGGCATGGCTATAGCAGGTGTTGGGGTGACAATTGCCACATCGTCTGCATACGCCAAGAATTTGTATGTTTCCTGCTGGATCTGTATAGCTTGTATAACCATATTCTGTTCTATTAGAACCAAGAAAGGATTAATATAAAGTGCAAATAATAAAGGTGAACATGGACAGCCTTGCCGAGTTCCACAGGTTATAAAAACAAGTTCAGATTCCATTCCCATCACACATATCCGAGCGACCGGGAGCATATACATTGTTTTAATAGCATTAATAAACCCACACCCAAACCCTAAGCGGCCCATGACTGCCCATAAAAACTCCCAAGAGACACGGTCAAACGCCTTCTCGGCATCAAGAAGTATCAGTCCAAGTGGAGCCTGATGGACTTTTGCAATATCAAACATGGTCACCACCCGACTGATATGATTGACCGTGCCACTTTCTGGGATAAAGCCATGCTGGCGTATGGAAACCAAAGGGGTTATTACCCGAGATAGCCGTGCTGCAAGAACTTTGGCATAAATCTTGCCGTCACAATTTAAAAGGGAGCTAGGCCTATAAGAGCCAGGAAGAGTTGGTGGTTTGTCCTTTTTCTTAAAAACAATGATGTTAGCAGTATCCCATGATGCTGGGGCCTGTCCTTGTTGAGCAGCTTTAAAGACTGTCAACATTTCTGTTTTAATTTCAGGAAAAAAGACCTTATAAAATTCTAACGGTAGCGCATCAGGGCCAGCTGCTTTACCCATTGCTAGTGCATTAATAGCACTCTCAATATCCTCCTGAGTTATAGGCATCTCTAATTCTGCCATATCTTCCCTGCTCAGTGTCTGGTTGAATCCATTTTGTGGTAAGCATAGAGCTGCATTTCTATCTGGTCTATCCTCCCCTGCATATAACTCTTGATAAAAAAATCTTAAAGCTGCTACAATCTCTGTAGGTCTGTTAACTAATTTCCCAGCCGAGTCTTCTATTTCCACAATGCCACGTTCGGTCTCCCTGTTTCTAATTCGTTTAGCTAGGCATCTCCCAGCCGTCTCCCCAAATTCATAGCATTCTCTCCTGTAGGTTACATATTTGCACGCGATGTCTTTGGACCATAATAGGTTAATCTTCGCCTTACAGCGAGCTACATTGGCTTGCGCCACAGAGCTTAATGTCTTTTTAATTACACACTGTGTCAGACTACATTCGGACCGCTTGAGCTCATCATAAAGGCCATGGAAAAGGATATTTTGCTGTTTTTGCTTATATATACAAAAGCTCAGTATTTCCCCCCTGAGGCTGGCTTTCAGTGTGTCCCACACTATAGCGGGCGAAGACGTATTCCTGTTTATCTCGAGAAAGTTCCTAATCCAATCCCTCATATGAAGCACAAACATTTCGTCTGCCAATAATTTCCGATCAAAAGTGAAGCGCTTCTGTGGTCTGAATACACTTTGAATTGGTAAATCCATAACCACAGGGCTGTGATCCGACGTTAGTCTAGAAAATATTTGAATTCTAGCCATGGCAGCCTGCCCTCTGGAAGCAAAAAAGTAATCCAGTTTCACCCATTTATTGTGGGGGCAGGAAAAATATGTAAATCCTGGATCAGGATGTCTATTTATAAACCATAGATCTTCTAGCCCATGCTCTAGTACTAGCTGCTGTAAAGCCTTAAAAACTTTAGGTTTCCTCCCCTGATAAACTCCATTATAAGTTTGTAATTCTGGTCCAGCTAAATGTATATTAAAATCTCCGCAAAGTATTAGTGGAGTTGCCCATGATGCTAGCTCAATATTAAGCAATTCTAAAATCTGTGCCTCGTCCATATTTGACCCGTATACTGAGCAGATGACAAATTTCCATTCTCCCGCAGCACATTCAGCTATGGCCCACCGGCTATATTTATCTGCCAGAACCCTTCCCACCAGACGTATATAAGATTTGGCCAGTATAGCCACACACCTAGTTGTAGTGCTATGTTGCGTACAGACTACTAACATATATCCCAGCTCAGCCAAAACTCTTCAGTTCACCCATGGGATACGTGTTTCATGAAGGCACACTACATCAGAAGAGAAGCTTCTCAATTCCTGCGCTACTCACTGTCTCTTAACCTTATCATTTAAACCCGACACATTAAATGTGCATACCCGTAGTCTCCCTGTCGTCATTCTACCCTCCATCTTCTCACGACATACTGCTCCTGATTAGACACGTCCATTTCCATTCTCAGGAAACATTGCTTCTCACGTCTCCACCATGGCCTACTTTTTTCTTTTCTCCCCAAGCCCACCCACTCCCCCCATCCTGTGCCCCCCAACCTCCTCCCCCCATGCCCCCTCATCTCCACCCACAAGGCCCCCCACCCTTAATAGCCCTCCCTTCCCCACCCCCCCCCCACAAAATAAGGCACAAGGACTCAAGTTCCCTGGTGATGGAAAGCTGACAATGCCCCCCCCTCATTCCTACTCCCCCCCACCATTGCATCAAAAACCAAACTGTATGTCTGATAAGTAAACAAAGAAATAAACCATATCATTACGTGTTCCGTCTTGACAGATCTATATTCTATATTGAATGTAAATACACCTTGGCAAGGATTTCAGAAGTAAAAAATTGTGTTTGACCTTTACAGATTACTTTTAATTTGGCCGGATTAAGCAGAAAAACCTGTGCTGCTTTGGCCTGAAACATTGGCATTAATTGCCGCAAGTGCCACCTCTTCTCTACTGTCGCTTGACAGAAATCAGGCCTAACAAAAATTCACTCCCCTTTCCACTCCTTTTTCTGTCTGGTCGTGCTAGGTCATAAATAGCTTCACGTGCCAAGAAATTATTCAAACAGATTAATATAGCTCTTGGTCTGGTTACAGATTGTCCTGTTCTGATTTGCTGCTTAAAAGGAAATCTATGCGCCCTTTGCACCTCAACATTCCAATTCCATTGCTTGAGCTCGGGGAATGCCTCTGTAAAGAGATCTACAATACATTTTCGCACGTCCGTTCCCTCCGCCCCCTCAGGGATACCCAAGACTCTCAAATTGTTCCTTCTTAGTCGATTCTCCATATCCGTTAATTTCCAGGCGGTGTCATCTTTCTGTGATTTTAAGGAGTCCGTAAGAGTTCTCTGGGCAATGAGTTCATCTTCCAATGTGGAGATCCTAGTTTCTGCTTCCCCAATCCTTGTTGCGAATTCTGTGCAAGATTTAGCCACTCTCCGAATGGAGTTCTGCAGTTTTCTATATGCACCTTGTGTCCTTAGACTCTGCCCATGTCTCCTCCCTATGTGCCATGATACTTTTATAAATAATAGAGAGCAACATTTCCTCTGTGTTTTCCACTCCCCCAGCCAATGGATTGTCAACAGCTATATTTTCTTCACATCCAATATTGGGTGAAAAGGAATAGTCCCATACCAGTGAGCCAGCGGCCCCTTTAGATTCTGTCAAAGATGTCTTTCCAACGTCTTTCTGCTTTCGAACAGTTAGCAGGCTAGTTAAGGGTCTGCCTCCTGCGGTCCCAGTGACCTCCTCCTCACGGTGAGTATTACTTATATCACTGCCATCGCTCTGAGTGAGTTCTTCTCCTGTCCAGTCTTTCATACCCCCCAAGCTCTCATCACTTGACGAATTTGAGGGGTCTGACATTGAGAAAAACTTATCCCCAGAATCCACCTCTTTCAAGGAGCCCCTGACATCAGTGTTGCCGGCTTGATCTTCCCTTATCACAACCGGGCTATCTACTTCTCCTTTTCCCTTTCCTTTTTTCCCCCTAGAGGTTCTCTCTGCAGTCTCCTTTCCTCCATTAATTGCTGCTGGTTCCTCTTTCTCCATACGGGGGCTGACCAATACAACCCCCCTCAGAGCTCCGCCATGCAGGATTCCCCCGGCAGGGCTTCCAGACCCAAGCTCAGCAGTGTCTCCCCCATCCTTAACTATAGACTTCACATTGCTCACATCTCTGCCACCGAGTGTTTCAGCTGCAATGGGCTGGTGTAATACGTCTATGTCCAGCAGGGAGCTCACACTGCCAGCAACAGCGTCTGCCTGAGCCATAGTTGCCTGTATCTTGCTGGCCGTCTGTGCCTGAAAAATTGCCGGTAGCGTTTCCCGGCCACGCACAGAGGAGCTGATCTTTTGTGTCTCCCCTCCAGCCACGGCTGTGGTTTCCTTTCCTGCGCCTCCCCCGCGGCCAGCTCTTGCCCCTCTCGTGGGCTTTGGCTGCATTGAGGCCGCGCTTGTGCTTAGCGGCTGCAGCCGCGACCAGGAAAGCAGCAGTCTTAGATGCACAAGCTGCGTGGTGCGAGAAGTCGCTTGCGGTCCGTGGCGTCCCAGCGAAAGTCTCCACAGCATCCCAGGAGCACCTCCAAACAAGCAGCCCTTGTCGTCAGGACGGAGCAATAGCAGGTAGGTGGGGGAGAGTAGCTCAGGGCGAGAGCCAGCTCACTTGACCGCGGTCGCGGCCGCCATCTTGCCTCTCGAAGACTAAAGTTTTCTAAAGGAAGGGGAAGCTTTACTCAACATCTTGGTAAATAATTGAAAGGTACGCTACTTGGCATATCATATTATTGCACTTTATCGATAGTGTTTTAATGAGGTTAATGAGTGTGGGGTGACTTTTGACTTTCAGTAGGGGGTCTTTTATGGGATTTTACTGGATTAATTGTATTTCTTATGGAGACAGTGCGCTCCGTCCAGCAGCCATTTTCTTATTGATTTCTGTTCCACACTAGAGGCACCATCTTTGGTCAGTGTGTGGATCCGCTCTGGAACCTCAGGTTGATGGTACTTGTTATCAGCATGAAAGCGTAGGGGGAGAGAAATCGTTAGCAGATCAATTATTGCAGTTCGAATTTACTATGACTCTTAAGAATCACAGACTCCCAATTAAGTTTAGTAGGTTTATTACAAAGCCAAAAATAACTGGACATACAGGCACCTCAAAGTGAGGGTGTAGAAATACATTGGAACTAATACAAAGCCAAACTTACGGATGAAGTTAAGGCGGTGCAACATGCACAAAATGATTAGTTCGAGAATCAGGATACAAAAGATTATCGAGCAGACAACCAGATTTCCCTTCATCGGAGGTTTGTGGATATAAAGCATTAGTCTGTCCCTACACTAGCACTAACGTGACATCCTTACATAGCATGTCCCAAGGCAAGATCAGTTAAGGTGTCAGCATGTGAAGTCTTCCTAAGAAGTCTCTTCACATCAGTTGGGTCAAGTAGCATGAAGCTACAGAGCTCGTTCCAAGATGCTCTCTCTCTCAAGGAAAGGCAGAAGTCCCCGGACACTTTCCCTAGTTACGATACATCAGTACCACAGGTAGTATCCCATGGTCCTTTGCAAAATCACGCCATCCAGTCAGGCCACCTCCTCGTAGGTAGCTTTCCATTAGGCAGCGATGCTCCCAAGCTTTGGCGAGATGACCTTGATTCCCAGGCTTGCTCCGATGAGAAAGTACCACAGTTCTCCATTATAAGTCTCAACGCTCAATGTATCCTCTTCTCCCTAAGCCTCACTCCTAAAACAAAGACATTATCCTAACTAACAAAAATGATTCTTTCACCTGCAACAGAAACGTGGGAAAGAACAAATCCAACATGCACATGAAGTTCAACAATTAAATCTAATGCTAGAGTTTCCAGGGAAAATGCATTTCAGGCCTACAGAAATCGGCCAACATAAGAAATAGCACACAGGCCTTACAAAATTACATATAAATGAACACTTTTACTGAGCACTCCTAACTTAACATGTTACATAAGCACATCAGATTCGTAAATAATTGTCAGCAGCATACACGATTTCTGCACGTTAATTTTTTCAGCTAAACACATATGAATTCAACGTTAATCTCTTCACGTTTACATGAAAATGTTCCTAATACACCACAATTCACGTTATTACAGTTCACATTCTACTGTCCCAGGTTAATATGACAAAGAAATATATGAGGGTGCGGACTAATCCTGAATATGATGCACCCCTCCAAATGAAGAAGTGAATTTTGTGCTACATCAATGTCAAGGCCATAGATTGATTCCTAAGTGATGTCATGGACCTCATAAGTATACTCAGCGTTACGTGGTAGAGTTAAAGGTATTTTAAGTAATAAAATAACACACACACACTCGCAGAGTCACACTAGAAGTAGAGGTTATAGTTATTTATTTTTTATATATTTATTATTTATTCATTTTGTAACACATATATTTCCTTTTAGCCGCTTCACAACACTTAGGAATCAAGAGATAGAGCTCAGTCTGCTGATACCACAGAGAGCATTGCGGAGTCATGTACTTTACTCTGATGATCTGAGGCACTGATCTTGCTGGCTCATATTATGTTGGGGCCAGCTCCCTCTGTGAGCGGAGGGGTATATGCAGGAGAAGAAGACCTTGTTCCAACAGACCATGAAGCGAACCGGATTGCAAGACCCGATGTCTTGAACCCTAAAGTTTTCCTTCAGATACCTCTTGTGGTATGTTCACCCAGAGATTCAAATCCCACAACAAAAGGGCAAAGACTGAAATTTTCTAAAGGAAGGGGAAGCTGTACTCAGGCTCTTGGTAAATAATTGAAAGGTACGCTACTTGGCATATCATATTAAAGCACTTTATTGATTGATAGTGTTTTAATGAGTTTAATGAGCGTGGGGTGACTTTTGACTTTCAGTAGGGGGTGTTTTATGGGTATTGTACTGGATTAATTTTATTTCTTGTGCAGAGAGTGCGCTCCGTCCAGCAGCCATTTTTTAATTGCCTTCTATTTCACACTAGAGGCACCATCTTTGGTCAGTGTATGCTCTAGCGTTTCTTGGCCATTATGTGCAGACCATCCCCGCCTTATTTAGGGACTGCTGCAGTGTGCACGCTCCCGCTATAGAGTACACTGCTTGGCACATCATATTTTTGCAGTTTATTGATTGATGTGTTTCAATGAGTTTATTAAGTCTGTGTTGTGGCTTTTGACTCTCAGTGTTGGGTGTTTTTACTGGACTTTACTGGATTCATTTTATTTCTGCATCGTTCTTCATTTGCTTCTCTGCCTCTCCGTTCCACTTGTGCAGAGAGAGTGCTCCATCTGGCAGCCATTTTTTAAACTCCTTTTCGTTCCATACTAGAGGCGCCATCTTTGGTCCCTCTACAACTGTGTTTGTTGGTTATAATGTGGAGACCGCCCCCACCTTATTTAGGGATGGCTGCAGGGATCCATGCAGTGGATGGGCCGCTGATGTGCCAAAGGCAGGCCTGTTTTCGCCAGTCTGCTCCATGACGAGCCCAGGGCCCAAAATGCTGTCTATTTGGATCTCCAATCTCAAAACAGGGTTAGTCATGTCCTTACCCTATCTTTAAGGAATTCTCCTGCGAGTGGTATTTTGCTTCTTTGCTTGAACACACATCTGAATGCTTAGGAGTTGTAACTCCCCCAAAACCACACTTTTACTGTCCTCTTTAGTTTGATTAACAATAATGGTCTTATTAGCCTACTAATATGTCAACTATCACAAAAGGTTGGAGGGAGCACACTGCCTGGCATACCTGCACACAATGCCCAGATGCATTGTGGTAATTGCAGTGATTGATAACACTCACTTTGGTTGAAAGTCTTTAGTTTTCACCATTGTTGGTGCTGCCTGTGCTATGTATCTCTAGACACGTGAATTAGGATTTTTATCCTTCTTCAGTAGAGAGTAACATGTAAATGTGGGGGTTAAGGTATGCTGGCGCCCAAAGGACTCTCCTGATGGTTCAGATCTTTACATACACCCACTTACAAATGGCACCATAGGGAATCCTCCAGGCTCCGGAGAGGTCAATGGACCATTTTCACCATGCTCAGAATTTGAGTTTTTATCAATGGGGTATGAATGTCATCTCTTAATTTCATTTATTAATTTACAGAAATAATGAAAGAAGGGTTAGCAATCAACAATTAAAATATGTGTTCCATAAAGAAACTCAAATAAGCTAACTAGGGGACCTATTCTAAGTAAGAACCCATAAAGAGTTCTGTTTGAAAAGAGCAATGAGTAAAAATAGAACTTCTCATGAAGAGTGGTTCTTGGGAGACTCAGCTGAGCTCCTCACAATTGCAGTAGCAACTGTTTTAGAATAGCGATCTGTGCAGTAGCATATATCTCAAATTAATGTAAGGATCACCTCAAGAATATCTAAAAGGAAATCAACTCTCCATGAAGAAGGGTCTTAGGCAAGGGAGAAATCCAGCAGCAAGACTACCGGACAGGAGAAGGGGAAAATAGGGTATGGTGGTCTAACTAGCTAGGAACACTTGTTAGTATAACATTTCAATGCATGCATAAGTTCCTTAATGATGCTTTCACTCGATATCCAATCAGAACAGCTCGCAAGGTGGTGTTGTAGGTCATACGATGCATCTTCTTCCGATTCCCACAGTATGCACTCTCTTCATTTGGCTTGTTACAGTTTCTGAGCATAATTGCTACATGAGGGAAGGTTCTCATGAGAACCCTCTTACCTAAGCTAAAAGGCTCATTTTGAGTTTCAATGCAGAAACAAAGGCTAGTCTGCAAATATGAAAGCATATATCAAGTTAATATTGAAGCAACATTTATAAGTCTATATCACCATTTGTTCTTACAATTTCAATAAGTCTATTATTCTTCGTGGAAATTATCTAACATGGGCTGAGAGGAACTAAATGAGCATAATATTAAAGTCAGCACATTGCTAGGATGACATCAATGTTAAGCCATTGCACAGTGTACTTCACTATGAGCAAAGGTTGAAAGGAAAGCTTCGGGCCTTGTCGGTGTACAGGCTATAGTATAGTTGCTTAGTGCAATAATTTTAAAAACCTGATTATAAAGGAGGCATTTCTAAATAATGTTTTTCGTGTCTACAGCTGTTACTCTCCAATATTTTTCTGTTTTAAATATTTATTTTACTGAAGGTAATCACACAATTTGTAAGTCACATCTAAACGTGCATTTAATTTATTTAAAATGTTCTAAATTGCATTTCTATTATGCTAATGTATGTCGAATTCTGAATATGTAGTTATTCCTCTCAGGTATGTTCTGGTATATGGATTTGAATAACACGACTTATCACCCGAAGGGTATCCAGGCGATGGAGCAGGTGTGTAGGTCCTCTGCTGGGGACTAATTGAAGAGCCAGGTCTTCAGCTCTTGTAGAATTCAAGAAGTGAGGCGGAGGTTCTGATGTGTGGTGGAGGCAGGTTGTTCCATGTTTTGTGTGCGATGTAGGAGAAGGCTAGGCCACCCATTCTGCTTTAGCGGATACAGGGATTCTGAGGCTGAGTGTAGGAGCCTGGTGGGTTGATGGAAGTGAAGGCGGCAGTTGAGGTATTCCCAGTCCTATGTTGTGCAGTGCCTTGTATTAATGTGTGAGGAGTTTGAATTGGCAGTGTTTGTGCATCAGCACCCAGTGGAGCTCTCTGAGGTGTGGGGGGATGTGTGTGTGAGGTGGGAGATCCAGGATGAATCTAGCTGTGCTGTTCTGGATGGTTTGAAGTCGGTGGGGGAGGTGGCTGGAGATTCTGGCATACAGTGCGTTGACGAAGACTAGTTTGCTAGTGACTATGGCTTAAGTGACGGTACGCCTGGTGCTTGTGGGGATTTTAAGATTTTCTTGAGGATGCATAGTATGTGGAAGCAGGTGGTGCTGACTGTGTTCACCTTTGAGGCCATGTTGAGTTTGCCGTCTAGGTTGCATGCATGGTTAGACGGCATAGGTGTTGGACCCAGCACTGATGACTCCTAGGGAGAGTTCTCGTCAAAAAAAATCAGCACTTCCATCTTGTCTGAGTTGGGCTTCAGGCAATTGGCTTTCACCCACTCCGCTTTGCAGATCATGCATTTGGTGACATTGGATCTGGTCGTGGAGGACTTGTTAGACATTGAGAGGATGAGGTGGGTGTCATCGGCATTGGAAATTATGGAGATGCCATGAGATCTGATGACTTCGGCAAATGGTGCCTTGTAAATGTTGAATAGAGTGGGACTGAGAGATGATTCTTGAGGGGCTCTGCAGATCATGTCCATGGTCTTTGATGTGTAGGGTGGGAGTCTGACTCTCTGTGTTTGTCCTGTGAGCAAGGAGTGTATCCATTCAAGGGCTGGACCTTGGATGCCTGTTGGTGATGCATTTTGATGAGGCTGGAGTGTAATACGGTGTTGAATGCTGCGGAGAGGTCCAGCAGTACGAGGGTGTCTTTTCCCCTGAGTCCTGTAAAGTGCAGATCTCATCCGTGACAGCAATGAGTGCTGCCTTCATGCTATGGTGCTTTAAAAGCTGGATGGGTGTGGCTGAGAACATTGTGAAGTTCCAGGTGGCTGGTGAGATGATGGTTAATTGCCTTCTCAATAACTTTGGCTGAGTACAGTAATACAACCATGCATCGTCCGCCATTAAATAGGTTTTGGGAGGGGGGAGGAGCACAAGGGGGTGGTAGGCAGGGCTAGGAAGGGCAGGAAGAAGACATGGGAAGATGCAAGAGGACTCGGGAGAGCAGGCAAGGAGTAGGGACAGGAAGGAGGAGGAAAAAGCATGGAAGGGTGGGCCTGAAGGAGTTCGGGAAAGGAAGTATGAAAGGATTGAAAAAGACTGAAAAGAGCACAGGAGTGTAAATGTTTAGAAGGAGGCAAAAGAGAGAAAAGTCCAGAAAAAAGGCAGAGAGAGTTCAGAAAAAGCCACAGAAAGTTCAGAGAAAGGGACAAAGAGTTTGGAAAAAGACAGAGAAATGTCAGAAAAAGGCACAAAAGTTCAGAAAAGGCACAAGAGTAAAACGTTCAGAGAAGGTACAAGAGTGGAAAGCAAAGAGGAAAGAGGTGGAAGTGGTGCACAAGAGAGAAGGTGTGAGAAGGCAAGAGAGCGGCAAGAGGAGGCTGCAGGATGAGCGATGTGAGGCCTCAAGGTGCAGGCCAGGTCCGAGAGGGCCTAAACTGGTCGGAGGACCAGTTAAGATAAGTGGAGGGGGGAGCTTGGGCCCAGGCACCTGCTCAATTGTTTCGCACAGCAGACGCCATTACGTAGGTCCTTGGAGAGGGGAGGAGCACAGGGAGGCAGAGGATGAGGTTAGGAAGGGCAGAAAGAAGACGCGGGAAGAAGCAACAAGATGCGGGAGAGCAGGTAAGGAGCAGGGAGGGAGAAAAAGCATGGTGGGGGAGGAGGTGCATTGGGGGCCTCATAGAGCACAGGAAAGGAAAAATGAAAGGATTGAAAAAGATTGAAAAGTGCACAGGAATGTGAAAGTTCAGAAGGAGGCAAAAGAGATCTGAAAAAGCCATAAAAAAGTTCATAAAAAGGCACAAACTGTTCAGAAAAGGCACAAAAAGTTCAGAAAGAGGCAAGAGTAAACAGTTCAGAGAAGGCACAAGAGTGAAAAGCAAAGAGGAAAGAGGTGGAAGTGGGGCGCAAGAGAGAAGGCTTGAGAGAGAGATAGAGAAAGGAGAGAGAAGGCTGCTGGAGGAGTGAGGCAGTGCCTCAAGGTGCAAGGCTGCAGGAGGAGTGAGGAGGTCCAAGAGGGCATAGACTGGTCGGAGGGCCAGTCCCAGGTAAGTGGAGGGGGAACTTAGGCCTAGGCACTAGCAATGCTGCTCATAGTCTTCTCAGGTTTCTGTACCACTCTTTCAAGCGCCATATTCACAGACTTGCTTCTGCATGCTTTTTTATGATGAAGGTCCTACCAAAGTCTTGTCGATCTTCCAGATAACTGTCCTTTATTATAATTAGACTGGATTACTGCAAAGCTCTCTTTGTGGTCTTCCTCTTATTTGCTTCACTGACTACAACCCATAGACTTGTACTTGACATCTTAAAATATGCTAGACTTTCCAGTCACCCTAACAGCCATATTTGGCTTTTGCTCCACAAGAGTCTTCAAAGCCCTTTGTTTCCGTCATAAGGCTCTATACACATCCACATGAGCTACATGTCTATGGTGTTCTGCAGATGTTGTATTTATGCATTAAGTCACTATAACTTGCACCACATGTGCTGGTTCAGTGTATAGCATATATGCATCTTTAACAGAATGCTGCATCACTCATGCCATTGCTTATGTATAATTGGAAGCCAAAGCGAGGTTTGAAAAGCACTTTGCTAAGGATAATAACACAGTGATGTGAAGGCATCGATTTTACACTCAACCGCAGAAGGTGGATGAAACAGTAGATCAGTTTGTGACGAGATTACCCAAATGATCTCTTTGGTGTCAATTTGAGGCTATGAGGGACGAGATGATCCATGATCAACTAATTGTTCAATGCAGGAATAAAAAGATGCAGGAGAGGTTGTGGGTGGCAAAGAATCCCACATTATGTGATGCCATTGTGATAGCTATGGTAGTGGTACAGTCAGATCTGTGCATGAGAGAAATGGAAAAAGAGTGTAGTACAAGTGTATCATGCATTCAACATGAGGAGATGGGGGTACTCAGCACAGATAAAGGAAACATGAAAAATGAGAAAAAAAGGGGTGTTGAATACAAAATGTATGGGAAGCCCTTCAAGACCATCAGATGTGACTAAACACTCAGAAAGAATGTTTGCCAGATGGGGGTGCAATTTTCATAGCTGAATCGAAAAATTGTTATGCAAGGCAACTTGCAAGTTTAAAGTGGCAACCGTACAGGGAGGTGATGAGGATGATGGAGTAGGAGCAGATAGATTTTTGTGCATAGAGGGGCAGGATATCCCGGGGGGAGGGGGGAGAGGGCGGGGGAGCCAAAACACAGTGCAATGTTTATAATAAAGGGAGAAATGTCCATTAGGAAGAGCCAGCCAGACCCAGAAAAGATAAGGAGCGTTTGGTGCAGCCATAGACCCATTGGGGGGAGAAAAGAGAAGTTGGCGATAAAAACAATGAAATGATTGACCAAATGCATCACAACAAAATGCCTATATCAGGCAATGAGGGTGGTGAAGTGGGCAGAAGGCATGGTCAAAACTATGCCTTTTCCCAAGCCTACACTAATGGCAGGAGAGAGGTCCTGGTCCACGCCAACTCTCGGTGTCCAATTGTCATGCCTCAGGCCATTACCAATGCCATGCATGCTGAGGGCAGGCGTCAATGTATCTAATTGCCAAACCAAATAAATTCTCTGTAAGAATATTATTTAATGGGTGTTATGATCCTGCTACTAAGATCACGAATATATACTATAAAGACATAATAATTAATAACATCATTTTGAAGGGATATATTGTTATGATCCAATCATGAAAACTGCAGTATTTCTCCAGTTATGTTGGTCTCGGTGTACTGAAGGGAAAGACCATGCGCCGGGACCTATTCCTTGGTGGCCGGAAGGCTAAGCGTCCAATGAGTGACCTTGAGCTGTACTCTTCATGTGGTGTCCCACACCAACCCCAAACCAAGCGTACGTAGTGACATTATAGAAGGATAAATTGCTAGTACTCAATGGCCCATGGTCGTCTCAGTATATCTCAGGCATGTGCAATACTTACCAGCAATTTACCAAAAAATAACTCATGTACGCAAAAGATGACCCACGATGCAGGAGATCAACCTCCAAGATTGCTTGACAATAAGCGTTGATCCTGGAATCACACTTTTGTTGGTGGGATGGAACTGGGAGATCATTTTCACATCTTGGTGCACCTTGGCATTACTGTCAGTCACACAATATGAAGTTTTTCTCTTTGCAGGAAAAGATTGGAACAATCGTTGTATGTCGCAGAAAGGGTTTTTGAGAGGCAGTGCCCCATAGATGCGAGCCAGGTCAACACTGGATAATATTGATTCGCTGACACTGAAAACGTATTTGCTGTGCACGGGGAACCCATAGATTCTGTTGTATCACCAGTTACACCATAGACTATTGACAGGGAATTCTCCGGGGGCGGCGTGGGTACAGTATCTATATAATAGTTATTAATGTATTGTAAATGGGCGTGCCTATTACCTGTCAGTATAGCTCCTAGGCTGTGTTTTCGCAGGTAAAGAAGTTCCACTGGACACATTCTCTATAAACTGGGGGGGAGTGAGAACTCTTTAGATGGGTGCCCTCAGCTTCCCAATTTCTGTGTATTCAATAAACATAAAGAGAGGGGAGACACAGTTTCTATGGAAAACACGCATGTTATATGTATCCGAGATAGGTGAGCGATGTGCACTCAGGTAAATTCGGTGCTTGCTTCACAATTTCTCAGATGTATTTACATCTGAGAAATTGTGAAGCAAGCACTGGGTCTCCCCTCTCTTTATGTTTATTGGATCCACTGCACAACCACGCTTTACTGCAAGGATGTATTCAGAGCTCTAAAGAAGCCCAGGCCCATGCCTGAGTAGCTCATCCCATTGAGGCTCTTTCTGTGGATTCTGAACCTGCACTCTTGTCTATTACATTATATATTCAGGAATAGAATGGAACTACCTGTACTGGACGGGATGTTCAAGCATGGACCTTGGAATCCTGGGAGCCCGGTGCACTATTCTTCTTCTGAGCTAGAACACCAAGGAGCCAGAAGGAAGATTGGGGCATATTAGCAAGACAGGCGATAAAATTATCGCCGTTTTAGCGGCAGGAAACTGCCGCTAAAACGGCGATAATGGGTTTGCTAATATGCGTTATAGAATTCCAATAGAAGCCCAGGTTAGATGTGCAGGACATCTAACCTGGGCTTCAATTGAATTCTATAACGCATATTAGCAAGCCCATTATCGCCGTTTTAGCGGCAGTTTCCTGCCGCTAAAACGGCGATAATTTTATCGCCGGTCTTGCTAATATGCCCCATTGTCTTGTTTGAGAACACCATCACTTCACTGGCGTAAATATGTGAAGGCTGTGTCATCCGACCCAGGGTTTACTGGACAGGTTTGCAGACTATCAATCAGTTTGACACGTCAGCACCGTCTGAAAAAAGCACCCACCTTTTGCTAGCTTTGGAAAGGACATCGCTAGCTGTCATGTGCAACCTGCACAATCCACAAAGAGAGAGAACTGCGAACGGTCTTCCCCCAATAATCGGCTGTTGAGTCCTTCACTTGTTGACCAGCCTACATTTATGATAAAGGTGGGTGATTGCAACCCTCTGTAATAAAATATTTTTTCTCTTTAAAGGCATAAATTGAGACAACTCACTGTTGTATGTGGCAGTGTAGGCAGCGGTGCACAATTGTTTCTGCAGTTCAGAGCACACACGGCTCAGGCCTTGATTACGAGCTGAGGCGGAGCGGTACCGCTAGGTGGGATCTTGCGCCGCTGAATTATAAGTGGACTGGTGTTCCCTCATCTCGATTTTCTGGGTGCAGGAAAACAGGGCCCGAATTTTCTGGCTGGATTTTCTGGAAGATCCAGCTGGTAAAATCACTTTGTAAATGGGCTGCAAGTGAAACCTATCCCTGGTCCATGCCCCATCCGACCCCCTTCCAAGGCAAGGGTAGGGAATCTAACACTCCTCTGCAACACCACATCATTCTCTTCCCTCTTCCACCCTTCCCAAACAATTCTCTCCCTACTTCCCATTCCACTATGCTCTCCCGGCTCATATTAACCACCTCCTTAGAGTGGATGGTAAATGATACTGTTAATCCCTATAGAACTGGCAATTCAGTGCAGAATTTAACCCATATAAACATGTCCTCATTTATTCCCCATTCCGTGGAGATTAACTTGTAGTAGGTGTAGTTAGGTGCAAAGATACAGTCTGAATTGTTAATTTTGACCACCCGATATCTCTGAACCGAACTACTTCAAACTCGTAATTGGAGCCTAAGGTCCATATTTATCAAGGTTTTGCATCACCCTTGCGCCACACAGTGGGACCCAAGGACTGCGTAAAACCTAATGAGATTTACCAAACCACGAAAGGCCGCCTTGCGTGACCCTGCATGGCTTGACATATCTAAAATAATGGAAGTCAGTCTGCAGTATCCACTGCTGCCGTGAGGGGAACGACCATCTTCGCCTACCTGCTTGCCGTGAGGCGAACGGCCATCCACCGCCACTCCTCCAATCCATCGCCGTGAGGGGAACAGCCGACCGGGGGACCACAACCCCCAGAATCCCCTGAGCCTCGCGCACCCAGTGACGCCGCAACCGCGCCAGGAGGCGCGTTAAGAGCCTCGCTGCACTCCAGCGGCGCGGGAAGTCAGTCTGCAGTATCCACTGCTGCCGTGAGGGGAACGGCCATCTTCGCCTACCTGCTTGCTGTGAGGGTAACGGCCATCCACCGCCACTCCTCCAATCCATCGTCGTGAGGGGAACGGCCGACCGGGGGACCACAACCCCCAGAATCCCCTGAGCCTCGCGCACCCAGTGACGCTGCAACCGCGCCAGGAGGCGCGTTAAGAGCCTTGCTGTACTCCCGCAGCGCGGGACGCGCGCGGGCGTGCCCGGGCCGCGCCCGGCGAAGAGGCTGCGCTGGGCCACCCCCCTTGATTTTCTTACTGGGCTTCATTGTACATGTCGTAGGATTGATATCGGTCCCCACAACTAACTGGACCTCTAGGCGGTGAGACTTTATTCGGTTTTTTTTGTTTCTTTTTTTTCCTTTCCTTTTTTGTTTCCCCTCGCAGCTATCAGGACCTGTGTCTACTACCCTTTCATTGACCAGATTGTCCAATAAGAGGAGGTTTTGCCGTTCTACAGCAATTATCAACTATTGATTTTATCTTCCTTGTTCTTGTTTAATGAAGGTCAAACGGCCAAGTTGATACAGCACACTTATTCTTATTCTTGTCACTTGCATATTTTAGCATTACAGACTCTTTTTAAGGAACTTTAGGGGAATCACTACCCAGTGATGACTAGCGTTTTTTCTTTTTACGTTTTTATTGATATGTAACAAAAACACAAAAAATCCTTCTAGACAAAGATTTTTAGATTTCATTTAACAATCGACTGTAGTATTCCTTGCCTTCAGCGTCATTACGTCTTTTGATTTCAGGTACTTTTCCAGCTATTCCAGTGAACCTTATATAGTGCTACATTATACACTGTGTTTTCAGGTATCAGGTTTTTATGCTCTACACATTTTATGCCATCATATTGCATTTGCTATTGTTCCATTATATAATATCTTTAAGCACACTACATCTTATATCTTTGCATTTGTGCCTTTTGCACGTTGCACCTTGCGTCCTGCGTATCTGCGATTGCGCCTCCTGCACTTTGCACTTTGCACTCTATGCATTTGCGATTGCGCTTCCTGCACTTTGCACTTTACATTTTGCGCTTTTGCACTTGTGTTCTTTGCACTCTGCATCTTGCGTTTCGCATATTTGCATTTGCGCTTCTCGCATTCTGCACTCTGCACTTTCTGTATTGCATATTAGCACTGTACCCACCCCTCCTGCATCTTGTTCCTTGTGATTCCCAGCAGTGATTTATCAATATTCACCTTTTCTTCTTGGAAGAAAATGGGTAAACGTACTTGTGTTGAAAAGAAACAACTGGTACCCTCGATGACAAAACCCAAAGCTCAACCTACTTCTATAGATAGGATGCTAGAGAAGGCTATAGGAGCAGTGGCCACAGAAATTGAGCAGACAGAGAGACGACTATCTTTAACCCCAAACCTGGAATTTCCCATGGTAGATCCTGATATCTCGCAGAATATAGGAACCACGCTAAATGACACCTCTAGGGCCCAAACATCTCCAGTTGAAGCTAGTAACGCTGAACAATGCGGGGGGCTACACCTACTCGACCTGCACAAAAAGGGAGACTTAAAACGCAAGCAAAAACAGGGGCAAGAAGGAAGAAAGGGACGGGTGAGAAGATATTCGATAGAGAAACTGGGATGGGAGAATCAACAAACAAGACTGAAATATCCAATGAACAGCCTGCATGGGTTCTGAAGCTAGTGGTGGATCTGCATATCCAAGTTAGGGCCATCGTTAAGGATGAGCTCAAATTGCTTGTAGAAAGGGTTGATAAGATGGCTACGTTGCTTGAGGCTCGGACAGGCAACAGGGGGGCAGTAAATGGGAATGATGGGACCGAGACCGGCATTAATGTCCAGGCCCCTATTAACGTCAGCAGGGACTTCTCTCCCCCCATACAAAATCACCCCCCTGTCAGTGCCGCCCCAAATCTAGAGAGACAGCATACTTCAACCTTAAGTAGAACCAACCCCACATTGCCTCACCAACAGTCCAATAGCTATTGGCAATTGAATAGACAGCGGGTGGGGGTAGGACTCAACAAAAGTACAGAAGCCACAAAAAAACATTCTCCCCTCCCAGTTATAAATCTACCACCTGCTTCAACTCCCTATGTTGTCATTCTGACAGGCATCCCTGAGTTTGTAGGGGGGTATAGTGAATCACACCAGGAACTAAAAAATAAATGCATGTTCTGGTTAGCCAATCATAGACAATTCCGGTATGACGACGCAGGAGAGATATTAACAACTCGTAGAGTTGGCTGGTTGGGATGGAGATCCAAAGACAAGCAGGGTGATTGTATAGTGATAAATGTAAGAAACCCACGAGTTGCCCAAGAAATCCTAAGTAGAGATGATGGGAGTCAAACAGGTACTATTAGAGCCCTTCCGCTGGGTTATTTTTATCCCCCAGAGGGAGCCCCACAAGTCAGAAGGCAAAATGGGTGGGGCTGGAGACCCGAAATCTAAACCATCAAACAGCTACTCTAGACCACTACCAGACCCAACAGCTGTCCTTTAACATTCCTACAGCAAATAGATATAACGGCCTGGAAGGAGTAGATTGACTGGGGATTAAGGGTCCAGGCTATGAAGAATACCTGGGTGAGCTGCAGGTGGGAATGACCAAAACCGGGGTGGTTGCAGGGCAAAGCACGATCCCAAGAAATAGGGACTCCTGTGGGAGCATGAGCGGCGCCCCAGGGGTCACCAAAGAGGGATGCATTATGGTTGCAACAAACATCCAGCCTCCCTTTGTAAGTAGTGGGCTTGAAAAGGAGATTGCCCTAAGCACCCACGGGATATCGCCCCCACCCTCTTTTTCAGATGCTGCTGTAAACAGTTCCCGAGATCCAATGAGGCTGCAAGTTTTATCCTGGAACGTAGCAGGTTTAAACACCAAAATAGATAACCCCGATTGGGGTTATTTTATAGACCAATTTGGCATTTGTATGCTCCAGGAGACGTGGGCACGCGGGAATGTTCAAAAGCTAGGTTACGCCACATATAGCATACCGGCAACATCTGGTGGTAAAGGGAGGCCTTCAGGTGGATTATGTACATGGGTGGGAGTTTACTTAGGCTGTAAAGCCAAACAGATAGAAACCTCCTCAAATGACATTCTTTGTGTCCTCCTCCAGTTCCCCTCACAGATCCCAATCGCCCTAATAAATGTTTATTCGAGACCGGTCAGCCGTGACCAAGAGTCAAAAACATTGGATGAACTAACATCCTTCCTAGCTACCATATCAGATAATTACATGGTGATTATAGGAGGGGACTTTAATTGCCAGTATGAGCCATTAGAAGGTATGACTAAGGACAGTCCATGCGAAGAAGATCAGTATTGGGCAGTACCAGAAACCACCTGCTCCCCTGTAAAAGTCTGGACCCCTTTGGTGATCCAGATGAATTCCCTAGTTTTAACAGTCACTAAGGGCATGTAATGGAAGAACAAAGTCGGATATTCCTAGTAAACATACCTTCAACAGAAACGGGCGAGGCTCTCTCCTAGATTACATCTTAATTGATCTAAAATCATGGTACAGGATATCCGACTTTAAGGTCTAGATGCGACACGATAGTGACCATAACGCCCTCGCTCTGGAGTTATTTCCCTTAAAACCCGGGAGTGTCACAGGGACCGATGCCCCAATCGATCCCAGGCTGTCCTTCTCCAATGGCAGGAAGAGAGTACGATGGGCGGATTTAAATCAGTCGCACGAAAAGCTAGGCATGTTGTATGAAGCCGTCATCCCGATTTTTACTAATATCATCCAATCAACCGCAACTACTGGCCTCACACTCGATTTCCAGACGGTTGCCTTGAACCACACTAGGCTAACGTCAATGTTGGGCGATTTTTTCTTTCCAATTAAAAAAATAAAGGCCAACAAAAAACTTCCCCACCCATGGTACAATAGTCAATGCCGAATGGCTAAAACAGCACTGCTTACAGCTATTAAGGCTAACGACCGTCCTGCAATCAAAATTAATAGAGCGGCTTATAAAAATAGTGTTAGTGAGGCAAAAAAGGGGTGGGAAAGTGAAAAGTGGGAAACCCTGAGAAGCTCTCTGGGCTCTCGTGATATGAGGACTTTTTGGAAGGTGGTTAACTCAGGTAGCTGCGAGGCCAAATCACCGATAGGACCAACCCTAGAGGCAGATGTGTGGAAGGACCATTTTGAGTCCCTCTACTCGAGGGTAGAGAAACAGGACGATATAGCGAACATAGACTACTCCCCACTGGATCTTAATTCAACGGCACCTCCGTCGATTCTTAGCGTTTCTGAAGAAGTCCCAACAATAACACTAAAAGAGATAACGGGTGCTCTATGTAAAGTAGCACCGGGCAAAGCGCCAGGACTAGACAAGATCCCTGGGGACTTATTCCACAGCGAACCTACAATTTGGGCCCCATATCTCTGGGTTTTATTTAACGCTGTGTTACAAGGCATGAAGATCCCAGTCAGCTGGGCCGGTGCGGAAATAATCCCAATCTATAAAAAGGGTTCCCTGTTGCTACCCACAAATTACAGGCCCATAAGCCTTATTTTCTATAAGCCAAAAAATGTATGCGCGAGTGCTGTTATTCCGTCTGCAGGGTTGGATGGAGGAGCACAAAACACTTAGCCCCCTCCAGGCAGGGTTTAGGGAAAAAATGTCCACACTGGACCAGATTCTCAGGCTACAAATATTACATTGGAAGATCGTGTGTATGGAGGGTGGCAGCCTCTACCTAATATTTGTAGACCTGAAATCTGCATTCGACCTGGTCCCGAGAGATAAGTTGTGGGCTGTTCTCCATGATCTGGGGGTTCCGGTTTACTTGTGCCAAGCCATGAAGCGGTTACATGAGGGAAATTTCGCTCAAATAAGATTTGGCCAGGAGGGAAACTCACGGACCCCATCCCTGTAGATAGAGGTGATCGCCAGGGATGTGTCCTCGCCCCGACTCTTTTTAGTTTATTCATAAATGGCCTAGTAGATTTTTTACTTTTAGAGAAAGACCTAGACGTCCCCAAGCTGGCATCGCGTAAAATTCCAGCAATGATGTTTGCCGATGATACTCTACTATTATCAAAATCTCCCATGGGGATACAGAGGGTACTTAACAGATTTGACGCGTTTTGCAAGGAAAGAGGGCTTGAGATCAACCTACAAAAAACAAAATTTATGGTGTTTAACTCAGCCAAAAGTACCCGATTAAATCCATCTTTAAATGGTAAACCCCTAGAGAGAGTTTCAGCTTTCAATTATCTCGGTATCACCATCACAGAAACAATGGATTGGGGGGCACAAATCAAAAATCTAGCCTGAAATTAGCACAACTAGCAGGGGGCATAACAAAGGTTTTTCGAAAATCCAGTTATAAACCTGTGGGCCCAGCAATAGAAATTTTCAAGGTCCAAGCAAGGGGAGCAGCATTGTATGGTGCAGAATTATGGGGACACAGTTGCTCCAACAGCCTTAGACAGATCGAAAATTCCTTTCTTAGGCAACTATTCGGTCTCCCAAGGAGCACCCCGCTTATACCGCTCCGCTTAGATCTGGGGGTAAAGGCCATCGTGGATGAAGTCAACCTCAGACCTCTTCTATTCTGGCGGCGTCTGTGGGTCACCCCAGAGTTGGCAGTTTATAGGGATGAATTAAAAGAGGTGATGTGCTCACCAGGTGTGAGTAAATTGCCCTGGCTTTCTCATATTCGACAAACCTTAGTGAGTCTGGGACGGGGCAATCTTTGGAATATCCCAGAAGAGGCATGTAATTCAGTGTCCAGGAAAGAGCTAAAGGACTCATATTGGGAGCATAATTTGGCTAAACTCCAGAGTAATCCTTCAGTAGGCAAGCTCACTGTAGCCTTTTTAGAAGTCAAGGACCAGCACAGTCTAGAGCCGGCACTAAACGACATCAAGCCGGCAAGTGCCAGGAAGCTTTACTTACAGTTTAGACATGGAGTATTGCCACTTCGGTCTTTTACAAACAAATGGGCGGGTGTGCAAACTCAGGGGTGTCCGGCTTGCGACTGTTCTGCAGAAACAGATTACCATGTGTTCTTTTGTTGCCCTGGATACTGCAAAGCCAGAAGACGATGGCTGGTCCAGATATGTAGAAACTTAGGGACCAGGCGTTGTTCTGAGGCCTTTAGGTTATTGAAATATGATACCAGCCTCCCCATTGTTTACTCTGTGGCTGGATTCTTATTCTCTATGTGGTGTACTCGTAGAGCATTTTTAAAACAAATTTTAAAAACAGATGATTAAACTTTTGTATATTGGTTGCCAAATTAGGCATTTTAAAGGAATGAACTGTTTGTTTTAGAATCATTTTTTAGATATAATTATTTATAAAATGATTTTATTGTTATATTGTTCTGATGTCTTGATAATTGAATGATTTACTTGTGAAATTAAATTTTGACCTTTTTAAACACCATTTGGAAAAGGTCTGTACACCTTGCACTTGCACTTTAAAATGGTTATCACCACCTGATATATTTGACGATCATAGGTTTTCTTTTAGACAGCTACTATCAAATATTGTATTGTTCTTCATTTTTCTTAGGCTATATCTGTATATGTTTTAAGCCATATGTATACCGTTCCTTGTTTAATTTTAAAGCAAATGATTTGTAAGACTTTTTATGTGCTTTTATGGTCAAACTGGCCGCAATAAAGTTATTATTGAATTGAATTGGAAGGCAGCAGTTTACTCTGCGCAGGGAGGCATACCAAGGGTGGAGCATGGGTGTTCCCATGCATCCACCCATTCATTTGGACATATTCCCAGATCTACCAACACTGGTAGACCTGGGAATGTGACAGAGTTGTATGACTTCCCCCCAGAGGAGCAGCAAAGAGAAATATCTTTATGTCTCCTCATTGTTTCCTCTTTCTAAAGTGTGCTGCATTCTGCAGAACAGTTAGGAAGAGGAAAATGCCTCTGAGGATTGGTTTTGTGTAGGAAGGTCCTCCTTCCTGCACAAAAACAATCCTGCTTGCAATGCAGGCACCGTTGCAATATGGTGCAAGGGTGCCTGCATTGGTACTAAGCAGCAGTTTCTGAGCCAGCGCAGGCAGAGAGCAGGAATAAGCCTATAATGTTAAATGTGGCACATTCCTGCCCTCTCCCTTTCACGTAGCATAGTGCAGCAAGGTGGCTTGCTGCGTTGCGTGAAATATTGATAAATTTGGGTCCCAATGTCTAGCTCTCTTTTATTGTGCCTAATTACTGTAATTGAGGGAGTCTTGCACCCACCTGTGCAGTGCCAGCTCCTGTCGGGCCTAAGAAATGGCTCACTGCCAGGTACAGTACCGGCTGGCAGTGTAAGCAGTGAGTTAGTCTGCCACTGCCTGTGTGTGACTGCTTGGTGCAGCTGCTGCTAGAAACAGCTACTGCCGGCTGGCCTGTCTGAGGCTGCTCCTGTGTCTTACATCAGCCATAGGTTAGCAGGGTTTCAAGAAAAAACTTTAAATATATCCACTCCCATTTGGGTCTTCGAAAGGAAATGATCACATGAGCTACATTCAAATGAAGTTTTATTGTTAAATTTCTCCAAACTATGCCCAGACGAGTTGAAGTAGCAGCTACACGATTCAGGGAATGATGCTTATTTTTTTTTACCAAAGACAGAAAACATCCTGCTGCCAGCTGCAGCTTAAGTACTACTTCTCAGTAAAATTGCAAGACAATATCTGAATGAGTCAGTACCGGGAGGCATGGAAATAATGTGTGTTTATGATTGATTTCGTCATTGCTAACAGTTCATCAGGGACTTTGCATTTCTTTGCATCATTTTCTGCTTTCACATTTGTCAAACTGCAGTAACACTGCTTCGTCTCTACCTCGCAGGATGTTAGTGATTTTTTTTAATGGTCTAATAATTAACCCTGGGCGAAGTGCTACGCTACGCTCGCATAGTTTGCGAAGTTTGCGCTACTTTGCACAACGCGAATTGCACGTAGCACAGTGCAAACACGCGTAGCGTAGCGTAGCGCCGCGGTCATTTTTTGCTTGCTCGCGGTCCTCAACGTCAAGTTGGCGACCGCGAGCAAGCAAAATGACATCCCGGCGAGACTTTTTCTCGTTCGCGATCAGCAACATCAAGTTGCCGATCGCGAGCGTGGAAAATAAACCTCCCGGGCGAGATTCTCAACGCGGGAGGTCAGGTTTCTCATTGCGAGTGGTCGCGTATGCTCGCGACCGCTAGCGATGAGAAACTACCAATACGCGTTGAGAAAGCTGCCGCTCGAGTAAAAATCTACTCGAGCGGCAGTAAAAGACAGCTCGCAATGTGCAAGTTGCCGTTTTCAATGATTGCACAGTGCGGACAAGCATCCGGCACTGTGCAATCATTGCGAACAGTGCACTACGCAGTTCGCGTAGTGCTACGCGAAGATCGCGTAGTGCGAACTGCACTTTGCGTAGCTTTGCGAAGCACTACTTCGCGAACTACGCCCAGCCTTACTAATAATAGCAAGCTATTGCTCGCTGCAAAAAGCCACAACAAAAACAACAATCAGATGAAGCAAGTTTTCTGTAAATTCACGAAGAGAAATAAGGAAGTTATTTTAACAGCTGCTCGGTGAAAATAAGCGGATGTAGTATTTTTATCCATTTTACGTGTTGCTATTAGAATTAGGTGTATTTTATTTTAGTAAGAAAAAAAAGACTAACATTCCAAAGTAGCTCATTCGCACTGGTTACGCAGGCACCTGTTTCGCTCAGCCTGCAGGTTGCCAGTCCTGAGCAGGCGCCCCCCGCGCCTAGAGGAGGGGCGCCCTTAGTAGCGCCACGGGACCGAGCATCCCGTAGGGGGGCTGGTTAGAGGAGTGGGACCAGCCAGTGACGTCACGAGTTGGGCGTGCTAGAAGGGGAAACAAAACTAAATCCCACTAGCATGTTATTTAAGCCTGGGCCACGAGGGAATCCTCCTCTTTGTCTCCCTGGACCCTGGGATAGCTGTTGGGAGCGGCGAAAAAGGAGTTCCGGTCGAGTCTCGTAGAAGCAGCACGGTGGGTCTAGGGGGGCCAGCGTAGTGTAGAGGTCACCAGGGTTACGGTCTGGTGTTTGTTATATGTGTGTTAACCCCTTCCGTGCTCGTGACGAGCTCAGCTCGTCATGCTGCGCGGTAGCGCTGTGCGCATGACGAGCTGAGCTCGTCACGACCCCACCCGCGATCGGAATGTCCAGCATACGAGCGGATTTCCGATCGCGGTCAAGGGGTTAAACAACATTACAGCTCAGTTCTTGAAATAAAACGGGTGGGATTTAACTCCGAGCATTGCCTTAACATATTATGAGCGTAGTGTATGAGGCAATGTATATATTAGCGAAGTTATTCTTTCGAGTGCCAGAAGATGTCACTTGAAGATTAGAAGACGCTCTGGGAACTTTAGAAATATCATAGGGATTGAGCTCGGTGCAACGGGAGGTAAAGCACCGCTAGTGCGAGAGGTGAATATAGCGCAGGCACTTTATTCATGGCCGGTGCATTTTGAACACGTTTACCGGCAGCGCGAATTAATTAAATAAAGCGCGCGGTGCATCGGTAGCGCGAATTCATGAAATAGCGCGACTTATGTAAATACCGTGCGGGGCATCGGGAGCGTAAATTCATTGAACTAGCGCGACTTATGTAAATACGGCGCGGTCCACCGGCAGCGCATATTGTTTAAATAGAGCGTGGTGCGATTTGTAAATGATTGTGGACAGTTGCCCAGTAAGGGTTGGAGCCCATTCCTGGCATGTGACACGTGTCACTCTGTCATGTGGCATATGCCACATCTCATGTGACATGTGCCACAGTATGTCAGAGATTTCTGACATGCTCTTTCATGATTAACTGCAGGAAATGCCAGTTGGTGATTTCCAAAGGACTATCTTTCACTCGGCTAAAATAAATATATAAAGAAAAAAGAAAAAAATATATAAAAAGGATTTTTCCCAGGTGGGGGTTTGAACCCTTGTCAAAATGTGAGCTAGTCCATGATACTACCCCCTATACCATCTGGTCTACTTGTACTAAGCCTTTTTGTCATAGACAGAGAGTGCTGGTCCTTCTTCTGTTTCCATGCTGTTTTGCTTTTACATTCTACAAATCCACACTTGATTTCCATGCTTTATAAATAAATAGCCCTTTTCTTTCACTCTGGGACTTGCCCCATGCATTTCTTTTTCTTATGCAACCATTCCCAAAGTCTCATTCCACAAATTAAGGGATTTCTTTCTTAGCAAACCTTGGCCCCCTTCCACATGCCACAGCATGTCACCAATGCCTGACATGCATTGGCTTGACTAAAGAGGCCCCAAATCTCCCATACACTGCTAGGGGGTGAGTTACAAAGGGACAGCTTTCATTTGTGTAAATTAGAAAAAAAATGGAAAAGAATATAAAAATCGGTTTTCCCCAGCTGGGGTTTGAACCCTGGTCAAAAAGCACTCATAGCCACTGTTAGCTTCCAGTATACCATCTGAATAACTGGATTTTATTGCTGCCTTTTGTGTCATGGAAAGAGTGTATGGTCCTGTGTCTATTTCCATGTTGTTTTGCTTTTACATGTCACAAATCTACATTTGATTTTCATGATTTATAAACAAATAGCCCTTCTTTTCTTGCACTCTGGGACTTACCCCATGCATTTCTTTTTCTTACACAACCATCCCCAAAGTCTCATTCCACAAAAGAAGGGATGTTTTTCATATCAAACCTTGCCCCCTTCCACATGCCACAGCATGTCACAAATGTCTGACATGCACTGGCTTGACTAAAAAGGCCACAAACCTCCCAGACACTGCTAAGGGGTGATCTACAAAAGGGCATCTTTCATTTGGGTAAAATAGAAAAAAAATAGAAAAGAATATAAAAATCAAATTTCCACAACAGGGGTTTGAACTCTTGTCATAAGTCACTTAATACCCTTGTGAACTACCACTGGACCATTTATTCTGCATTTGTTATCTTTGTCCAAAGCTTTTGTGTCATGGAGGAAGGGTAGTGTCCTCCTTCTATTTCCATGACTGCTTTTACATGCCACAAATCTACACTTGGTTTTCATGATTTATAAACAAAGAGCCCTTCCTTTCTTTCACTCTGGCACTTGCCCCATGCATTTCTTTTTCTTACACAACCATTCTCAAAGTCTCATTCCACAAATTAAGGGATTTCTTTCATAGCAAACCTTGCCCCCCTTCCACGTGCCACAGCATTTCACCAATGTCTGACATGCACTGGCTTGACTAAAAAGGCCACAAATCTCCCAAACACTGCTAGGGGTGATTTACAATAGGGCATCTTTCATTTGGGTAAAATAGAAGAAAAATAGAAAAAAATATAAAAATCGAATTTACCCAGTTGGTGTTTGAACCCTTGTCAAAAAGCACTCATACTCACTGTGAGCTACCACTGTGCCTGCTGTTGGACTGAAGAAATTATTTGGCTCAAAGCCATTTCGTCATGGAGTGTGCCTACCTCTCTTTTCTTTCTATGTCATTTTGTTTTTACATGCCACAAATTCTATGTCATGACCGGAGGCTCTGATTATGCTTCTCATTTCTTTACTACATTACCCATGTTTTCCTGTACCTCCCATGTCACATGCTCCAATTATATATGAGCTACCCATATAACTGTAGAAGTCACCATTTTGTGTCCTCTTTCTTTGCTGCTTAACAGCCAGATAAGTGCAGTTTAATTCTTTATGCTTGTTCTGACGTAATTATAGATATCTCATATCTCTATTGCTTAGAATGTTTCTTTTCTATATGCTTGTTATGCCATAATTATAGGTATTTCATACCACTATTTGCTGTGAATGTCATGCTTTATACGAGTTGCGGTTCTATGAGGGCAGGAGTGGTAAGGTGACCAATCACCCACTGCATGCGCTACAGCGATGGGACTCCGTCTTCATTTTCTGAACACTTACAGCGGCCGGACTCTGACGCTGCTTGCTGCCTCAGTGGAGCGGGGAGCGGACAGCACACATCTCGCTGATGTGCGCAGTCCTCTTTTACTTGCGAACAAGGACCACACAACGCACATGTGAAGAAATTGAATGCGATGCTCAGGGATATTGATCAGAGCGTTTGCTGGCTTTTTCTACACATAACGTGACCCGGCTCTGTATGTGGTGGCAGGGGTGAATGCTCCCCCTACGCCCTGTCTCACATGTGTGTGCAGGGTTGTATACATTTGCATAGGCTTTGCCTAGAGTGGGTTTTTTGGTCCAGGCAGCTCCCTCCACATTTAAATTAAGGCACAATCCTTGGCCTTGCAGGGTTAGTTCCACTCCCCCCTTACTCTCTCAGCTCCCAGTAAATTGAGTGTGCATGTGTAGAGAATGGCACAATGGGAGCCCTATAAGGCGGAGGCAAACAACTAGCATCAAGAAGGTGATGACCAGCTAGAGCTTGATTTGGTGGATGCACTGGACTGCAGTGTACAGCAATTTGTGAATAAAGCCCTGGTACTGGGGCAAGGTCCCTTCACGGGGCAGCTGTGTGAGTTTGCATGCCAACAAGGCTGGCAACCCCAACTTCCTCGGGCCAACAATGAGGTGGGCCCATCAAAAAAGGGCAAAGTCAAGAGTAAATCACAGCCAGAGGTACATGGAGAGGCTTTTGAAAAGCTAAGGCGCAAGAGAGAGACTGAACATGATTATAGTGCCAACCCACAGGGAGATTCCTCTCAGTCTCACAGCTCACAGCATGCAGAGGCCCTAGACTCAGACTGCTCTTCCCACACTGAGGACAGTGATGAGGGTGAGAAGGCAAGACTCAGTAAGAAGAAATGGGCTCCAGTCCATACCCTTCGGGTGCTCCAATTTGAGCCCACCGAAATAATTCACCCCACGGACTCCAATTAGGTTCCCCCTCCAGAGGTCGCGGAACACCTTCAAACTCATCTATGGCAGAGCTTTGATAAAGAGGTATGTGCACGCCTCCGCATGGAATGCCCCCACCCAGACCTGGTGGGTAAGGTTGCAGACACGCCAGAGGTAGATCCCATCATGGTCACTTTTATGAAAAAATACGCAAGGGATCCGAAAAGGGCCTGGATCGCTCATGTTGGATGTGCCAAGATAAACTGCTTGACCTGACAGGAACCTTGACTAAGATCTTAGACTTAGCATACTAAGCCAAAGAGTCCAACTCCCCAGTAAATACTGACAATCTGATTGGCTGGGCTCAGCAAGCAGTCTGCATGTTAGAGAACACCAACTGCACCATCTCTACAGAACACCGGAGATCTATCTTGATGAGATTAGATCCTAAACTCAATGATATATCCAATTTGGAAGCCAGCCCAATGGCTGACAGCCTATTATTCGGGGGCTCCTTCATTAAGGAACTGTCCAGATTTTGTGCCACCTACTCGACTATATACAAGGCCCAAATGTCGCTAAAAGAGTATTCTGGAGAGGCCTTTTGTCAGGGCCGGGTGCCATGAAGGGTGCGCCGGGCTGTGGAACCCACCAAAGCTCTCAACAAGGCTACTATGCCTGCGGCAAAGGTAGTTGGTATGGAGACAAACCAGATCCCACCTTTTATCGCACTCAACCCAGAGGTGGCCGCCCCAGATTCTGCCGCAGATCCAGACACAGACAATAGAATGCAATCCAGGACACAGGATATACTGGTATGAGTTATTCCCTTCTCGGAAGTGATATTGGGAGGAAGATTGTCGTTATTCACGACAATTGGAAATGCATATGACCCATGTGTACTGGAGACCATTCAGGGCTTGAAACTGGAATTTTACGAATCTCCAACTCAGTCTGGCCCCCCAAGACAAATGTATTTTTCCCAAACACAACAAGTTTTTATATTCAAACTCTCCTAGCCAAAGGGGCAATATGCCTGACAACTCCACACCCCAAAGGGTTCATGAGCCCCATCTTTCTGTTCGAAAAGAAGGGCGGAGGTCACTACTAGTTCTAAACATCAAAGATGTCAATGTCTGGATAATGTACAGACATTTCAAAATGGAAGAAATTCTCTTGCTAAGAGATATTCTACAGGAAGGAGACTGGATGGTCCATCTGGTCCTGAAGGATGCCTACCTCTCCATCCCCATATTCCCACCTCACAGATGGTTTCTACAGTTCATATGACGAGGACAGTGCATGGAATTCAAATCCCTTCCATTCGGTCTCTCATTGGTCCCGTGGTGTTTCACTAAATTAATAAGACCAGTCGTAGAAGCACTGAGGGCTCGAGGAGTATGTCTAATTGACTAGACAACCTCCTGTTGATGGCCCAGGACCTTCAGACACTCAGGACTCATCTGTCATGGACTATACAACTTCTTCAGAGTCTGGGATTCTAGATCAACTCCCAGAAGTCAGTCCTGTCGCCAGTCCAGCAAATGGCATTTCTGAGTTTCCAGATAGAATCAGTCCGAGCACAATTGCTCCTTCCAACCCAAAAGATTC
Organism: Calotriton arnoldi; assembly: GCA_963921515.1. Classification (NCBI taxonomy): domain Eukaryota; kingdom Metazoa; phylum Chordata; class Amphibia; order Caudata; family Salamandridae; genus Calotriton; species Calotriton arnoldi. The sequence goes on from CAWUFW010015266.1 coordinate 154,407, forward strand.
ACAATATCAAAAGGGAATTGAGGTCTGCGTTGTGCAAACAGACTGTATCATTGAGGTACATTGCCAGAATCGTGAGACTCCTGGCCTCATCGATACACACCATATTTCCAGGCCCCCTCCATTACAGAGCCCTTCAGAGATTAAAAATCCAACAGTTATGGAAGGGTCTATCTTACACAGAACATGTCCAACTGATGGGCAAAGCCAGGACAGAGATAACATGGTGGTTGGACCACATGGAATCCTGGAATGGTCAAGACATTTTCGGCACCTCTCCAGAAATAGGCATCAAATTGGATGCCAGCCATTTGGGTTAGGGAGTGAGGTGCGGTACGATGTCGTCAGGGGGTCGGTGGTCGGAGGCAGAGCTCAGGCTCCACATAAATTGCCTGGAACTCCTGGCGGGCTCTTTCGCTATCAGGAGTCTCTCCCCGATAAAGACGGACTATTGTATCTTACAGAGAATGGACAACATCTCAGCAGTCCGCTATGTCAACATCCTCGGGAGGACGAAGTCCCGTCTACCAGCAGAGATTGCCAAGGACTTCTGTCACTTCTGCCTTGATCATTGCATCTCCCTCACAGTGGAGTAGCTACCACGCAAGAGGAACACCATAGCCAACTGGAACTTCAGACACTTATGAGATTTCAGCGACTGGAAACTGAATCACTCAGTTTTCCAAGCTCTGAACAGATTGTGGGGCCCGTGCGAAATAGATCTGTTCGCATCATGACTCAATCGGCAACTGACACATTTTTGGAGCTTGCGCCCAGATCCGGATGCCCAGGCGACAGATGCATTTATCCAGGACTGGGCTCAGTTCAGAGGCTATGCCTTTCCCCCATTCCTAATGATTCCCCATGTCCTGTCACAGATCAGACGACAAGGAGCAGAAATCATTCTGGTGACACCTTACTCTAGAGCGCAACCTTGGTTCCCAGTAGCCCTAACTCGAGCGAGTACGCCTCCAGTTCTACTCCACGTTCAGCCGGATCTCCTCCTAGACCCGCAAGGTATTCCTCACCCATTGAATCTAGCAGGTCAACTGAAGATGATGGCTTGGAAGTTTCAGGGAAAGATGGCATACCCAAGGCATTTCGCAACAAGCTGCATCCTTCATCAGGCAGGCCTGGCCAGATAACACCCATAAAAGATATTCTTTAGCTCGGATGAGATGGTGTGCTTGGTGCAACACATGGAGTGTTGATCCCGTGGGGGCACAACATTGCATGGTAATAAACTTTCTATCAGAACTAGCATCTTCCAGTTTAGCATACCTGTTGGAAAACGAGGCAGTATCTGCGAGGCCTGCACAAATAGCATGCCACATTTATCCTTCACTGGGAACCAAACACTCCATTGTAGCACTTGACTCTCAGAGGGTAGCGTTGCAAAGCAGTCTAAGGCTTACTCAAGGGAGGTGGTGTGGGCTAGTAATCGCCATTTACCAGTACGCAGAAATAACACTCAATAATTGATTGTCCAGTCTGTACTTTGCTTTATAAAAGGAAGAGTACATTTATTAAACACACACACTACTCAATACTATGCACCAATTTACAAATATACATAAGCTGTTGGAATTACTTTGTGACATTGCATAACATTTCCACCCCTCCCGCAGAGGGGGGTCTAGTACCATCACTCCCATGTATGCACATCATCTTGCCCCCTAATGCAGTGGGTTGACACAACCTGGAGCGAGGGCCTTGCCAACTGGCACCATCCCAGTGGCGCCCCCACCCCATCATCTCAACAAGCATTAAAAATAGGTACACCTGCCCTGGTGACACATAACCCTGACTGAGCATCTAGTACTGAACATACAGTATACACCTCTACATCTTAGGGGCTAACAGTCTGGGTTGTTCTTCACCTAACGCACCAGCAAGAATACATGTTTGGGCATCACTTTAAATTAGGTACTTATCATATCTGGTAACAGTTGTAATGCATTGCAATCACAGCCCATAAAAGGCATCAATGTTGAAATCACAGGATTAAGCATATACAGCCAGACACCCTAGCAGGAAGGTCTGGCAACATAACCCCACTTTGCTTATGAATTCACCTTACAAAGGTACTTCACATTACACATGTGACTTTCAGTCCCGCTAAAAAAATAACCTGGGTAAAAGCACTTCTCGTGCAATTGCACCTCTTCACCTCCAGGGGATGCCCTTCTCCAGACATCCCCAGCACAGCCTTCCACACATTGAGGCAATCCTTCAGGCACCCCCTCAACTGTAGAACAAAAGTTCCAGCCCAAGGGAAGGTTGATTGCTGGCTGATCCCTTGAGGGGTTGTTTCTTCTAAGTCCCTCAGAGACTTAGGGAGGGACTTCTCCTCTTCGTGCTGGGGGACGCTGTGTTGCTCCTGCAGCCCCCCTGTACCTTTTCACTCATTTGGGGGTGAACCCATCCTCCTGGGGCAACCACATGCCACCAACAAGCCAGTTTCTTTTGCAGGCCTTCTTGGGCTCTGCAGGGCATTATGAGGCGCGTTTCTCCTGGCCCATGCCTATTAGAGCAGCGGCTCTCCCGCTGCTTATGGGAGAGCCGCGCTGCCCTGCTAGCGGCCTCACGCCATGTCCTGGCCTCGTGGGAGGGTCCGGTCCACCCTGACCCCCAGGTGAGTCCTGCAGCTCGGGGAGCCCACCCCCAGCTGCTCCGGCTGTTTTTCGGGGCCCGGTCCCACCAAGGCCCCTCGCACCTCTCCGGCTGGCTCCCGGTCCGGCCCACACCCTTGTGTGCGGCCGCGGGAGCCAGCGCTGCTCTTCTGGTCTGCCCGCTCCGACGGGCAGACACAAGACTTTCCCCAGCCTGGCGGGTCTTCGGGGGAGTGCGACGGCACTCCTCCCGCCTTCCCACTGCCGCGGGGGTGTGCGACGGCACTCCCCCCGCCTCCGCCATCACTTTGGGGCCCGGAGATGGGGTTCCGGGCCCCCAGACATCTTCACGGAGAGCGCAACGGCGCTCCCCGGCTTTTCTTCTCGTGTTGGGGCCTGGAGATGGGTTACCAGGCCTCTGGACCACTTCACGGGGATCGCGATGGTGCTCCCCGGCTTGACTTCACCCGTGAGGGGGAACGCGCAATGGCACACCCCCCTCCTACTCACCACCATCACCGGGGCCCGGGGTTGGGGGTCCCGGGCCCCCACCAGTGTCTTCGGGGGGCCAGGGTGGGCTCCTGGCACCCCGCTTTGGAATAATTTCACGGGGAGCGCGACGGCGCTCCCTGACTTCCCCTTCTTGTGGGGCAGCCCCCGGGACCTGACCCACCCCGGGGGCACATCTAGGACTGGCGGCGGAGCCCCACGCGCTTCGTTGTTGGTCCCCAGGGAGGTCACAGGTCGCCTACCTTCTGGGGGGCGTAGGTCGGCTCCCAGGCGGCCAATTTTCATCATTTTGGCCTCCTCTTGCTCCAGATGACCAGATCTACCTCTCTGGAACAGAATACGACACCGTTGCCGCGTGAGACTCAGCGCACCCACTTGAGATCTAACCTGGTGAGCGGTCTACTTACCCTCCTCATCACCCACGGCATGGGCAGACTTAGGATCTTCACCACTTGATATCATTCGATTATTCTACGCATCTTACACCCAAAGACTCAACCTAGTTTTTACTTTCTTCATTGAATTATCACCGGCAGAGCGATCATAAAGACTACACATCTCGTATTACAGCCCTGAAGAAGTCGCAGGACTATTTCCCCCAAGACGAAACACGTGTTGGCTGGTTCGCCCCCTTTTTTTCGCTATAACGAAGATTAAAGACAAAGAATCTTTCCAACTGGACTACTTGGACATTTCTTGAAATGTACTCTATTGAATGTACTCATTTCATCATTTAATCACTTGACGTGTGCCCAGGACCTTTGTTTTGAAGCTCTTTGTAGGATCATTCCTACACACAACTAGGGGTTATAGGGTGTTCCCCTTACCTGGTTACACCGTACTTACTCGATATCATAATACACTGCACGCTTACACGACAGAGCGCCATTCTTCCTTTAAAAAACCCAATAGCCAGAGAAATATTACACAGCCTTCCCCATTCTATCCTATGGGCAAGATGGCCTTGCAACAGTGAAAAACGAAATGGAGAGTATTTCACTGTTAGGACATGGTACACACCTTAGTACATGTCCTACCTTCCACATACACTGCACCCTGCCCAGGGGGTTCCCTGGACCTACCATAGGGGCGTCTGATGTGCATAAAAGGGTAAGGCCTGGCAAGTGGGTGCACTTGCCAGGACAACATGGCAATTTAACAAACTGCGTGCAGGCACTGCAGTGGCAGGCCTGAGTTCTCTTTTTAAAGGCTACTGGTGTGGGTGGCACAATTAGTGCTGCAAGCCCACTAGTAGCATTTGCATTACTAGCCCTGGCACACATAGTGCACTTTACCAGGGACCTTACTAGTAAGGCAAACATACCAATCATGGACAACCAATTATCCTTACACTTTACACAGGGAGCACTTGCACTTTGACACTGATCAGCAGTGGCAAAGGGCCAAAAGCATCTAAGCCAATAACATGTGATCCTTCACAGCATCAAAAATAGAGGAGGTAGAGGCAAAAAGTCAGGGGTAATCACGCCAAGAAATGCCAGGTCTAACAGTAACCTATTCAAGTTTACCAAACAGTAGTAAATTATGTTTGGTGCAATGCTTATAGGATTATGAAATTGCTACTTGTGATATGAGATAGGAGGCTGGAGGACAACTACTCATTGCCTTACAAAACTCTACAAACCAGTGTCTGCAGCTACCTTAGCCAGGTGGATGAAATGACTACTGGCAGAAGCAGGCGTCAACATTTCTGTCTTTTGTGGCGCATTCTGCCAGAGGAGCCATGGCATCCAAATCATATGCTCTTGGCTCTCGTGTAGAAGACATCATGAGTGCGTTAAACTGGATCTCTGAGTCTACATATAAGAAACACTATTATAAACCTATTGCATCTGTGGTGGTAACACGACTTTAAACTAGCATAATCGGAGCTTCCGGTCCTGACATAGAATGAAAATGTTTCTATCTGACGCATCAAGAATTTCCAATTCTATTAAGTACACGGAGGCGAGGATTATCCCACACTTTAGATGCAATTGTCTTTGAAGCTATAATTCAGTTGTTAAAAGTGTATTGTTATAACTAATGTTGATAAAAAATGGAACTGTTTCTGTCTTATTTCTCCCACCCGATGATTTTTGGCAAAAGTCTATGCTTTATATTTATGATGCCAGATTTTACTTTGGGGATCTCTCTCTATTTCAGCAAATGACCAGAACAGCTGTGAGGTGCACTCTGCTTTGGAATTCTTTCCCTTGAGAGGAGTTAAATATGGCGTGTTGACTCGCTGCAATTTTAATCCCATTGCAGAGTTCAGTCGCGGGCTGTGGTTGGTGATATACATCCCTGTTGGATCAACTGGAAGTTTTAAGTCCACGTTTGGGCTGTATGAATCTTTGGTGACTTTTACCCTGTTTCCCTTTGGAATATTCTGTTCTTATGGACTTATCTAACAAAGAAAGAGGACACAAAATGGTGACTTCTACAGTTATATGGGTAGCTCATATATGATTGGAGCATGTGACATGGGAGGTACAGGGAAACATGGATAATGTAGTTTGTGTTTTACTTTATTGAGATTGGCTGCTGAAATTAGTAGTAAAGAAATGAGAAGCATAATCCTCGCCTCCATGTCTTTAATTGAATTCTTGACGCGTCGGCTAGAAAAAGTTTCATCCACACTTGCTTTTCATGCTTTATAAATAAATAACCCTCCCTCTCTTTCATTCTGAGACCAGTCCCATAAATATATGTTTCTCACAAACTCTTTCTGTATAACTTCTGCCACAATTCCATATGTATTTTGCATGCCTCAAAAACATTTTTACTTTTCAAGACTGTTAGCCACAAAATAGCTATTCATTTTTCTCTTTGTGTTCTATATAATATGATCGCTAAATATTTTCAATTATGTAAGAAAAGCGCATTTGAAACATTCTACTGGTCAGTCTAGAACTCTGGATAACAACCAAGCAGCTTCTTAGTTCCTGTATTTTGCCTAAAGGATTTTGCATCCAATAACATGAGTGAGGTCAGTTGCGCTGTTGCTGTACGCTATCCCAGTGTTTGATTTTATGACGTTCGCTTTTGAACTTTTTAACTGGTGGCTAATTACCGTTTACTTTTGTATTTTTACTTGAGGGGCTCTCACCTCCTCACGCTGGGGAATTTCTCTTCCTTCCTGGTTCCGCCCGTTCCGCCGCGGCTGTGTGCCGATTGGGCAGAAGGCCTTCCCGAACCAGCCAGGCTCGCGTCTCACGGCATCTCTGTGTTTTTCCTATTTAAATCCATGCCGTGGCGGGCACGCCTAAGGCTAGCCCGTCTGTGCCTGTCCGCGTCCGGCCGGGGCTAGGGGCCAGAACCCCTGCTTGTTTTTGCTTGCAGCCTCGACTCACTTACTCCTCTCAAGATCTTAGGAGTTTTAAACCCACCCCTAATGATGTTTGTCAGGTTCTTGCCCCTGATGCCAGCGTCAGGTTCTGCTCTCACTGTTTATTTGATCATATCTTTCCCACTTATTCCCGACCTAGCCCCCACCCTTCTTTCGGAGGAGAGACTTCCCACCTTTCCAGAGTTGACAATTCTGGCTCACATTCATCTAAGGTTTTCCGCTGTTTTGATCTCAATTGTCGTTCCCTTCCCAAACACCAGTTGCACCTATTCACATCATAGTTGACATGGATCCGGATGTGTTTTTTTTAACCGAGACCTGGCTCCACGACGGGTCCATACCAGATGTGATTGCGGCACTACCACAGAATTTTGCTTTATTAGGTATAAATAGACCTCTGAAAACTGGTGGAGGAATTGCCATCATTTAAAAAAAAAAATCTATAACTGCAAAATTGAGGCACTCACAATTCCCAACTGTGAAGCCCTACTTTTCTCTATCCCATTCTCCCCTAATCTTACCTTTTCTGGTGCCCTCATTTACCATCCCTCTGGCCTGTCTAACAACTGGGGTTCCCTGTTGACCGAATAACTTGCCCCTCTTGTTCTTCGTGCTGCAAATTTTTCGGTGCTTGGGGGCTTAAATTTTCATTTTGATGATTCTAGTAATAAATCTGCTCGAACTCTTTTGGACAATCTGTTGACCCTGAATCTTTCACTCATCAATTCCTCACCTACCCATGTAGCAGGTCATCTATTGGACCCTATCTTTTCGAATCTTCCCACTGAGTCCACTGCTCCTCCTATTCTGCTAGGCTGGTCTGATCACCTTGCCATTCCTTTCTTTATTGATTTCTCCTTGGCTCATTCGCCTCGCCCTCCTGCCTTGCCAAAGAAAGCTCGGAACTGGTCTCTACGTGATAGGAAGGCACTTAATGAGCTACTTCGGCAGACTGTTCCTTCCATTTAATCTCAACTGGACTCAGACCTGCTACTTGTGAATCACTGGTTGTCTGCGGCTATCCATTCCATTCTTCCCCTTTCTACTAAATCCCAAACTAGAGTGCTTCCCCCCGCTCCATGGTTTACTGACTCCCTTAGAGCTGGAAAAAAACAATGTAAAGTTTTGGAGAGACTGTGGAGAAAGCATTATGCGCCAGAGGCCAAAGCCACTTATCTGGAGGCCCAAAAAATAATATCATGCTCTTTGCAGATCTGCTCGTGCCTCCTTCTATACGGATAAAATTACGTCCACCCAAAATTGTCAGAAAACCCTATTTAAAGTTGTGTCGGAACTTTCTGCATCCAATACGTTCTTGCCATCTCCCTCCCTTCCATTACACCATTGCAATGAACTCGCGCAGTTTTTTCATAATAAAGTTGTGTCTATTCATTGTGAGCTTGAGTTAGATTCCTCTTCTCATGACAACTTCATCTTTCCCACTACTCAACTTTCTGACCAGGGACTGTTCCCCCTGATTTTGCATCTGATGAATCTTGTCAAGTTAAGGCTTGATTTAATTCCTTTGAGAAATCTACTTGGAAACATCAAGTCTGGCTCCCCACTTGATCCTCTCCCTCCTTCCAAGCTCAGATGCCTGGATGAGCCTGCCCTTGAGGTGATTGCTCAGCTTCTTAATTCCTCCCTAAATCTGGGCTAGTTGCCTCGCAGTTGGAAGCACACTCTGGTGCTTCCTCTGTTGAAAAAGACTGGTTTAGATCCCCTCTGCTGGCCTAACTACAGGCCTACATCTCTTCTCTCCACCTTTTCCAAAATATTGGAAAAGCACATTAACTCTCAACTCTCTGCACATGTGATGAAACATAAGCTATTTCATCCGTCTCAGTCTAGCTTTTGTCCTGGTCACAGTACCGAATCAGCTTTGTTGGGGATCACGGGGGACCTTAGGTAGCAGCTTGATTGTGGGGGCTAAGCAGCGCTCATCCTTTTGGACTTGAGCGCTGCTTTTGATACTGTCTCCCATTCCATTCTGGTGGAGCGCCTCGTAAGCTCTGGTATTGTAGGTGTAGCCTTCCAGTGGCTGATCTTTATTTTGGAGGATCGCTCCTTTCAAGTCTTTTCTCACACCGCGAAATCTAACCACGTTGCCTTGACATCTGGAGTTCCGCATGGTTTGATCCTGAGTCCTCTCCTTTTTAATCTTTACCTTCGCCCTTTGGCAGACATTGCTGCAAAATCTGGGTGGACCATCTTTTCATACGCTGACGATACGCAGATTATTTTTTCTTTATCATCTGCTCAACATCAAGATCCTTCTTCACTTAAACTTGGTCTGCGTAACATCTCCTTGTGGATGTCCAGCAATGTGTTAAGACTGAATGGTTCTACAACGGAGGTGCTCATCCTAGGGAACAATCTTGAGCTTTGGGGAGCCAACCACTGGCCTGTATCTCTGGGACCTTTACCCACCCCGGTTCCTAAGGTTAAGAACCTGGGATTTTCCATCGATAGCAAGCTCTCTCTCGCTGCTCTGGTCTCTGGAGTCACCTCGGCCTGCTTTGCGGTCCTCAAGTGGTTAAAGAAAATTCTCTGGCTAATTCCACCTGCTGCTCAGAGGACTGTCCTGCAGGCTTTGGTGATCTCCAGACTCGATTATGGCAATGTATTGTATCTGGGTGTGGACAAGACCTCTGTACGCCGTCTCCAGCTCATTCAGAATGCAGCTGCCCGCCCACTTTTTAGGTTGCCTCGCCACGCCTCTGTCTCCCCTTTGCTCTATCAACTCCACTGGCTCAGGGTTGGCAAGCGTATCGAATTTAAGGCTCTCTGCTACATGTTTGGAGCTCAGCACGGCCTGGGCCCCGCATACATACTCAATCTTGTCAAGCCCTATCGACCTTCTCGCAATCTAAGATCTGCCAATCGTTTCCTTTTCTCAGTCCCTAGAGTACGGCTGGCCCGTATGGGTGGCCGTTCGTTTTCCTTCCTGGGACCAAAATTGTAGAACTCTCTTCCGCTAGAACTAAGAAATTGTCAATCCCTCTTTGCCTTCCGTAAAAAGCTCAAGACTTTTCTTTTTAGCCAGGCCTAATGCCAACTGAGCTTCTATCTTGCTTGTTCCGCTGTCAGCGCCGGGACACCCTGTTGGGTAGCTGGGCGCTTTATAAATCTTTAAATAAAAAAAACTGCAGTCCCTTTTCTATTTCAAGTATTAGGATAATTCATTGATAGGCCTTCCTCTATGCCATGTGACACCCCAGTTTAGCTCCTGTTATTTTGTGAGGTTGTTTTCGAATATATTGCCATACAGTGGAATAATCTACCTCATCAACTATCCACTTCTACCTGCTTAAGCAGTGAAAAGTGCCACCTTTCATATGCAGGTTGTGTCACTCATCCTGGAGAATTGCTGACAGAAACAGGATTCTGACATAGCCACTCCACATTTTGCCATTAAGACAAGGTAAGCAGAAGCATGGGCCTGGATCAAGGTCTGTGGGGGTCCTACAGATTACTGTCCAAAACCTTCCAAATCACCATGTAGTTTCTGTGTAATATGTCAATGTCCTAAATGTGATCCTTTGTCAAACAAACACTGAAATGTGCTCATCTGTGCTTAATTTAAGTCTGTGGCACGAGGTGGGGCATAAAGCGACTCTCTTTTTGGTGAAAGGGAAAATATTTTTAATTGGGCTTTGGCCGAGAGAGAAAGGTGAAAACCCAAGGAAGGAAGAGAAAGACAGGAAATAGTGAGAAAGAGAGAAAGCAGAAATGAAATGGAACCTGCAAAGGTGAGATAAAGAAGCATGAAGTGTATGTTGGTAGATGAATCAGACATGACTTACAGTCGGCAAAATCACTATAGGATGAAGAAAAGCTTTGGTTTTCTAATTGCTTAGCAAGTATGCTTACATAAACATACACAGATGATAAGACATGGGTGCTCAGTCAGCGTAATTAAGTATGACTACCGAACACAATTGGCGTTTACTTCAGCTGCATGATGATGATACATGGTGATGCACAGAAAAGCCTAAGGAGAGCACTAGTAGCAGCACATAATTTGTAAAATATTGAGTGCTGGTACCCGCAACTTTTATGAGAAGCCCGTGGGCCATGCAATTAAAAGTTGGTGCGTGAAATACCAAAGTTGGTAGTCTCAAAACTCATGATGCCACTTAACTCCACTGACACACATATACCTGCCCATTTATTTCACTCTTGCCTATCCTGCTTTCTCCCTTTGTGATGTTGTTTTCATTTTTCTCTTTCTCTATCTTTCCCCTTTTTTCCCTGCTTTGCCATCTTGAAACAACAGATGCGGAAAAATAAGTGCTGGTCCCCAAAAATAAGTGCTACTGCCCCACACCGGCAACCACCAGCTCAATTTAGGCACTCACTGGTAGAAGGATAATCTAACTTTGGATATTAAACAACTATAATGGAGCAATAAACGATTGAGGAAAAGCAGCTCTCAAAAAGCAAGTGTTCTGTAGTATACTGCCCATACATAGAACTTTATCACTGGATTCAAGCTAGCCTGGCTAATGAAGGGTGTTACCCCAAAACCGGTCCCAGGATGCTTGTTTCCAGTCCAGGGAAGACATGGCTTGGCAGTTCGGTCTGGACTGTTCCCATGAGGCACAGGGTCAAGACTGATTTGCATATAGCTGTGTCTTAACTGGGGTGGCGAAGTGAGCTAAAGAACGATGATGCATTCAACCCAGATCTGGGGGTGAGTGTCTGAAAAGTTTCAGCGCTCCGTCCATCATCTCCTTGAGTTTGCTTTATCTTATAGTGTTATGACACACAGCAGCAGTTAGGCACGTTTAGTATCTTATGAAGACACACTTTGTAGTTCATGGGCATGGATTTGTTAATCACTCACATTCATGATAAATTGCGCGAATAACACACAATATAGGAATGATTGCACAAATTGGTATTTTGTAGCACTTGGATTCTACCTCCTATTTGACTTATTAAATCTAGCTTGGCCAATTATTTATACCATGAGTTACGATTCTCGTCAACATATTTATGTGATTGTTTACATGGTACATTCATGTTGGAGCTTGTAATGCTAAAGCAGCGCATAAAGATTCACACAAATCCTGCCTTGTTTAGAAATACAATTACTGAACATCAACTCTTTTGCAATACATGGAAGATAAATAAGTTTCACAACTTGTTGTTTTCTTTGGTTAAAGTTGAAATACTAACAGTGCAAAAGAGGCCTCGAGCTTGAGCCGAAATCCACAGGGGACTGGGGAGTTAAGAAACACAGTGTTAGACAGTGGTTTGCACCCTGTCCAAGTAGTCTCTAGTCAGGGTAGGGTGATTATACAGCTCAGATAACCCCTGCTCACCCGCTTGGTAGTTTGGCTCGAGCAGTCAGACTTATATCAGAGGCAATGTGTAAAGCATTTCTACATACAAACACAGTAACAGTGAAAACACTACGAAAGGACACCACACCAGTTTATAAAAACAACCAATATTTATCGGAATAAAACACCAAAAATCCTGCATATACAAGTAAAGATATCACATTTAAAAGGTTCAAAAAATTGCAGTCCATAGGAAACTATGGATGAGTCTCTTTCAGCACAAAATACCTGGCATGGGCTCAAATCAAAGCCGAAAACAGGCGCTGGGGAGGTGAAGTGCCGTAAAAGCAAAGTGTTGCATTGCTTCATTACTACCAGGGGTGGTGATGCATCAGTTCCTTACTGCCAGGGAGGTGATGCATCAGTTTCTAACTGCAGCACAGGGGAGGTGATGCATTGGTTCCTTACTTTCAGGGGAGGTGATGTGTCGAACTCTGGATACACTGCCTTGGTTCCTTACTGCTGGGCCACATCGATGAAGAACTTGGCTCATAGGTACGATGCATTGAAAATCCAGACACGCTGTGTTGATGTGGAGGAGCAGGCAGTGCATTGATATAACAGCCCCGAAGCAGGTGATGCACCGATTTCTTCAGCCACACAGCAGGGCCCTGGTGGGAGTCAAAGCGTGCACCATGGAAGTCGATTACACAGTGCTCGGGACTCGGGTTGCAGCAATCCTTCAGCCGCAAGTAGGCACTGCATTGATTCTTTGGCCGCACATCGATCATGCACTGGATTTTAAACCGCACGGCGGTGCTGCGTTGGAAAAACAGCTGTTGAGAGTCAATGCATGGATTTTCTGGGTTCTTAGCAGCCAAACCACCTCCAAATTGCCCAAAACCTGAATTGGCACCCCTTGTCAAGTCAGAACTCCCAGCAGACTATTTCAGGGGCTTCAAATGAAGTCTTTGATGGCCCTGAGACTTCTTAACAGGAGGCAAGTATGCATAAGCCTTTGGAGAACCTTGGAAAGCAGGATGTAAAAAACAAAGTCCAGTCCTTTCACTCCCAGGACAAAAACACCCTGCAGAATGTCAGTTCCTCCTACGGCATCCAGCTCTTCTTCCTGGACGAATGTCCTCTTAGTCCAGAAGTGTTCTGAAGTTATGGTGTCACAGCTCCAGTACTTATACCAGTTTCTACCTTTGAAGTAGGCAAACTTTAAAGGAAAGTCTTTGTAGTTCACAGGACCTGCCTTCCTCTGACCTGCCTCCAGACACACTACAGGGGGCGGCAAATTCTTTGTGTGAGGACAGACACAGCCCTATTCACTTGTCAGTGACAACTCCTTCCATCACTCTAGCTCAGGAAGACCTATCAGCCTGGTGATGGGCCATCAGCATATGCAGGGCACATCTCAACTCCCTTTGTGTGACTGTCTCTAGTGAATGCACAAACAGCCCAACTTTCATCCTTCCTCAGACGTGGATTCCACAGACAGGAAGAGTCACAGAATTGTAAAGCAAGAAAATGCCCCCTTTCTAAAAGTGGCATTTTCAAACACGCAATTTAAAAACCAATTTCACTAAAAGATGTATTTTTAGCTTGTTAGTTCAGGGACCCCAAACTACAAATCTTTATCTATTCCCAATGGGAAGTTACACTTGTAAGAGGTTAGAAGGCAGCTACAATGGTAACCTATGTGAGAGATAGTCCTTGCAATAGGGAAAAAAGAAATTAGTGGTATTTCACTATCAGGACATGTAAAACACTCCAGTCCATGTCCTACCTTTCCTCTACACTGCACCCTGCTCATTGGGCTACCTCAGGCCTACCTTAGGGGTGTCTTACATGTAGTAAAAGGGAATGTTTGGGTTCTGGTAAGTGGGTACACTTGCCAGGTCGACATGGCAGTTCTAAATGGCACACAAAGAAACTGCAGTGGCAAGTCTGAGACAAGGTTGCAAGCCTACTCATGTTGGTGGCACAATCAGTGCTGCAGGCCCACTGGTAGCATTGAACACAGTTCACTTTAATAGGGACTAACCAGTATTCAAACATGCCAATCACGGATAACCAATTACAGATACAATTTTACACAGGGAGCACTTGCACTTTAGCACTGGTCAGCAGTCCTAAACCCAGCAAAAACGAAGTCAGAAAACACTGGAGGAAGGCAAAAAGGTGGGAGATAACCCTGCAAACGGGGCAGGTCCCACACACAGTGACTACGGATATTGAATTAATTTACAAACATGCATTTATTCATGATAAAGAAACATGAACAAATCCTCAAAAGGTGTGAATCATTACTTGATATATGTGGATTCAAGAATAGACAGTGTCAAAAATGTGGTTACTGGTTGACCACGATGGAGCGTAGGCCGGTTACAGGGACCCCTGTAGCCCCACTGAATATTATACTTTAAATCCTGGTGTGCATTCTGCATGGCTTTGTTTTGCGAGGCTTCACATTATCAGAAGTTGTTTCCGATGAAGCCGGGCAGCCATGCTTTGCAGGGCTTTGTGTCACTCTGCACTGATTCCAATGAGGCTAGCAGGTGTATGATGAGGATTTGTGGTGCTTCGTGAAGCTTTGTGTCGGTTTTGATGGGGACCACAACTGTGCGGTTAGAATACCTTCAAGTCCACTCCCAAGGGACCAGGACAGGTGTGCCACCACTTGGTGGGCAGAACTCACAGCAAGCAGAGTCTAGGTCCAGTTTCAAGGTGATTTCTGTCCCTGAGGCTATGATTAGGAGGTCAGCCAACTACCCCTTATTATTTATTTATTTTGGAGTCACAATAGTGGTCCTGCATTCAAGATGCAGACCCAGACATTCTCTCAGGCAGCCAGGCAACAGGCACCAAGGCAGCCAGGCAACAGAGTAGCAGTCCTTCTTGCAGAGCAGCACCACAGTCCTTTTGAGCTTTCCACAGGACCACAGGTGTACTGAAGAGTTGGGTCTGAGGGTTCAATATTTATATCTGGTACCCAATTTGAAGTAGGAAAAGGTTCTGGAGAATTCCGTTTTGAAGTCCTTGAATTCTCTGCCTCTCCTGTCCGGGCGCCAAACTGGCTGCATGAACAATGCAGTGATGACAAGTAATTTGTGTGAAGGCAGGGCACAGTCTGTTCAGTTGCAAGTGAGTCTGTGCCCAGGTCCATCCCCATCCAGCCAATTTGTGGCCCATCCAGGCACACCTAATCCCTCTATTGGGTGGCTATCTGGAAGGAATAAACAAAGTCCAGCTGCCAACTACACCCAGTCACGCGGCCCTGGAGCAGGCTGCAGGCATCAAATACTGCAAAAAACATGCCATGTTTCTAAAAGTGGCATTTTAAAAATTGTAACTTAAAATCTGACTTTACCATTAAAGAGGATTTTTAATTATATAATTTTGTTAGAAATGAGGGCTCTGATTGGCAGGGGTATGCACCCTTGTCCAATAAGGGAACACCACTCTATTCAGGGTAAGTTCCCAATCCCCCTAGGGAATCCTGTACCCACCCTCTGGTAGCTTGGCGCAGAGCAGACATGCTTAACTTCAAGAGGCTATTGGTAAAGTATTTGTGTACACCCAGAGAGCAAGTCACAGAGGACACCACAACAAATAGACTTCACACAGTGGTAGAAAAATATGGGCGATTTATATGCAAGTAAAATAAGGCAATACAATAAAGCTCATCTTAATAAGAATCAGGATATGAGTTCATTTACGAGGTTATAGGCAGACAGTGCTGAATGTATTGGGCTCCCTTCAGGAGCATTACGGTGATTTTAGAATCCTCTGCACTTTCCGCAAGTGAGACTGAGTCTGCTGGGGCAATATTGTAGCTGTAACTAAGTGGGGGGGCACCTTCCGGCAGTGAGACGCATCGCACCACAATGTGGGAGACCGGTCGTGTGCAAGACGGCAACAAATCACACCACTGCAGCTGAGGGTTCGTGGAAGTTAGCCCAACAGTTAGGGAATCTGGAGAACTTCTGAGATAGACAGTCATGGGACGGGTGTTACCGTGGCTGTCCACGCACACACACAGTGGGAAAAGAGGCGATCAGCTGGCAAATTGGCGCTGGTAGGAGCACAAGTCCTCTGTGCCCCGTCGGTGTCGGGTGGGATGTCCATGGCCCAAGTACTCCGCTGCAGTGTAATCCTAACAACCCCGTGAAGGGAGGCACCCCGTTCCCGGTTGGCAGTCGATGCTGTCACGGGGCAAGGGCACGGTCTTGAGGTGATCCACAGCGCACTAGGCCCTTGGCACCTGGACAGCATGAAAGCTGATGTCGCAGTCAGGACCGGTGAGGCTGGTGGGCTTTGAAGCCCTGTAGGGTGAACCGGGCAGTTGACAAGCCCCCGAGCGTCACTCTGGAAGCAGTTCTTGGTGCCTTGGTTGCAGGGCAGAGGTCAGCAGGCAGAAGGGCGGCTCAACAAAGCAGGACAGCAGTTCCTGGGAGCAGTCAGACACAGCATAGAGCCAATCCTTCCCACGCAGCATCCTTTACTCCAGCTTCGTGCAGGTCCACTAGTGTCACACAGATGTGGGGCCAGGGCCCAATTTGATACCATGATGCTCAGTTACTAGAAGGGGACAGAAACTTCTAGAGAGGTCTTTGAAATTATGGGGTTTCCTGTCTCACCTGACCTGGCTCAAGGCTGCCTGCACTGACAAAGCAGAGCCATTAAGCCTATTGTGGGGTGGCTGGATCAGCCTATTCAGATGTAAGTGCGAATCACTACTCCATCCTCTCAGCCCAAGAAGGCCATCAGTATGTATTTGTGGCAGCCCTTCCTGTGTTTGGGGGAGTCTAGGGAGTATGCAAGTGTGGGGCTGCTACCCTGGCCCATACCTGGATTGGGGTAGGCAGCAGGTACACAGAGTTTAGGTGTTGTGTAGTTCCTAGCACCCCCCAAGACCTGTGCGTTTTGGATGACCTAAACTGAGGGCTTGGTGTGAAGACAGACTCTGGACACCCCCACAGGATGAGTTAGCCGTTAGACCTCCTAGCTCTACAGTGCCACTACCACCCCCCTGTACTATACGGTGTGGTAGGTCGTTTCTGGCAACCACTGAACATGACAACCCTGATTCCTCAGGTATCGTGGAAACAATACAGTATCTTTTGCTCCGTCACTCGTGCTTTTTTTTTCTCAGAATACATATAATGACGATTGGTATGGTTTCAATAATTATTTATTGGTCAAGTGTCAGTCTACTATGAAGCATATTAGCTGAAACAATCAAAAGACAGGAGCAGACAAATGTAATCGCTAGTACCAATATTGTAAAAAGTAGATCCATTTCCACCATAGTGCTAATAAGATGAATAAAAGCATATTACATAAAACAATAGCGTTGGCGTACTCCTACGATGCGTAGCCTACCTAACCGCGCCCAGCCTAGAGGTGTAGGTGAAGCATGTATGTGTAAGTGCTAGGATATGTTCTAATGGAACCTAATGTAGCCTAATGGAGCCAAGAATTCCCCGGGAAGTGCTAACCCCTCACCTGATGGTTCTGAATGAAGGACCCCGTCTCTGCGTCGAGTATGGCACCCCGCAAGGGATGTCGAATCTCTGCTTGTCGAAGGCTTAGCCTGCAGAGTCTCGGTCCAGCCTGGAAGGAATTTCTCCTCTGTCTTGGTAAGGGGGAGTGAGAATCATTTATACTAAAGTGGTCACTCTGGGGTTTTTCTAGAATAGATATGTTTTGAAAACATTCGCTAATCTCCTGCTAATCCTTTTCTAAACAAACATGAGCATATGCAGCTGGATGTTGGCCATGAATGAAAAAAAATTGGTGACCCTTGTACAGAATAAATCTACCATGCCTTGGGACATGTTTTGTGTACGTCGGGTACAGGGATTAAGATATGGTACCAAGAGCCTGTTGTCGGAGAGACAGACGGAAGCTACTGGGTACAAGGTCACCTATGTAAGACTGTTATGTCAAGTGGATGGGACACAATCTATGCAATTGGTATATACATGATGGAACAAACCTAAGAGACATGACATAGGGAAGGACAGAGACATGTCCACTTTCCAAAGGTGGCATTTCTGCAACACTAAGGTCAAAACCCAATACACCAACAGGGGGGATTTCTCATGACCATTCCAACCATACCAAACATGATATTTCTACTCCTTCCTATGCAGGAGTTATCACTTAAAGGGATATAAGGGAATTCCTAATGCTAGCCTATGGAGCGGTAGGCCTCACTGCAATGGCAGAGGCCTGAAGCAGGTTTGCCAATGTCACCATGTTTTAGAGGAGAGCACCTGCACCTTAGCACCAATTAGCAGTGGTAAGGTGCCCAGAGTCCTAAGTCCAACAAAAAGGTATAGTCTAAAGTGGGAGGCGAGAGGGCAAAACTTAGGGGGAGACCACCCAAAGGCTGACAGGTCTAACAAATTTCTTAGACACAAAACATGAAAAGTCTAATTGTTCGCAATCAAAAGTTAGCATTTATGAAATGTAATAAGGCACCCCAATGCTATTCTTTAGAAGAGGTATGCCTCACAGTAGTGAAAAATGAATTTATTCGTTTTTCACTACCAGGACATGTAAAACGTAAAAGTACATGTCCAACCTTGCAATTATAATGAACCCTGCCCTGTGGGCTACCTAGGGCCTAATTTAGGGGTGACTTATATGCAATAAAAGGGGAGTTTAACGGTAGCCACGGGTTTTAAAACTGACTTCAAGCTGCAATGGAAGGCCTGGGGCATGTTTTAAGGGGCTACTTAACTGAGTGGCACACTAAGAGCAGCAGGTCCTTGTTGCTCGACTGTGGATTTACCATAACAAAACCAGGCTGCAATGGAAGGCTACTTAACTGAGCGGCACATTAAGAGCTGACACACTAAGAGCTGCAATGGAGGCTACTTAACTGAGCGGCACATTAAGAGCTGGCACACTAAGAGGTAAATATTACATAACAACGCAAACTTTTACAACGCATGCCTTTACAATGCGGTTTTTACATCGCAACATCCATTACAACGCATGTTTTTACAGCGCATGCCACTACATGCATTTTTAGAAACTACACTTACAAAGCATTCCATTACAAGGCATACCATTACAACGCAAAATACTTTTCGGGTAACAGTAGGGTAAGTGTTGGATAGTGTAGGGGTAAAAATTACTATTCCCACTCCAGTGAGTGCAACAGTAGGGTAAGTGTTGGATAGTGTAGGGGTAAAAATTACTATTCCCACTCCAGTGAGTGCAACAGTAGGGTAAGTGTTGGATAGTGTAGGGGTGTCAGGACCAATGTCTTTCCTCTATTGAACCGCACAGGAGCAGAACGACGTTAGTTCCAATGCCCTTCTCAGAACCTTCCCTGCTAGGCCTTCTAGCATTCCATCGCAGGTAAGTTCTAAGGGGGGAAAGGGTTGGGGACAGAGAAGAGACAGCTTCCTGCGCTCTGCCTGTTCTGCAAGGTCTTCTTTTCTTCTTACTTCTTGCAGACCTGTACACAATTCAACTTTAGCATTTACTCAGCACTTACTTGTGACCAACTTCTCTTTTATATTAGATAACTTATCTTACCAGGGAAACTTGGGAAGCTTGCTACTCTTCTTACTTCTCGTGTTGTTTGTCTGGTTGAGATGAGAAGTTTTTACTTAGCTTGTTTATTTTCTTTTTCTATTTCAGGAACGTCCTGCCGCAGATTCTGGCTTGTGGCTATGATGCAAGAAAGATTGTGGTAAATGTTTGCTTTTTATTCTTTTCTTTTTGAATTGGTTATATTTATTATGCCCTTCATCTACTGTACTCACTGTGTATTACGCTCCTTTATCTTATCAGTTTTATTCTTATTAGGCTGCTTTAATTCTTCTTTTCTTCTGAATTAATAAAAGAGCTCGTCACAAGTTTTTAGTATAGCAGAAATGATAGGGTTCTCTTGAGCTCCCTTTCAGTAGTTAATTAAATGAATTGTAGGCAACTGTGCTAATTTAATTTGTCTGTGCAAGCTTGTGCTTCCATCTTATTTGATTTATTTAGGAGCTGGAGATTTCTTTAACAGAAATGAATTTCAACTACAGAGTTAGTTGACCCTTTTAACCTTGCTGACAAGTGGATGACTAATCTCTTTCACATGCATTTAACAAATGCGGTAAAAAGGAAAATGACTAAGTTACTTTAATTCATCACGCTCTTTAACCTTCTCAACCAAGCGTGACAAGAGTCTTTTTAAATATAAGCACTGGGAATTCTTTGAAGAGTGCTATTATTTGAACGTTCAGCTTAAGCAGAAAAATGCATTTGGTTCTTTTAAATATACACTGACCTTATTTCATAGTGCAAGAGAATTCCGACGAAACTAAAACCCGATATTTAAACGCAACTACCCTAACTAACTTTCGCGACGCCTCAGGAACAGGTGCTCTCTCAGGAATTTCTTCAGTGAAGTGCACTGTGGAATGTTGAAGCGCACTTCACCTGACCATTATTTAAGAAGACTAGACTGCTAAACAGCACTATGCTGTAGCAGTGCTGGAATTTTGGCAGCCATATTACAATTTCTGCGATGCCAGCTAGCACTCCAGCTAGGGGGATAACCTGCCTTCAGTTTAGTCTGTAAGGGAGAGATAGTCGTCAGTGTAGAGATGGAAGGAGGAAACCTACCGTGAACCCTGACAAGGGGTAAAAATTACTATTCCCACTCCAGTAAGTGCAACAGTAGGGTAAATGTTGGATAGTGTAGGGGTAAAAACTATGAGTTGTAATGGTATGCTTTGTAATGGCATGCGTGGTAGTGACATGCGTTGTAGTGACATGCGTTGTAGTGACATGCGTTGTAGTGACATGCGTTGTAATGGCTGCATTGTAATGGCATGCGATGTAAAGGATGTTGCGATGTAATGACTGCTTTGTAAAGGTAGTGCGTTGTAATGACTGCGTTGTAATGGTTGTTTCTCCACTAAGAGCTGCAAGTCCTTGTTGCTCGAATGTGGATTTACCATAACAAATAAAAGACAAGAGGCATTTGGCAAAACAGGAACAGTTTATTTAATTAAATGCAGAAGGCGAGAGAGCAGCAGCAGAGTAGGGGTCTGAAGATTGTCTAAAAGTACATTGGTGTTGGCCGTTATTTCATACATTTCACAACTTGTCATAAAGTAATTTGTACATTCTTTTAGAACAGTAATCCCGGGACTAGTCACGGGGATGTATATTTGTTCACCTGATGAGGAGTGCAGGTGGATCTTGACCTTATGACCTTGCGTGGACACAATGCGGCCAGTGGGTAATGTGTCCAGATGGCATGGGGAGCACATGATCACTGTGTGCAGTGTGCGTGTGGTGTTGGTCTGATTGACTGAGTGTTCCTAACTACATGTGGCATCTAACTTTATGGTGTGTTGGGAATGCGCATCCCTCTGGCCAAACGTGTTTTATTGGGGCCAATCTTCTCGGACCATTGTGGTGTTGCTGCCTATCTGGTGGACTGATCTCGCCGCTACCTTCCAGATCCCTTTCACCTTTCAGTCATTGGACAACAGTGAGGGGCTGAGGTGGAGATTACCGAGGCGACTGGGCTCGCTGCTGCCTACTGAGCTGGCGGGAGCTTGCTGCCAGCTGCGAGATTGTGGGGCCTCCTTTGATCGAGCCGCGGGCGGGGAGCTGTTACGGCCGCGGCGGAGGTAGGAGAATTCGCCTCGGCCTACGCTCCCCCTCCCGTTGCGGATAAAGCCGGGCTGGTGCAGGGTGCAAGTTCGGACTTGCGGCTTTCGCCTTTGAGGAGTGAGAGTGCCTTCGCAGCTTCTGCTGGCGGGCGGAGCTGCTGATGCGGCGCAGTCCTCTTGACAGCGCCATCCTGTCCCACTGCATTGCGACTGAGCCTGGGGAGCTGTGCCTCCCAGCCTGTTGATGGGAGCCCCTGCCGCGAACCTCTGGAGGGCTGAGGAGCATTGAGGAGAGATCGGGCTGCTTTTGTCCTGCTGCTCGGTCCCCTTAGCTGAATCGATGCGACTCCTGTTCCTAGTGGGAGCGCCTCAGAGAACCGAGGGCGCCAATCACAGCACTCTGATTGCAGCTGTGTCTCCTCGCAGCTTCCTGCACCACACACTCTGTGATTGGTCGCTGGCTTTCCTTCTCCAAGCCAGTCCAAGAAGCAGAGACTGGCCTGGAAGCAGACATCCACAGGCATCAGCTTTGGCTACCCAGAGCCCATCACTGCAAACACCTCCTGCCAGCCACTTAGAGCCTCACGGGGACTCCATTCCCCGGCCTACCCTGCGGCCGGAGCCACCAACGTGCTTTCGCACGCCAAGAGGCACTTCTTAACCCGCTCAGGGCTCCCACGGCGCGGGACGTGTGCAGGGCGGGCCCGTCTGCGGCCGGACGAGGCTGGGCTGGGCCACCTCCCTTGGCTCCCTCACATGATCTAGACCCCATTGCTGTTGCCAGTACAACGCACCTGCTTGGAGGTCCCCCACCAAGCATTGGGGGAGGAACAGCCTACGATCTCTGTTTGCGCCAGGAGGCGCTCAAACGCAGCCCGGACCACGGAGAAGGTTGAGCTGGGCCTCCCACTTAAGTCACACACCATTGCCGCTGAACCACAATGGGGAAGAAAAAGCCTTCAGCAACTGAGGAGGTAACTGTGACTACTCTAGATACCTTTTTGGCCAGAGAAACTTCGGTTTTATAGAAAGAAATTGCCCTTACAGAAAGGAGACTCTCGTTGGGTTTAGGGGCGGGCCAATTATGAACCATACCTGCTCAACCTACGCAGGGGATGCAACCCTCACAGCTGGGGCAGCCCCTATAGAACCGCACATGGTTCACATTACATTTTGCAAGAATATGGAAGTGGTCAATCTCGTTCCTCTGAAACACATTAAATTGAAAACAGAATTAATATAGTGAACATGAACTGAATATCTAATCTTGTGTGGTCCACCTACAGGGGTGAACAATTAAATGAGGGGAGGCCATTTAAAGGAAAGAGATGTAAAAGGTGTGAAAGAGACCTACAATTTCAGGGCCCTCTGTTTGTCTGAGAATTTTTACTGGGAGATCCCCCATTTAATCATAAGTAGTAGCCCGATTGTCAGCATTATAAATGATCCCTTTATTTTCAAATACATTTAAACTAAAATACCCTGCTCTAATTACTGCTGCGCCCAGATATAAAGTCTTCAATCTGTCGATATTACTAAAAACAAAAATTGAAATAAAATGTTGTGGCCGCTTCCATGCATAGTTAGATTGACAATTCGACTAATAAAATGTGAGATCTTTTTCCTAATAGCCAACATTTATACAAAACAACTGCTTTGAAGTTAATTCAAAAGTGTGTTATTATGTAATAGTAGAATGTAGATATGTAAATTGAAAAACTACCTGGTGAGGGACCATGTTTAAATGTCTTTGTAGCTGGGAAGTTGGTGTTCTGGTACCTCTTTAAGGCCTGAGATTTTGTGCTACAAGTCTACTCAAGCATAAAACATACCAGTTTGATAAGAAGGAAACTGCAGTGGGTTATTGAGAAAATCTCCTTAGACCTGATGCGTTGCAGGAAATGAAGGAATATGGTAGTTGACTATGTACATATAATAATTCATACACGTTAGTAGGGGTGTTGTTTAAGCTGATCCCCAAAAATGTTCAGGAGCCACAGCCAACTGATTATCAAAGCCTATGGAAATTAGTATTGAATGTCTATGGCAGTGGTTCCCAAACTTTTTTGACCCGTGGCTCCCTTGACCTAATCGGCAGTTGGCCGTGGTTCCCCACCATTTTTTTACCGGTGGGCGGGATTTAAGCCCGACCTCGGGAGTACTTCCTGTTGTCTTCCTTAAAGTAATTGGGACGCAATGAAGGTATTATAATCATATTTGTAACAAAATAAGAAGATAGCTGTTGTTTAATAAAAACTCGTTATGTGAGAAACGATACAAGATTAATAGCCAAATATGTTTCCATGCAATTTTTTTTAACCACACAATAGTTTAAAAACTTCTGTATAATAAAATATCTTTTTCAATGAACAGGAAAAACAACGGAGTCCGAATTTACCTTAAAAATCCTAGTGAGATGGATGTGCTTGTTTTTCCTTACATAACTCCTGAAATCTTGGAGTTATTTTTGAGATCGCAACAGGCATTTCTTTTTCAAGGTTAATTTTGGCCCTAAATTTAGACTTTATTACTGCAACTGCTGAGAAACCAGCTTCACAAAGGTACGAAGTAGCAAACGGGATCAAAACATGCAGGGCTCTCTTGCTTATCATTGGGTATTCATCTCCAATTTGGCACCAGAACTCAAGCAGTGACTGAGACTGGAACCTTACTTTCAATGCTGAGTCACTTGCAACATCAATAAGCTGTTCTGCTTCCTCATTGTTGAAATGCTGAGGTATCTCAGCATTGAAGGGGTCACTCACCCATTTTATTGGCTCAACCTCATCCTCTGGAAAATATTTGTCAAGGTAAAAACGCAGTTGAGACAAATACAGAACAAAAACTGTCCGCAGTTCCTCCTTTAACACCATCTCATTCTCCTGCAGAAACTGGTCCAATGAAGGAAAACATTTATAGTCACCTTTGCTTACACTGCTTTTCCAAAGGATCACTTTCTTCTTAAAGCCTGAAACTTTGTCTGACAGTTGCAAGATGTTAGTATTATTGCCTTGCAAGGACTTGTTCAGTGCATTCAGTTTTTCAAATAGATCAGAAAGAAAAGCCATTTGTATTATAAAGTCTGCATCAATAAATTTGTCAGCAAAACAATACTCATCATCATGTAGATATGAGTATATTTAATTCCTCAGCTCATACACTCTAAGCAGGGAGTTACCAAGAGACAGCCACCGAGAACTGCTGTAGAACAAGAGGCATGAGTGTTCGGCACCCATGTCCTCACACAGTTTCGCAAAAAATCTTGCTTTCATTGGTCTTGTTTTAATATGATTTACCACTTTGATGACTATTTTCAGAATACCATGCAGTTCTTCACTGAGGTTTCCTGCTGCCAGTGCTTCTCGGTGTATTATACAGTGTGTCCAAACAGCATTAGGCGCTTTAGATCGTATGCGAGCTTGAAGTCCTTGGTAGCATCCTGCCATTGAACGACCCCCATCTGTGCAAACTCCAACACATCTCTCCCAGTCAATGTGATTCTGTTGCATAAAATCATCCACAACCGCATACAAGTCTTGACCTGTAGTTCCACCTTGATTTCTTTACAGAACAACAAATCCTCAACAATTTGTTTTTCGTATAGAAACCTGACATAGCAAATAAGATGGGTGTCTTTGTGGTTGTCTGTTGCCTCATCCAACTGGAGTGCAAAGTCTTTGCCTCTCAGATTACAGATGAGCTGATCGTTAATATCTTCAGCCATATCATTTATCCTCCGGCTGATAGTATTATTAGAAAGAGGCACTTTCAGCAGCTGTTTACCCGCATCTTCACCGAGCATGATTGTTACCATATCAACAGCAGCAGGCAAAATCAGCTCTTCTGCAATTGTGTGGGGTTTTTACTCTGTGCAACTAGATAGGCCACTTTATATGAAGACAGGAGGGCGTTACTGTTAATTTTGGTTTGGTTTGAGAAAGTGGACTTTTGTAGTTTGGCTTCTGCAACTTTCCTTACAAAAATTCCCTTGGCTTTCCGACCACATTTGCGTGAAGACTTTCAAGATGCCGCTTAAGTTTACTTGGAAGCATGGATTCCACAGCCAAAACTTTTAAACAGATTGCACATTGAGGACGCTCCTCATTATTAACCTGAACACACGTGAAGCCATAATCCAGATACCTGTCATCGTACTTTCTGTACTTGGCTTTTCGTTTCCGTCCTCTTTTTGTCAGAACAACCTGCAACTTCACTTTGCTCAGACAAACTTGAACTTGGCATTAGAAATCTCTTCATTGTCAATCAGAAAGATGGAAACCAGTTTCCTCGTCTGAATTATTCAGATGGAGAAGAGAAGAATTAACAAAAATATCTAAGAAAGGTCTTTCTATCTGTAAAGTTCCTGGTCTTCTTTTCTTTCCTTTGCTCAAGTATTTCCAAGTTTCTTGCGGGTCTCATCCACAGTCTCCACGGAATAATAAGCCTGAAGTACAAAACATCCAGGTAAGACAAGTATAAGAAGAACTAAAGTTATTCTCTTTCTAATGATCGATCTATTATTTCTGTTATTTCCCAATAGTTGCCCATGATGATGGTGACCATTTGGACTTATTATTCTTATTGGTACCCCGCACAGACAGAAAGAGCATTCAGTGTTTTAATGAAATCTAAGATCGCACATTTTGCAAACAATGAAGAAAGCCAAATTGCAGCTAATGTGTACATCAGACTGTGATTTGTAACAGCAAATAGCACACTTCAACAATTCCTGGGTCCATCCAAGGACATATCACAGTAGTACAGAGTATGCTACAGCACGGACATATGGTTTTTCATCAAAATCATGGCAGTTTTACAAGTCCCTGGCCCACAAGAGTAAGAATAGCAATATATACAGAATAATAAAATGGCAAATGGAAAGTTTGCTGCAATTGAGTGCAGCGGTTGCAACCAACAATAGAAAACATGAGTAACTCTGACTTAGTTCATATAAGCTGGGTAGAAACCACTTTACGTACCTGCTCGTACTTCAACAATGGCTGTTCTGCCTGGAGGAACTGGTTCAGTGGGTTCAGCTGGTGAGACCGGCTTTTCCTCCGCAGCGTGCTTCTTCCCTACAACCAGGATTTAAAAGCAACAAGATAAATTATTTGCATTATTACTCTAGTTTTCTTTTACCAACCAAAGCTATCAATTTTTTAAATGCAGCATGCCATCTAAATAAATAATGATCTGTACATTTATTCAGAGCCTCATTAATTATTATCCATTCCTAAAGTGAAGTACAAAGAACAACGTGATGGTTGGAATGCTTGAATTATTCATCTCATCCACTGGCAATCACTAACCCATTTTGTTTTTTACCCCATTACTGGAGGTGGGACCCAGAGAACGTGGTGCAACATGAAAATTAAATAATGCACCAGAAATTGTAAAAATAAATAATTGAAGACATGGCCTAAATTGTGCAAAAATTGCAGATTTTAAGGTGGTTCATCTTTTGTTTTAAATGTAGTGCTTCGTTTCACATTTTTACTATTTCTTTTTGCTGTAAATAACGTGCTGTCCTATATTATTACAAGGCTGCACTTTATGGACAAAAACTACCATTATCAGTTGTGATATCAATTTCCAGGTTCTGTGAGTGACCTCCCATTTGGCTGGTCGTAAGCACAATTATTCTTATCTTCGGGTCTGCTCCAACCTGCTTCTACAAAACAGATACCGCAGGTCAGCAGCAGTGTAAGCCTTCCTCCAAAAATAACTAATACAGGAGAAGTTGCAGAATTCCAGCTGCTCTACTAGCCTACCCCGGCCCAGCCACTGATTCCCACGTTATGCACTCACATCAAAAGCACAAGCATTAAAGTCCGCACTTCACTTGTTCGAAATGCTTCCAGCGCCCTGAAAATCTACCACGTGACTAAGCTTTGGAAAGTAGACTTGTGTAATCTTTTAAAGCAGTGTGGCATAATTAACTGGCGTGATTTGTATCAGGCAGGAGAATCCTACTTATTGTGGGCAATTGAGAGCGGTGTTTCCCTGAAAACTTTAAAAAGGAAAATGTGCCGAATGGTGCACTTCACAGTACAATGTTCACATTAATTGACAACGAAGCCATTGACTCTGAAGAGGGACACATGAAATATTGCAATACTTTCACAGTGTGCCAAGCAAGATGGATCTTATCTAATGTTAAGGATTCACTCTCGCCACAAACACAAATCATGGTGGCAATATGGTACAATTCACAGTACAGTTTGCTGAAAGAAATCAATAAAATGACCATAGGAAGTTCAGTCAGTTCAGAAAATCTGGACCATGCACTTTAAAATGTCCCATCTATTTACAAAATCAATATAGCATCCTGCTTCACTTCTACATTCCTCTTTCTTTGACTGTTCCATCCTAATGTGTGCAGGAGTTTCCCAGTCACAGAACTGAGGGTCGTTTGGAAGAAAAACAGCTCTGCGCTCTGAAAATCTACAACGAGCTCCGTGAGCCCGCTTTTACAGTAAAATTATTAATCAAATACCATGCCGATCTTCGCTCAACCTCCGTTTTACACCAGTATCACCAGCATTCTTTTTACTGTAAAATTTACAGTAAAAATAATGCCTGTGATACGGGTGTAAAACGGAGGTTAGGCCGAAGATCGGCATGCCATTTGATTAATTATTTTACTGTAAAAAGGCAGCTTCCACGGAGTGAGTTAAAGAACTCAAAGGCAAACATAAAGCGGACCACACAGGAATCCCTCCCATGCCAGTTTCAACACCAACGGCCCTAGTACTAACCTTACATGTGAAGGAGAGGCTCCCACGAGGCACGGCGGACAGATCTCCGTATAAAATGGAGACTACGACTGTGAAATGAAAACACGTACGTCCGACGCGTATACGTACGCACGTATCGTGCCAGTACTCTCTTGGGCCAAACCATGTTGCCAGATTATGCAGGGGACACGTAATTTCACGTAATTTGCACTACAGCTGACACAAACTTCACTTTCCCACTTTGTGAGCGCGGCGCCCCTGGCACCTCATAACGGCGCACCGGGGTGCCGCGGCGCACAGTTTGGGAACCACTGGTCTATGGTATGGGAAAAGGTTTGAGTCTCCTATTGTTCTAATTGATGCTGCAAGGGCCGAAATTAAAGAACTTGGTCTGTGTACAGTATTCATAAGAATGTATGGATATTTTTCCACATTGTTTGTATAGCACATCTCTGCCATAATTATGACCGTTTGTGATTAATGATAACTGTTTCTTATTATGTTTGCACTGGCATAATAATGTTAAATACTGCTTAAGTCAGGCATCCTTTAACTAATTATTGTATAATGGCAGCTTTAATTGCCACATTGTTAGTAATCATGGCATATTTGTGACCATATGTCACATCATTCTGGCTATTCTTGAAATAATAATGTCTATGACTGACTTGTTGTGGAGGTTCTTAGCATTATAGTGGGCATCCATTTTGCAGTTGTGTCCCTGACTAAATGGTGGACATTCTTGCATAAAGTATGCATCTTTAGCATTATGGTAGGTAAATCTGGTATGTGATAATAAAACCTGGTCAGGCGTAGCATAATCTTTCAATGAGATTTATTGGCATTAGGAGACTCACAAGCTGGCATATCGGGGTTATAATTGAAAAACGTTTTTAAATTAAAAATGGAGTTTCCTTTGAGGCAAAACAAGATTTTCTTTGAGTGTGTCTACTCAGTATAAAAAGTTTATATATATATTTTTTTTAAAACATGTATTTTGATGAAAATGGCTAAAACTATGGGTTGATGTTTAGCCTTCTCCTGTGATCAAGTGGTCAGATTGAAAATGTGGGCATGTGGTGCAAGAAAATGAGGTTGTACACTTGCAGAGGGCATCAGGAAGATTTGCAAAAAAATAGATTGTCATGAATTAGTAAGCCTTGCTCTTTACAACACATACCTCATAATGTGTTATTATTCTGAAAACTGCAATAATTAATTACCTATTACCAAAATAAAATTTTAACTAATACATACATGTCTATCGTGGCATTAATAAATAGAAATTAAAATGGGCTAGTTAAAAGTGTACTCACATAAACCTCAAACTATGTAGTGTATTACTCATCAGTGAAAGACTGTAAAACATTGAAAGTTGAATTAACCAGGCATTTTCGAAGCACAACCACAATAGGCATACTTCTATTATTGTATATTTAAATTGGGAAAATCTTACAACCATTAACATGTTAACAAATGTAGCTAGCAAGGGTAATGATAAATTTTCAAATGAGCAAAGACAATAAAAGATAAGCAATATTTACAATCTTAAATGGTTGTACATTTATCTGTGTGTTGTCGTATAACATAAAATAAAAATGTTTGCATGGAAAGAATAGAATGGAAGCAGCTTATCATTTTGGAAAATTCTAATGTAAAACATTATTTGTGAGTCAAACTTTTGAAAATATTAAGTAAGTGTACACACTTTACACCTGACAGTAAAGCCAACTTATAAACGTACTATACTGAAATATAACTTTTTCAAAATCAAATAACACAGGACTATAATTCTTGTAAGAAATGTTAAATGGTAAGTATCTTTTCCATGTAAGCTTTAAAGCTAAAAGTAAGTAAGAGATTTGAACGATTCTCCAAAAACTGGAAGAAGTAAATAGGTATGAAGGAGAGCTTGTACTGATGAGAGGATACTTCCTAGACTCCGATGAGGATAAACTAGATGAAGTGCACACATTTAAAAAGAGAGAGGCTCTGAAATAAGATTTTTGAAAGATTGTCTTCTTTATTGCATTGATAAATTATTTAGCATGTTTATGTCAACTATTGTATAGAATTACATGTGATTGGAATAAAAGAATTGTTAAGAAAATATTTATTGGCTAAAATATAATATGCATAAATGTTTGTTGTTGTTTAATTAAATAAAATATAAAGCAAAACAAATGGAGGTATTTGTAGTTATGAGATAAACATACAATGAAGATATTCATTTTCATGCTTATTTTGATTATGCTTCATTTCAATATAGAATATTATTAAACAAAAAAGAACATCTTCTCATAAACAATCAGAATCATATTATTCATCATTTATTGGTTTGAGGAGCATAAAAATCTAAATGACTATTATAAAGTGTAATTTTAGAAGTAGGATTCTACATCAACTACCAATTCATGGTATTAATAATTGAAACTGGTATTAATATAGAATGCACTTAATTGCGGTGTAGATGTTTGCAAAAAGGTGGAAAAACACGTCACAACTGTCACAATTCAAAAGGCCAACAATTTTAGTGGACTTTCTGAGATGAAACAGTCAGGTAAAACAAAATAAATAATCAGAATATTTTCTACAAGTAAAATTGAGTATGGTGGTAAAACATAAAATCGGTGATATATCTTTAGAAAATAAACATCTTTTGCATTACATATACCCAAAGTCTTGCCATATCAGTTACTGCTGGCTATAGAACTTTGTATACGTTACACCTGCCTCCCACTGGTGAAGTGCCTGTGCTCCTCCTTTCAAATTGATGAAATTGGTATACTCTAACTTGGCATATTTAATCTTACTTCTAAGCCCCTAGTATGTGGTAAAAAGTGTACCCAAGGCCGGCAATTTAAATGCCACTATTGGACTGTAGCACTGAGTGTACCATCCACTAAACTGATGGTACAAAACTTGGCTTTAGGCCTACCTGAGGAAAGTGGAATATTATATATTATGGCTGGGGAGCCCTACCTTGTAATATTATACTCATACCCCAAAGATGGTCCTTGGATTCACAGTAATACATCATTAGCTTAGTCCTAGTAAGTAGAGTGTCAAAAAGCAATCAGGCTTTTCTAGAGGAACATGTGTTAATGATTTGAGTACCAACATGGACAATAATTAATTGACACGACTTGAGAGAAATCCGACACCAATTTATACAAATTGAGTGTAATTTTATCTTAATTTAGACAACAAAATGAACGGAATAGCATACGTATAACTGGAGTTATAGATTTTTGAAGCAATATTAAAACAGTGCAGAAACGTACCTCACCTACCTCCAGCAACACCAGCCAGCCTACCATTTCAGCCTGGACCCCAGTCACTACAGAGGACACCGCCACGACCATGAAGAGCATTCACTCAGTAGCCCCCACGGACCCCTGCCCACCGCACATCTTCCACAGAGCCGCCGCCACCATAGCTCCCGAACTGTGACACACCATCAACTCCACCTTTGAAACAAGCATGTTCCCCGATGACTGGAAACGCGCAGAAGTCAAGCCACTCCTCAAGAAACCCTCCGCTGACCCGATGGAGCTCAAAAACTGCAGACCTATCTCTCTCCTCCACTACGCAGCTAAAGTAACTGAGAAGATCGTCAACATCCAGCTCACGAACTTCATCAAAGCTAACTCCATCCTCGACTCCTCCTCCCAATCTGGATTCTGCAGCAACCACAGCACCGAGACCGCCCTCCTAGCCGCCACAGACGACACATGACATCCGTACTCTCCTCGACCAGGGCCACATGGCGGCCCTCATCCTATTTGACCTATTTGACTTATTTGACCTCTCCGCAGCTTTCAACACCGTCTCCCACCGCACACTCACCGCCAGACTCCACGACGCCGCATAGAGGTAACCGCCCTCGACTGGATCTGCTCTTTCCTCACCGGCCGAACCCAAAGACTCAGATTCCCGCCCTTCCTCTCCAAACCCACAGAGATCAGCTGTGGAGTACCCCAAGTATCATCGCTCAGCCCCACGCTTTTTAACATCTACATGGCCCCCCTCGCCGCCAACATCAGACAGCACGGACTCAACATAGTATCCTATGCCGATGA
This sequence comes from Calotriton arnoldi, assembly GCA_963921515.1. Lineage (NCBI taxonomy): Eukaryota > Metazoa > Chordata > Amphibia > Caudata > Salamandridae > Calotriton > Calotriton arnoldi. The sequence goes on from CAWUFW010015266.1 coordinate 186,632, forward strand.
CACCCAGCTCATCCTCTCCCTCACAAAGGAACCCGACACCACTAGACTAAGCTTCTAGGAAGGAATGAAAGACGTCGCTTCCTGGATGAGCAGCAGCTGCCTGAAGTTCAACTCAGAGAAGACAGAAGTCCTCGTCCTTGGACCCACCCCCTCCACATGGGACAACACCTGGTGGCCCACTTCCCTCGACAACCCCCCCACACCTATGGAACACGCCCACAACCTCGGCATCATACTCGACTCATCCCTCACCATGACCCGACAGGTCAAAGCCGTCACCCCCACGTGCTTCAACACCCTCCGCATCCTCCGTAAGACCTTCAAATGGATCCCCCCAAATCCAGGAAGGCCGTCACCCACCCACGCACTCATAACCAGCAGACTGGACTATGGAAACGCCCTCTACGCCGGAATCAACAAAACCCTGCTCTGAAAACTCCAGACCATCCAGAACACCACTGCCAGACTCGTCCTCGGCATCCCATGACACCCAGCATCTACGAAACCTCCACTGGCTCCCCGTCGAGAAGAGAGTGACCTTCAAGCTACTCACTCACGCCTACAAATCCCTCCATAACACCGGATCCCAGTACCTCAACGAAAGAGTCTCTTTCTACGCACCCAAGAGAAACCTCCACTCCGCAGACCTCGCCCTTGCCGAAACCCCTTGCATCCGCAGAGCCAGAACGGGTGGGAGAGCCTACTCCTACATTGCAGCTAAGACATGGAACGAACTGCCGCTCAGCATCAGACGTTCCCCCATTCTGCTTGCCTTCAGGAAGAGCCTCAAGACCTGGATCTTTGGGTAAGACGTAGCTGCACGTTTCTCCCCCCCAGCACCTTGAGACACTCGCATGTGAGTAGCACGCATCACAAATCCCTGATTGATTGATTGATTGAATATGTGAGCTGCAGAATAAAGCGCAAAGACGAAGTAACAAAGCAAAATTAAGCTATTTCTCCCTGTTACTGCTCTCTCAGGTAGGTGCACGATTTTCACATTAAATCAGGTTTACTACCTTCAGTAAATCATGAATGCATTAAAATACAAGGGTGGGTGTATGGCAATGCTCATAGTCCCCCCATTTAACGTCTAACCCGACACAGTGTAACCAACATGATTCACTTTTTGTTTTTTTACAGAGCCACGCAAGGTGACACAAATTGGTCCTTGAGTGGCTTTCTAAATCTCAAATAGCATTTTGAATTGTGGCTGCTCCAAAAAGTGACACAACCACAATGAAAAATGTTAGTAAGTCTGAGCCTAAACTTCTAAGTGCTGTCCCTGAGGTCGTGGGACACTTGGGTGTGTCTAACTAGACTTCTGCTGCAATCTCTGAAAAGTTGGGTCATAGAATGGTTTTGAACTGCCAGACATAGGAGAACTGAGACCAACCATCTGAGCCAATCCCACAAGAGTGCAGGTTCAGTGGGTTGAAGAAAAAGGTTTCTCATGCAAGGAGCTTCTCTGCAGCAGCAAATCTGTTTCAGCTGGTCCTCTATGAGAAGGTCTCCAGGCTGGTGGAACTCATCATCAGATAGAACCTTTAGCCTTGTCAAATGGAGGATACTGACCTCTGAGAACTTGTTGCCTGATTATGAGTTTGGTGGTGAGATGGACCGTCAAACCCACGGTGGCAGTGCAGGAACCGCCACACCAGTGGTTGGATTACCGTATTACATGGATGGCAGTCAGACCGCCATAGGACCGCCACAACCACCAGAGATCCGCGATCCCTGGCGGTGGATCGGCGGCCTGAGGACCACAAAAAGCTGGAAGTACCTCTACAGCACCGACAAGCATATTACTATTTCCTAACATCCAACGTTTTCATGGCGGTGAGCCCCTCATAAAAAGGGTGCGTTACAAGGCCCCCTATTCCCCCAGTGCCATGGGATGCATGCAGGGGGGCACATTCTGCATGCACCCCCTTTCCTGCACGGCATGGACTTTATAGTCCATGCCATACAGGAACTGGCTTTGGCGTTCCCATTGTGAGGCCTTTTTAATAGGCACCACCGTGGGAACGCCAAAGGACGCCTGCCAGACTACAAGATAACTCTTAATCTGGTGGTTGGCCAGCAGTGTGGGAGGGGCAGTGGCGTGGTGTGGCGGCCCTCTCTCACACCACAAAACTCATAACCAGGCCCTAAGTCCAAACGTATAAATCTTGACTCGCCTAACAAAAGTACTTACTTGACACAAAATTCGGACATCTCCCACCCCCTCCAAAACCAACAGCTTCAGCAAGACATTTGCCTAAAAACTATCTGGCTTCCAGAAAACTTCTTCTGGTACAGCCTGCAACATTGCCACGCTCAAGGATCTCCACTTCCATTTCTAAGTCCTAAGGTAAAATCTTCAACCTGAATGAACGTGTTTGGTGTATCTGACTGCATTCCATCTTGGTTTGCCTCAAATTGCACCTAGCTCCAGGTCCCCCATGAACAGTGAAATATTCTTGACACACTTTCTTGTGAAAAAATAATACTTCAGGTTCCTTTTACTGGTTTTTCATTGTTTTGAAGTCAATCTGTTTATTCAATTTTAATCTATTTTTGTAGACTGGAGTTGGATTATTATTGTGTTGTGTTTTAAACTTGTTAAGTGTTTTGGTACTTTTGAATGCTTTACACATTTTCTCTAATTTGACAGTGTTTGCTTTGTGCTATATCTACCAGGGGATTAGTTTAGGTTTAAATTACTGAAACCTTCGCTTGGACCAAAAATGTTTGTGACTTTATTACTTTGCTGACCCATTACCTACTCAAAAGTAATAATTCATTTTCTTACAGGTACTCTATGTGGTTCTTATCTGCACTACATTCTCTCACCCTGCTTTGCAACTGTAGGATTGTCAGAGTTGCCAACAATCTCAGAGTTTGTGAAAGTTTAATACAGGCTGTCCTAAATACTGCCTACACACACCAGCGCATAGCAACTTTAAACTCTTCTGCAAAACAACAAGGAAGAGAGAAGCTCCAATACTTAAAGCAAGAGCACATTACAAGCTCTTCAAAGTTCAGGGTTTACACCTAGAATGAAGTATTAGTCAGTGAGCAGAGAGAATATTGGTTGTATCCAGTCTAAAAAGGTTACATTGTATTCATTTGATGTCTGTGTCTTTCATTTCAGAACAAATGTATCTAAACTGTCGCATAATGTCAGAACAGGACTAGTGAAAGATCTTTGAGCTTTAAGGGCCCAATGTATAATTTGATCGGCGGTAGTCTGTCAGTCAGGGTGGTGGAAGAAATTACATACGCCACTATGATGGACTACAGCACACCAGATTTAGAGTTAACCTCCAGCCCAGCAATGATCTCTTCTCTGTACCTTCAGAGGAACAGCTGTCACAATGGGTCCTATGAAGTTACAAAAAGCATTGTGAACAGCGGACATCGTTTTTGACGGCCACCCACCAAACTCCAAAAAGATATAGGGGCTCATGAAAATGTTGGGTGTTATCACTTCTGCCCGACGCTGACTCAGTCATGGGACCGACTGACACCCGGTCGTCGGCCCGACCGCCCCATTAGGATGCGACCGAACACTGTTCTGTCCCATTCCTATATTTTACTATGGGAACATGCATTCTGGCCGTAAACCAGCCGTAATGCATGCTCCCATATTAAAATGGGAGGTGTAGTTCATCCCTGCACCCCGTGGTAGGCACCTCAAGGGGTCCTCTCGGCCTCAAACGGGAGGCCGTGCACCAAAGGGGCCCTGCTGGGGCCCTCGAACACGCTTTACAACATGGTTTCCATCTCGGACAGACCGGCATGGAAACCATGTGATCATGATCATAATCTCAAGGGCGAAAAGAGCCACCCTTGAGATTGCAGACCGCATTCCTACTGGCAGACGGCTTCTCCAAGCCAGTCGGAAGCCAGCCGGAATGACCGGTCTGATTCCATTCCGACCGCCTCCATCAAAATGAGGCGGTCGGAAAGAATCCAACTGGCCCATTACGATGCGGCTCGCCATCCGAGCCGTATCGTAATGGGCCCCTTAGTGTCATGGCTATGGTGTTGTCGACCTTCAATGCATATGCTAGTAAATAAAGTGACACAGGTTACATCATGGAACTTGTCCCAGACTTGTGCACCCAGCCCCTGTTATTAGCAGTGCCACCTACCTGGTGATGCATGTGATGGATGGGTGTCAATAAAGCCGCTAAGGAACAGTAGTTAAGTTCTGTGTTCAGCAGAACACTACAATGGCAAGGATACTAATACGTGATATATTGTGGCCAGGGTTAACCCATTCATTCAGAGCCTTTGCTTATTTTTCTAACTCTTGTATTACCCATGTGAAAGTGATGCCCTTGAAAATCACTAACTGGCACAGTGTGAGAGGTTTATTACATGATTAGATACAGGAAAGCATGTCAGAAATATTTTACATGTACTTGATTAGTGTGAACGAGAATGGTTTATAATGCTTAAGTTTGGTAGAAGCAGACATCTGAGGTTAGTGGTAAAAGAATAGTTTACTGGTTAGTTCTCTTTGAAGCCTAAAAAAACTTGAGAATTTGTGGCATGTAGGACAAAACCAGCATAGTAAGAGAAGTAGAAATCCTGAAATATGGTCTTTGCAGTGTCTTCCCAGCCCAGTTACTCACCAATGACTATGCTACGCAGGGAGACTTTATTTGTGTACGTGTACGTGCAACTGCAACTCACCATACTGAAACAGCAATCAATGCATTACGCTCTAACACTTACTTCACGTTTCTAGGGAGACAATCAGGACCCAAAAGGGTTCCGTCACTATTAACTCACAAGATACTACAGTCTGTTCAAGTACATTTTGCCAGAATGTAATCATTATAAAACTACTACATTTATGTAAAATCCAATTTATAATGAAGCTTTTTGACCCTCCGAGGAAGATCTGAGTTTTGTTTAGTCCTTCTTGTGTCATTTCCCCTTGTTTCTCTCTCTCTATTTTATCACAGGGGCCCTCAGTTTGCCGTTATGCTTTTTGACCAGGATCCTAGCCTCTCATCTATTTTTTAAATTCTTAATTACTTTCCAGATGTGAAAGTGAATGTCTTTGTAAACACTCCCGAGCATTGTCTGAGAAATTTGTGGCCTATTAAGTCATGCCAATCCATTTAAAAAAAAATGTGTTTGTTGTGTTTTTCAACTTACATAGAAACATAACATACATCGATGCAGCGTATAAATGCACAGCACGGACGATAAGCACACCTACTGCTAGAGGTAATTCTGCAATGTAGTATCTACAGCGGATCGCAATAGCATTTTAACAGGTGTTTGTTAATTAAGCACAGACCTTCACTATGATATGGGCACAACGTTGTGAAAAGATTCCACACTTCCAGTTTGCTCATAAGGAGACATAGGCAGACAAATGAAATACACTTATTGTGAGTTCCTCCCCACCCACAGGGCCCCCAGCTGAAAGTCCAGTTCGTGCACCCAAACCCAAAGCACACAGGTTCAGATCGAGTGTTCCCTCAGATAATCCATCAATGGCTCCCAGATGTCTCTTGGGAGAGACGAGGCAGGCAGGAGTTCCGCATAGTTCATTAACTGATTCTTACAATAAATAAGTTCTGCTAGCAATTCCTTAAATTTGTGGGCCCGCCCTCTGCCCCATCTGCACGCCACCCTCCATTTGGCCGGCAACAGACGCATTGCTGCAAATTTTCTGTATGATGTTTGTATTTCAGCCGTGTCGCCAGAAGCACCAGTAGGGGGGACACGGCAAGAGGGGTGTCTATCATTTGGGACAGAGCAGCGATCACCTCACGCCAATACCCATGAACTTTGCAACACTGCCATGCAAGGTGTAAGAAGCCCGCCCCCGCTTGATGACATCTCTCACATAGGTCGTCAGTTCTCAATTTGTATTTGTAGAGCCACGTGGGTGTATAGAAAGTTTGATGCAAGTATTCGAAGTGTATGATTCGTAAGCGACTGCTTGCTGTAATAGCTTCCGTCTAGGTGCAGCAATATGTCCACTGCCCGTCCGTCAAGGGCAGCTCCAGGTCATGATACCACGCCTCCCTGACCCCGTGTTTCGGCTGTGTCCTCTCGAGCAGTGCGGCCCAGTATATGCTGGAAACCGCGTGCTCCGGACCAGCCATTTTGAACAGGGTGTGTAGTGTTTATAGAGTTGGGCTTTCCTGAGGGAATCCCGGGATATTGGCCCTAAGTTTGTGTTTCAGTCTTATATAAAGAAATATCTCCAATGGAGTGACTTTATCCCCAGTCAATAACTCCTGCCTTTCCCCGAATGCACCCCCCGGTAAAGGTCGGCCCAGCAGATTAGGTCTCTCCTACGGAGCATCTCGCGGCATACAGCCTAATGTGTGACTTGCGCACACGAGAGGTACGGGAGAGGCACAAGTGAGGAGTACAGTGTCGGTTTGCCCACTAATTAAGCTAGGCGCTCCCAGGCTTCGTTAGTGCAGGTTACTGTGTGATAGGCTACTCCAGGGGCGCGCGTTCCCAGAAAGGAGTTGGTGGGCGTAGGAGTCATATATCCCTGCTCGATGGCCAGGTGGGGCATAAAGGGTGGCGGATGGAGCCAATATATTGTGTAGTGGGCTTGAGCAGCCAGAAAATATAGCTCCATATCTGGGGCCTCAAAACCCCCACTGAGGAATGCTTGCATCATGGTCCGCCATCCCACTCGGGGTTGTTTCTCACCCCTTGCTAGTCTGATGAGTAATGATAGGAGGGTGTCGAAGAAGGGGCATCCTGGGTTATAGGCTATATTAATGAATAGATGCAATAATTTAGTTAATAGGACCATTTTCATCAAGGCCACTCTGCCAGCCAATGAGAATGGTATCGTGATCTATCGAGACACCCAGTTAGTGATGATTTCAATAGCAGTGCCATAGTTTGCGCGAAGCGTTTCTTCTTTATTTCTTGTTATTATCATGCCTAGATATTTTATTTCCATTTCACACAATTTCAATGGAAACTGAACAGTGCTGGGCGTGAGCGGGAAAATCTGCGATTTTCTCCAGTTGATCCCTATCCCGGAGAGGGAACCAAATTTGATGAACTCTCTTAGGATCGGTTTGAGGCTAATCTGTGGGTCCCGTAAATAAAGGGTGACATAGTAGGCATGTAATGATATTAGTATCTGACGTGAGGAGTATGGTATAGCATGCTCTCTATGATGTTGCCGTGTCTTGGCCGCGAGGAGTTCGATGGCGAGAGCAAAATGCAACAGGGACAGAGGGTAGCCCTGGCGTGTGCCTCGCATAATGGGGGTTGGATTGGAGTATATACCATTAATCTGTATAATGGCCTCAGGCCGGGCCTACAGCAGCTTTTTCCATGCCAGGAATGGCTGAAGAAGGCCCATTCTACCCAATATTATGAACATGTAATCCCATTCCAGGGAATCAAAGGCTTTAATGGCATCTAAGCAGATACCTGCTGTGCTGACCTCCGGGTCAATGTCGCGTAGTAATGCAAATGTTGTGCGCAGATTATGGGAGGTGGCCCTGTCAGGTATGAAATCTGCCTTGTCTGGGAGGACCAGGCCCTCCATCAGCAATGTCAACCTATTTGCGACGACTTTAGCTAGGATCTTGGTGTCACAGTTGATGAGCGACAGGTGTCTGTAGGCCTCAAAGCTGCTGGCCTTTCTGCCCGGTTTGAGCAGGGATATGATCATGGCTTGCAGCAATGTCATGGGAAGAGTCCCAATCTCTCTGGGCTCCTTGAAGACCTGCTTAAGGAAGGGGGCTAGCTCATTTATGTAACATTTATAAAAGTCCACCGAGAGCCCATCGGGTCCCGGGGCCTTGCCGGAACGCAGGCTCATTATTGCGGCCCGGATTTCATCCTCCGCTATATAGGCAGACAGAAACTCTCTGCGAGAGTCGTTGGTCCACCCAAGAGCAGTGTCCTTTAAGTTGGACGCTATGTCAGGAGGGACTTTTCTATGCTTGTGAGTTTTGCATAGTAGGCAGTCAAAATATTAAGGATCTCCTGCGATTCGATATGCCTAGTGCCTTCCTCGTCTATTATTTTCAAAATCTGATTAGCGAATCTGGGGGGTCTGGTTGCCTCGGACAGAGTTCTGCTGGGACACTCGCCTTCGCCAAATGTCCTGGCCAAATGATATTTAGATTGGAATTTAGATTCACACTCTGCCTCATTGGAATATTCAATTAGTAGTTCTTTAAGCTGAACCCTTCTCTGTGGGCTAGGGGCGGAAGTTAGGAGCTCCTCTGTTTTTTTGATGTCTCTTTCTAGTCTATTTAATGTCCCCCTGATGGAACGTAGGATCCCTCTGCTTTTGGCTATACATATCTCCCGAATGGTGACTTTGAAGCTTTCCCATACACATGCAAGTGTTGAGACACTGTTTTTATTGCGAGGGAAGAATTCAAGAATTTCCTGACGTATTTCTTCACAGAAGGCTCTATCTAGCAAGGTTGTGGACTGGAGTCGCCAGGAACGATATGGGGATTCATTGCCCGGCGTGTATAGTCTCATGAGCACGGGGGAATGGTCTAGGGAGGTTTGCACCAAGTGCGTCACAGCCTGGATCCAAGTGTTTAGTCCCTTCAACAGCAACCATAGGTCTATTCAGGACCAGCTGGAGTGCATGCTAGAATAGAAGGTGCCCTCCCTTCATGATGGATGGAGGGACCTCCAGGCGTCAAAGAGCTGGTGATCTGTCATGATGCCCGTGAGGTGTTTGGTTGCCTGCGGATGTGAGGATGAGGTGCCATGTGAGCGAACAGCAAGAGAGTCTAGTGCTAAGTTGAAATCAGCTCCCCATATAATAAAAGTGGAGCCTATTGCTAATATGTGACCCCATACCATGTCAAAGTAGCTGGCATCATCAATGTTGGGGCGAAGCAACTAACCAGGGTTACTGTATGTCCCACTAATCTGCCCCACATCACGATGAATCTGCCCTGTGTATCTTGTAGTGTCCCTAGCGGGCAGTATCTTAAGCTAGCTTTGATAAGGATTGCTGTGCCTCTAGCATATGTCGAGTAGGAGGAGAAGCAGCTGTGTGCTGCCCATTTCTTTTCAAAGGTGGGTGCTGCTTTAGGGTCCAAGTGTGTTTCCTGCAACATAGCCACCTGCACTTGGTGTCTGTCTAAGTATCCTAGGATCTGCCTGTGTTTGCGAGGGTCTCGGAGTCCGCGCATGTTCCATGTCAGGAAGGTGTAGCTGTGGGTCTTGTCTGCTCTTGGCTCCGCTATATCTGTCTTGTCCTCTCTGGGACCGGAGGGGTCAGTGTGTTCTGCCATGGTGAGTTTGTATGGATCGTTCTCTATGCTTTCGTAATTGTATGTGCTCAGTATTAATCTGTGCAGCGCCGCCATGTGTAACAAAAGTAAGCCCACCCCCCACCCACACCTGCGGCCCAAACCCGTAGGTAAATAGTATCCCTCCCAAACCCCCCATTATTTGTTCTGCCTGTTGTGTTGTGCAAGGATGGATGTTGGCACCTCCAGGAGAATAGACTCATTAACGACAATTTAGTAACATGCAAGAGGTGTGTCTTATACAAAACTAAGACTGGTAAAAGAAGTATACTAACGTATGAGTCAATTAGTAACATAACTTCAACATAGTACATCATTCAGGGAATTCCCACTGGGGGAATGCACCAGAGAGGCCGTCAGCGCACCTCGCAGGAGCGAGGTGCCCTGGAAGTCATTATTGCTTGGCGATTTCATTAGTCCCGGCAGTACCATCCATGCAGGCTCCAACAGGGTCCGTGTGTGGCCATTCCCGCCAGGGCCGGCGCATATTTTCAAACTGATTAGCAATGAAATAGGGAATGCATAGTCTTACCAGTGATGCAGGTGACCAATTCCATACAATGACCTGGCCTTAGTCTTCTTCAGGAGCAGGTGACGTCCATCGGGAGCCGGGATCACCATCCCCAAATTACGGGTGACCGTCTCTCAACAGTTTTTAGGAAATCTTAAGCTTGTTGCGGGTGTTAAAGATGTGTGTCATCCCACGGTAGAGGATTCGCAGTCTGGGAGGGTAGAGCAACGAGTATTGTATGTTGGTTTGCTGGAGTTTCTGCTTGACCGGTAGGAACTTCCTGCTCGCTTCTGGTACTGCCATGCTGAAGTCTGGGTAGATCGAGAGTTTGTTCCCTGTGTAAACCAGTTCTTGCTTTTCCCTTGCTAGTCTCAGAACCGTGTTACGGTCCTTGTAATTGAGTAACCGCACCAGTATGGGCCGGGGAGGCGCGCCTGGTGGCGGACTGGCTGCAAGTGAGCGATGGGCTCTCTCCACCACTAGAACTCTGGAGAGTGCCTCCGCGCCAAAGATCCCAAGCAGCAGTCATTCTACATAGTCGTCCATGCGACCAGTTGCTGTAGACTCCGGGATCCCCACTATACGCATGTTGCTCCTGCGTGAACGTGCCTCCAAGTCTTCATTCTTTGCAGCAATAGTTTTTAACAGTTTATCAATCTCTTGGAGTCGTTCACGGCTCTCAGAGGAAGAGTCTTCGAGGGTGGATATGCGCTGTTTCGTTTCGGTAATACGGCCATCATGCTTCTCCAACCTTTGTGTGATGTAGTCCAAGCGCATATTCATGGTGTCCGTTTTGGACTCAATGGAATTGAGGCTTTGGCACATCATGAGGAGGAGTTCTTTTAGATCTGTATCTTGTGGGGTAGTTGATGCTGTGCTTTCCTCTTCCCGGCATGAGTCTGTGTCTTCAGCGGTATTGGTAGTGTTTTTCCAGGCCAGGAATTGGAGTTTGGCCTGTTTGCCATCCGTTCGACCCATGATTCTCCCCTCTGCATGGTATGGGCAGGCGCTGTATGCCTCTCAGGAAGATCAGGATGCAGCAGCTAGCTCCGCTTGTCCCTCAGGGTGTGCAGATCCCACTCAGGTCAACAGGCGCCAGTTTGTGCCCTCAGGCGGTTATATAGGCCTGTTTGTGCCTTCGTGCAGTTATTTAGGCGAGCCTTGGCTCTGCCACGTCCCAACTCTTCACCCTCCGTCCTGATTCTTGTGTCGCTGAAGAGGGCCTGGGCCCACGACAAGCAGTGTGTCTTGCTTGGATTTTGCAGGTAATGTCCATTTCAGCCTGTCTTACCGAGTATTACAAGGCAGCAAGGCCGCTCTGCGTCCCAGGATCAAGGCCTCACTGTTCCACGTGCCACCTCCTGGCACTGTACAGATTGCACAGGTCTATCAGCCCCCTTCTAGCAGCGCGTCTCAGCAGGGTTCTCCTCTCGATCCCTTCAGGCCCAGGTGAGTGTGTGAATGGGGATCCGGGAGCCAGCCGCATCAGCAATGTCGCGACTCGCATCAGGGCGGCCCATCACCTCAGCCGAGGCCCAAGGTCGCTCGGGGGAAGCAGCGCGGGCTCAGCCCGGCTCAGCCTTAGCGTCGGCACAGGCCTACCACAGCCGGTCCCGATCTCACTCAGCGGGCGACTCTCTCCCCGTAGGGTAGCTCCGCATTGGGCAGCTCATGGTTCCTGGCAGCGGCGGCGGCCGGGGTCTCTCCGTGGCAATTCCAGATGGCAGGGCCAGGCGATGCAGACCCGGCTGGCTCAATCCCATCGCCGCCATCTTGAACAGCCGTAGGACGAAAAATAGGGATGCGCTGCGTGGGATTACTTAGACGGTGTCAGCGAGTCCGCACTCGTCCCATCAGCTCCCCGGTGAGTCGCGCTGGGCATAACATGTTTAAAGGCAGTTTTCGCCACTTTAGGAATGAGGATTCAAGCGGATTCTGGTCCTGGGCTAACAGAGCCTCACGGGAGTGCGGCCATCTTGTTCGCCGGCTCTCTAGCGCCCCCAAGTCATGCCAATCCATGTAAAAAATGTGTGACATGTTGTGGCACATGGGAAGAGGAAAAAATGTGGTGTAAAAACAATTGCGTGCATTATACTTCATCATGGTTATAGATGGTACAGTGGTCATTACTGAGGGAAAAGCATACGTTTTGACAAGGGTTCAAACCCCACCATGAGAAATTTGTTTTTATAATATTTCCCTTAATTTTTCTATTTTACCGAAATGAAAGATGTCCCTTTGTAAATCCGCACCCCCTCCCCCCCAGGAGTGTCTGGTGAGATTTGTGGCCTTTTTAGTCTAGCCAGTGCACGTCAGACATTTTTGACATGCTGTGGCATGTGGAAGGGGGGCAAGGTTTGCTATGAAAGAAATCCCTTAATTTGTGGAATGAGACTTTGGGGATGGTTGTGAAAGATAAAGAAATGCATTGGGCAAGTGCCAGAGTGAAAGAAAGGAAGGGCTATTTGTTTATGAAGTATGAAAAGCAAGTGTGGATTTGTGGCATGTAAAAGCAAGACAGCATGAAAATAGATGAAGGACCAGCCCACTGTTTTTATGATGAAAAGACTTTGGGTACATATAGTCCAGCAAAACAGATGGTACAGTGGTAGCTCACAGGGGTCATAAGTTCTCTTTTACAAGGGTTCAAACCCTAGCTAAAGAAAGTTGATTTTAATATTCTTTTCAATTTGTTTTCTATTTTGCACAAATGAAAGCTGTCACTTTGTGGGGTGTGGCAAGGCTGCCGACCAAGATGGCCACGCAGCGCTGAGGCTCCGCCAGCAATCCCAACATCCAAGCCAATCCTGCCTTCCATCCTGGCCGCTTTCAGTGCGGGACGACTGGCCTAAATGCACGAAAGTGCCCACATGAGATGGAGTAGTCAGGGTGACTGAGGGCCTGAAATATCACATGCGGAGGCCTCTGGGAGTGCGGAGACGGGGCTGGAGCAGGGCGCGACCAGAGGTTAGGCCGCGCGAAATATAGCGACGGTTTGCAGCACTCCGGCAGCCTCACCCGACGGAGAATCGATCAGATGGGCCCGCTGGCCATTAGGTGAGTGCGCTCTGCTTGCGGCCCTCCCCCCTGCTTTCAGCCCCCCTCCTGCACCTACAACCGCAGTCCGGCCCGTCCTGCTCCCGGAAGCCCCGCGGTGAGAGGGACCGCGGGTGAGCCTGGGGGCCAGCCATCCGGCTGTTCGGGCCAGCCGGGTGGGCCGTGGGGGGTCGTGCCTGCTGGGCTGTGCGTGTGCCTGTCGAGTGACGTTTTGTATAACGGCGATAAACAATGAAGTGCGCAACTCCGGCCTAGCATCGTGGGGGTGAAAGTTCCTGTGCACCGACGCTCCTTGATCCACCGTTAAGCTGCTGCACATAATTCTGGGCTCAAATTGCGATGAGACTGTACTTGTAAGGTGCCGTGTGGGTTGTTTCAGAGCTTTGGGGCCTCGTGACCCATAAGTGGGTGCCTGATACCCTGCCATGCCGAGCTGCCTGTTGTGGGGCCCAGAGAATGAAATTGGGTTGCAGTGGGCCAGGCTTACACACCATTTTGGCGGCTGAAGGCTCCGGTTGGGTCCCGAGGGCAGGCTGGCAACCAACGAGCCTTGCGGGGACGTAATAGGGTGTAAAGACCCCAAACAACGGCTACTCCAATTTGGCAAGCCTGCTGAGCAGTCTGAGGAGTCTAGTGGTAACATGGCCAAGGGGGGTTCACAGGAAGCCAACCTTAGCAATACCCCTGCAGGGTCGGGAGCACTGCTCCTTGAAATGAGAGCAGGCTTCAAGGCCCTCGATGGCAGCTTCAACACCCTGGAAAAAACGCTTGGATACTATGGCCGCCAAATTGGACACACACGAGAAGTGCCTAGTGTAAGGAAGTGGGTTTCTGTTGCAGTAACCCACCCACTTTTTGCCAGACTACTGATGCACTTTAACTTGATGTGCCCTGGGTCCCTGCCAATCAGGTTCCCAGGGCCTGTGTTCTTTCCCCTAAACTGTACCCAATTGGCATCCCTGGCCACAGGTCAGCCCCTGGTAAATGGTACCACAGGTACCCAGGGCACTGTGACCAGGGAAGACCTCTAACCCCTTCGCTGCGGGGGTAATTCCCCCGCGGGTGCGGCGGGGCGGGGGGGGTGAATGCGCCGCCGCGGTGCTCGTGACAAGACCAGCTTGTCATGAGTCACAATGGAGCTGTGCTCATGACGAGCTGGTCTCGTCACAAACCCGCCCACTTATTAATTCTCCCGCACAGGCGGGGAATTAATCACGCGTGGGCGGTGCGCACCTGTTATGACGAGACCAGCTCGTCATGAGCACAGCTCCACTGTGACTCATGACGAGCTGGTCTCGTCATAAGCACCGAAGGGGCTAAGGGCTGCAGCACTTATTGTGCCACCCTTAGAGGCACTGTACCTTTACACACACACACTGCCTTTGCAGGCTGCGTGTCTTGGTGCAGAACAAAGTGAAGAGTCGACATGGCACACATCCCTGTGTGCCATGCCTACAACCCACTGCCCAGGCATAGATCAGTCACCCCAATAACTGGGTGCACTATACCAGAGGTGAGGGTACAGGGCATGAGCCCTGTACCCCTACAGTGCCCAAGTCCATTCTTGGGCATTGTAAGTGCAGTGCTGCCATTAAGAGTATATGGTGCTGGGAGTTTGTCATTACGAACTCCACAGCACCATAATGGCCCCACTGAAAACTGGGAAGTATGGTATCAAACTTCTCAGCACATTAAACCCACACTGATGCCAGTCTGGGATTTAATGAAAAATGCACACAGAGGGCATCTTAGAAGATGCCCCCTGAAACCTAACCCACCTCTAGTGTCCTGGCTGAGTGGCTGCTTAGGCTGCCACCATCAGACATGTTTCTGGACCCCTGGGTCGAGAGCTGCTGCTCTCGGGGGCCTGAAACAATGCACATCCTGGGACGAGGTGCCAAGCCTCCTCCCCTCAGGATGGGCAGGGTCCACGAAGGAGAAGCTTCAAAGGCCTGCCGCCTTTGTGAGCTTCTCCAGACCACTTGCTGTACTCAGCAACCGGTCCACACTGGTTCTACCCCCACTTTGGGTGGGAGAACCGGCGGGAAAAACAAAGTGAGGAAGGGAGGTGTGCCCACCTCTGCCAACTCCACCCCTCAGGTGGGGGAGGCGAGGTGAAGCACAACTCTGAGTCCCCGCCATCTTGAGGATGGGGGGACCCAACCAACCAGGGACAGGATCCTGCCCCCCTCCCACTGGAGGGTGGCACAATAGGGGTGTACCCACCCCACTGAAGGGACCCATTGGTCCCTGCCCTTACCTACCTGTAACGCCCCTAAATTCAGTATTCAGGGGGCACCCTGAACCTTGCTTCCTCAGATCCAGAAACGACAAGAAGAAAAGAAGAAGGACCGAACAGCCGTGCAGCCAGCTAACAAGAGGACGACGCCCACTGACTTGGCCCCAGCCCTACAGGCCTGTCTACCCTCGAACCTGCTTCCTGCAAAATCCCGGTGTGTCCTGCAGCCAGCAACCTCAAGAACCCCGGAGGACCTGCCTGCCTTCACTTCCAAAGACTGCTTCTCCCGTGAACACCGGATTTGTTCAAAAACAGCAACCTCTGGCAGCAGCCAGAAACCGCGAATCCAGCCCACTCTGCACCCGCCGAACCCGGCCCGAGCTCGAGTGGAAAAACACCAAGAGAAGGTCACCCCGGTGATCCTGACCCGAGATCCGGTGACTCCTGACCTGCCTCAAGCCTCCAGACGACACCTGCAGCCTCAATCCAGAGGATCCCCTCTACCGCGACCAGAGCGGGTAAGAAAATCCGACCCTAAAAGGCACCCCTGCACCCGGCGCCCCATGGCCCTGTGTGCCCAAACCAACGGTGCCTAACCAACCCAAGACATCCCAACTTACCCCTCGAAGTGGTGGTCGCACCCAGAAGATCCTTATCCCCGAGCCTGCAGTGTTTCTTCAAACCGGAGGTTCTCCATAGAAAACAACAGGGCGCCCGACGCGAAACAGCACTCTGCACCCGGCCGCCCCAGTGCCGCTGAGGGTGCACTTTTTGTGCCTACTTGTTTCCCCATTTGCCCTGAGTCGACAACCAGGAGCTTTGCTCCCACAACCCAGTGGCCTGCTCGCCAGCCGCCACTAACCGAAGGCCCCCTATCCGCCATAGGATAACATTGGGCCTCAACACTCTGCACCCGGCCGCCCTAGTGCCGCTGAGAGTGTAACAAGAGTGCATCACTGACCCTGGGGGACCCCCGAGTCTAACCCCAGAACCATAACTCCCACAGTCGAAAACTTACCTTCAAACCGATAACTTGTTTTTCCTCCTTAGGACAACATTGACCCTTTTTCCTGAAAAAACGACTGTGTGTGGAGTTTTGGAAACCAAAAATATTGCTTAAAAATTGTGTGAATAACCAAAACGACTTTACTCACCTGTTTGCAGGAAATGTCCCGGTGCTGAATCTAGGATCCAGCACTGAGGTTAGAAAAGTAACGTGAAAGTAACTTACCTGCAATTTACAGGAAAAGTCAATGCATTTCAATGTACCGTTCCAAAAAGTTTCTAAGTGTGGAATTTTGAAATCTGCAAATATTCTTTAAAAATCGTACAAACTACTAAAACGTAATTACTTATCTGTATTAAGTAGATGTCCCAGTGCTGAATCTAGAGTCCAGCACTGGATTACAAAAATAACGTGAAAGTAACTTACCTGCAATTTACAGGAAAAGCCTATGTATTTCAATGTACTGGTCCAAAAAGTATCTAAGTGTGGACTTTTGAAATCTGAAAATATTCTTTAAAAATCGTACAAACTACAAACACGTAATTACTTACCTGTTTTAAGTAAATGTCCCAGTGCTGAATCTAGGAGTCCAGCACTGGATTACAAAAGTAACGCAGAAGTAATTTTACCTGCATTTACCTTAAAAAGCTATTCATTTCAATGTACTGCATTTACTAAGTATTGCAAACTACTGCATCCCCTGTAAATCAAATCAAGTACAATCTTCATTGCTTTTTAACACTGTTCACAACAAGTAACTTATTTACTGTGAAGAATTAAATGCTTACCTGTATCAGGCTTGCTTGGTTCTAAAATAAAATAACAGTATATTTTTTATACAAAAACAATTGGCCTAGAGTTCAGTTCTTGAGTGTGTGAATTTATTTGCTGACTGAGTGTGTACATCAAATGCTTAACACTGTCCTCTGATACTGCCTTACTGCTCGACCAAGCTACCACTATTAGAGAATAAGGTTCTATCTAACTTTAACCTCTGCCTACCTTTGGGGACTCTTGGACTCTATACACACTGTACCTCACTTTGGTGCAGTGTTGTGTTTCGATTTAGATGCCTGAACATAGGTTTATCTAAATCATGTCCTTATATAGGAACAATTCGCATTGCCCTTATTTAGGCATAGAATCCCAGTCCTTATTTAGGCATTAGCCATGCTATCCAAATACAGGCATGGTCACCTACATCCATCCATCCCATGTCACAACGAGTTCTTAGAAACCAGACCCTTAAGCCATCGGGACTTTCACTAGCTAGGATTATTGATTTCTCCAAGAACTCATTTATTATGCATGAACTACTATTCCTTAGGGGTTCATCCATGACGTCTTCCTCTGCCCGACTTTACGTCAATGCTAGCATTCCTAAGCACCTTCCAGGTATAAATATACCTTCCCTTACCATGGCAAATGACGGCACGGCTCGGCACGGCTCGGCACGACTTGGCTGCACGGTTCGCCACGGCAAGTTCGGAAGAGACCATATCCCGGCCTGACGCACTGACCAGACGCTGTCATCCCTGCTCACAGAGAATCCAGCTTCCAGTGTTCTGACTCCCTTCGCGGGGTGTTAGAGTTTGAGACCCGGAAAGAGATTCCCACCTCTCTCATTCTAAGGTATGGAGCTGACTAGAACCTAGAGGGACTCTTGGCATACAAACTTAGTATATACCATACTATAGAAAACAGCACCTACTTCTTACCTCGCACTACACTTAGGTTAGGTACACTGGGGTAGAACTATTTAGAAGCATCAGACGAGTATTCACTTTTTAGCCTATGTTATTTATGTATGTATATATGAATATATGTCATACCTAAGAGACAATGCTATTGCAGTATTATTTCTTCTTACTGCTTACGCTGTACGTATTATATCTTGCATACTGTCTAATGATTGTAACAGCTCACATCTCTTACACGAGAAACAAGACTGTTCAATAAATCCTTTTTATTGAAACGCCCGTCTATCTATTTCTGTGTAACTCTGGAGAAACTAAGCATGCACGATTGACTGAGTGAAACTGTTATCTATTGTTTCCACGATTCTGAGACGCGTTCCGATTCTAAAGGGAAACAAAGTTGTCATGTTTATGCGGTTGTCAGAAACTAATCCCTTCTTGTTTATTCGAGAAGTTTCTAGTGCCCTCTGGGTTAGCTGGCACATATAAGTAATTAAGTTTAATATACTCGATAGGAGCATACTGACCTTAGTCCTATGCAAAAACTAAAGTGTATATTATTCCAATGCGCAGAGCCTACAAGGGAAATAGGAACTACACTACATGGCGCCCAACGTTTGGTAAGGCACTACTTTAACGCTAGATACTGAAGTAACTCAGTCGTGCTTTTCTCAGAGACCCTTACTCATAATACTCCATAAGACGTCTGGAGTGGGTAGGGATAATATCCGCCATAGTTGAGTAGGACGAGAATCCTATGTATTAGCTGTTTGGTTTGTTCAACGTTGATGGATACAGTGTTCCAAAAATATTGTGCACCTTATCTTTGTTTCCTTGAAACTTGTTCTACATTTTTCATTAGACAAATGTCTGATACAGAGGCTGCGGCTGACCAAGTCATAGCATCTTGTAATACTACAGGTTTAAATGAAACCGATGTGGGTGTTATACACATCACACCAAATTTAAGGAGAGCCATCACTCTAAAACTTATAAAACATGGCCTAACACCAAGAGGTGGTAGAGCAGTTTTTGTGATAGAGGCACATGAATCTTTTCAGACAGAGGTATTCTATTCATGGATTACATTCCCAGAATCAAATCCAGTAACACATGTGTTTCACTTCTTAAAAGAAGATGAACCACCTGAGGAATACATTCCCTTCGAGGATGTTGAAATTTCACTCACATACCAGGAGCATCAGCTCTGGTTTAAAGGCGCCCTAAAACATTACAATCACATTACCAGGCTCGGTCCACTAGGTAGACCAGGAGCAACATGGCCGATTTTAGCCAGCTACTTACCTCATCCTGACATTGAAGCAATGTCAGATAAGGAATTACTTAATCAAATACAAGAATTGATAGAATTACACAGTTAAACCACAACTGTCTGAAGGTCCTGAGAAGGACTCAATTAAACACAATCCTACATCTTCTAAAAAGAAGTGGGAAAACAACAAACAACATTCAAAGAGAAACGTTCTCAATCCCGAGGTAGGTCTCCTCAAAGGAGCCCTCTGAAAGGAGGTATAACCTCAGGAATAGGGATAATTTGAAAAAACCTGACAGGTATCAAGATACTGATACACGTTCCTCTCGTACCTTTCAGACATCTTCACAGACATCCGAAAGAAGAGGACGGTCAGATCACAAAGAAGAACGTGTGAAGTCCAGAGACGATCAACACGTTCAGAAAAACAAACCAAAACCTCAATTCACTAAGAAAAAGGTAGCAGGTCTGAAGGTCAGACATGCCGAAAATTCTGAGAACACAACTCAAGAACGGAGAATGGGCTCAGACAATGCTGGACAGTGCAGCAGAAGTAACAATAGCTCGCCAGAA
This sequence comes from Calotriton arnoldi, assembly GCA_963921515.1. Taxonomy (NCBI): domain Eukaryota; kingdom Metazoa; phylum Chordata; class Amphibia; order Caudata; family Salamandridae; genus Calotriton; species Calotriton arnoldi. The sequence continues at coordinate 206,272 of CAWUFW010015266.1, forward strand.
CCTGAGGGAACTTCTGGAGATAGTGGACTTGAATGAGTACATCACAGTTGAGACTGTAGACACCAGGGTTAGTTCTCCACAAAAGTTATATGAAATAACACTCCGGATGGAGGGAGACATACCAAGAAAAATGAAAGCACTCTTTTGGGAAAAACTTTCAAGGGGTTATGACATACTTCTAGCAGAACAAGACTGGCCACCAACATTTGTCAGGGAGTGCCCACATGGTGAAGACATCATTATGCCAGCCTTCTCCAACCATGTTCCTATACATTTAAAATATACTTATGCCAGGAAATGGGCAGTAGCCCAGGCCCCAGCATTATACAAAAATCATGTAGGATGGGATGAGGACTCACCTCACCATAAAATCCAATTAAAATGTCAACCTACTGCACAAAGACAGTAACCAATTAAGCAAGAAGCAAAAAAACAGGTCAGGGAGATCTTAGATCAACTTGAATACCAAGGGGTGATTGAAACATGCACCTCATCAATGAACAATCCTTTGTTTCCTGTTTCCAAACCAGACAACACATATCGTCTAGTTCTGGATTACAGACACCTGAACACTTGTTCTAAAACTTTTGCTGTGCAAAATGCACACAGTACAGCATTAATGAATAACATTGTGCGTAAAAAATATAAAACCACATTAGACATTTCAAATGGTTTCTTAAGTCAAAACATAGCACCTGAAAGTAGGTATTTGACAGCTTTCTCAATAATGGGGACCCAGCGTCACTTTTGTCGACTCCCACAAGGGTTCAAGAACAGCCCGGGGTTATTCTCAGCAAGAGTAACAGAGTTACTACAAATTTATGATGACGAGGCATTTTCATATGTCGATGATATCTATCTGACAGACGATGACCTGGATAGGCACTTGAACAGGGTAAATACCATTATACTGGGCTTTGCCTCTGAGGGCTACAAATTCAATTTAAAAAAATCAAGAATTGCCCATCTCAATGTCCTTTTCCTAGGATATGAACTTTCAAGTGAAGGCAAAAGCCTGGCAGCTAACTTTTTAGAAAAGTGTGCGCTGCTCCAACCTCCAAAAACGCTGAAAAATTTACAGTCGATTCTAGGTTTCCTAAATTTTGGAAGAACATACATTCTAAATTACGCAGAAAGGGTTAAACCTCTCTACGAATTAATCAAACCTGATTTCAAAAACAAAGATTGGACACAGGAACATACAGAAATCCTGTGTTCACTTCAAGCTGACATGTTAGCAACAAATCACTTACAAACACGCGTAAATACACGCAATTTAGTGATCCGAATAATTTCGGGTCAATGCGGATTCACCTACTTAACTTTTAATAAAGTTGAAAAAGTACCAATTGCATACAAATCACATTTGTATACACAAGCGGAAATGCGCTTCACTTCAACAGAAAAAATTCTGACAGCAGTTCAAACCGCTGTAGCAAAAGAAAGAGCTCTAGCTCAGGGGAAACGCATTATTGTCGTGACTCCGGTACCAGTCTTAGAGGCAGTTACAAAAGCGAGCATTCCGAATGCCAAAGCTTTACATCCAAGATGGATACAATGGGTTAATTCTCTTGCTGCAACAGATGTTGAATATGTTTTTGATCCTAATTTAAAAACACAAGCATTCCTGCAATACGAACACGAATGTCCTCTGCCTATTGAGATTCTCCCTCTTGATGAATTTATAATTTATACTGACGGATCAACACATCCCGCTACGGGGAGTAAGCAAGCTTACAGTGCAGCATGCACGAACGTTAAAGGTCGTATGTGCAATGATAAATTCCGACCAATGGTGACAAAAACACAATCTCTAGGAGATTGTACAGCTCAGCGAGCTGAACTACAAGCATTCAAATTGGCACTTGAAAATACGGATCGCGAATTACCCACACTTATAGTGTGCGAATCCTTTTACTGTGTTCAATCATATAATGATTATTTACAGAATTGGCTTCAAAATGGTTTCAAAGATGCAAAAGGTGGCACAATCAAGCATAAAACGCTTTGGGAACAAGTAATTCAGTTGCGAAACTGACTACAAAACACTCACGTGATACACACGCTGAGTCATCAACGTGATGGCGTTCACGTTGCAGGGTATTCATTGGCTGACGAAGCCGCAAAGGGGGCTGTGCAAACGGCTTCCGTAGCTGCGATCACTCGTTCAAGAACTAAAATAGACAGTGAGATATGGTTGGCTGTCAATGCTTCAAGCAAAGGCAGTGGTGCAGCATTACCTAAAACATTTCCACTCAAATTCTCGTATATAATTGGTGCGAACAACGTTCCGTTTGCTCGAATCCCTGGAGTGGGGGATAGGGTAATTCCAAACATGGAACGTAGAGCAGCTTTGATTTATGAAGCACATATGGGAGAGGGTCTGTCACATCAGGGGATCTTTAGAACAATATTAGCATTAAAAGAGATGTACTGGTGGCCTGGAATGAATACACTTATTCACATCTTCATCAATAACTGCATAGACTGCAATAGACAGGGTAGTGCAAAATGCCACCAGACATCAGACTACGAAGTAGTCTGCCCAGTACAGACACCATTGTTAGACAGCATTAGACTATCTACGCGCAGGCGTCCTCTTGGACAAATGCAATCCCACAAACACCAAGTCAAGGTTCCTATGGATGTGGCCTCAGCGCTCGGCTGACGCTCGAACTGTTATAAAAGATGTGCGAGTCTTTATCGGCACATACGCAATAGGCACGCTACACTCTGACCAGGGCCCTGCGTTTAGCTCTCAGTCTTACAAAGAAGCCATGGCCAGTTTGGGCATTGCATTGCGGTACTCCTCTCCATTCCATCCTGAGGGAAATTCTGTTGTGGAAAGGAAAAACCGGGACATAAAGCGGTCTATAACAGCTAGGGTATTAGGTACGGGTGATGGGTGGGTTAAACATCTTTATGGGGTCCAACGCTCATTAAACAATTTGCCAAGAAGTTCTCTAGGAGGGGTCACTCCATATGAGGTCCTATTTGGGACAAGAATGTGGGTTCCTGATCTCGAATGTAAAGGCACAGTGGTGGAAAATAAACCATTTGATATCAAAGATCGTTTGGCTGTTTTACAGGACTTAAATGAACTAAGATCGAAACAAAGCAACGTGTTCCTGAAACAAACCACCACTGGGGAAAATCCAGCCGTCACAGCAAGGCCTGTCTGGATCCCAAAGCTTGGGGATCTAGTCAGAGAGAAGATCGCGGACAAGAAGGAATTTGGGCCTTCTTACAGACAACCGGTACCTGTCCTAGCAATCCACGGATCAAGAACAGTACTTCTGCCGCCCCTTGCTGGAAAAAAGGAGAAAAGATTTGTGTCCATCGACCTCATCAAACCACACTATGTGGCCGATACTAAGCAGTAGGCCATGTGGACTCCGACCAAGTAGCAGACACACTCCTCTAGCTACTATCCAAGAGGTTCAAACCGAAAGACTCATCACCATTGAGAATCCAACAGTAAGAAATGAAGGACTAAGCAACAATGCTATGGAACTCATTCCTCTTGAAACCCAAATAACAGTTCGTCCTGATACACCTGTCTACACCAACGTAACAAGTGATCAACTGGTGCCAGCGATTTCAACGAATACTGATGCAATTTCAACCATTGACAGAACTGCCTCTGGCTATTTCATTAACTTTGATACATTTTCTGAGGATCCAAGCGAACCTGAAACGACGCCAGCTAAAAGAACTTGCACAAGACTTCTTTCATCACGTGAAAAAGACATCTGGTTTCACCATGGATTGAACTATGGATTATTTCTGGAATATTTTTCTTTCTGCTTTGTCTAGCTTTAGTAATGACTCTGAGCATGCTGATAAATGGAAGATATATTCATTTGGACACAGGAAGTAAAAATGTGAACTTACTTTTGAAACCACACAAATCATCCCATCGTGAAGCAAGAGACTTGTCAGCAGTGAACATCACAGCCGTTCCTATACAAGATGGTATAGTTTGGGACAAAACGGATTATGATATATTCAGCCCGTCTGAACTTTTGAAGATTCCACACTTATTTAAAATTTCATTAAGTGACTTTATTACCTCCAGTACCTATTCTGATGATTGGGACTTTGAGACTGTTAATAACATGATGTCTGATCTAGAAAGGTCTGTTGCATTCTCTAACCATGAATACTTAGAGGGTTCAACAGACTATCAACAGCTTTTTTGTTACAACCACTATGGTCATCATTTCTTGCATAAATCTGCAACACCTAGAAATGTATTTATGTATAACCAATGGGAACATTGTCCTACACCACCAAGGGGTAGGTCAAAAACGTTTGCAATGAAGTGTCCATACTTTTCAGGGTACAATACATCCAATCCAGAAACGTTTTACTTTAAAAATGTGAACAAAACAGGAACGAAAAATATGTTAACAAATACCAAATAGATTTATTCTGCAGCCTTTATTGCCCAACTGTCTAGACAGGGTTTTGAGTTTTGGAAAAACACAATCGACACAAAATCTGTCTGGGGTACAAAAGATTGGCAAGTACAGGGGATAGAAGCTTTGTTTAGAGCCTTCATCATCCCACAGCAGATAATGTTTTTGAATGACACTGTCCAACAAACGTCTTGCCTTGGGTTAGCCAAGAACAAAGACATGAACACACTGTCCATACCTACACCTGCAAGTAATAGCACTACACAGGGGGTGGTCAACGTACATACTATTTTACAAAACAACAGATCAGATTCCGAATGGGAAAAATGGTTGCTCTGGCCCACAGACACAAACATCTGTCAAGAAAGATTCCTGAACAAGATACAAGGTTTAACAATCAGTAGGCCAGACCCACGCTATGTTCAAAGACAGCATCCAGGGGTAGTAACAACATACAGTGTAGGAAAATTATGCCTTGATTGGCTACAGACATCTACACTAGAGGATGTGAAACAACACTTATCTTTACTTAAAGAAGGCGCAGACCTTAGGGAATTCTTGCTAGGTACAAGAAAACCGCGTCAAAAACGTTTCATATATGCCGGCATCTATGCTGCTTATAATGAAATATGGAAGGTTACCCAAGCAGACGCTGCAGAAAGAATACGAGAAATTGATCGTATTAATTTAGAGAAATCTCTCGCTGTGGTCGACAATGGGTTAACGACTCTGTCATCCAGGATATATTCATTGGGCAACATTGTATCCTCTGCTATAGACATTGTGGAACAAGATTTGGTCCTGCTGCGTCAAGGCCAGTCTCAATTACGTTCTATTCTGTTATTAGGCTGGACGCTACAAAACTTGCGTGCAGGCTATGTGCCTTGGCGTTTCATCAACACGTCTTCTCTGTTTTCTGATTACAATCTCACTGATAAACAGATTGAACTGGCACAAAGGGGAGCAAAGTATACAGTGCTGAACATTGAACAACTGGAAAAATTGCCATTTACGGTAGCAGAAAAACCAGTTACAGAATGGATCATACATGGCAAAATAACTCTGCCTGTTACAACTTTCCATTTTCAGTATTGCCTTAAACACAAGCCAGTAGGCAAATATGAAAGGTTGGGTAAAGAATACATCAGGACATCCTGGGATTTACCTTACACACACAGATGTTGGAGTTGGGGGCGTGAAGTGTTTATTAGCGGTACACACTGGGAAAATGCACTGAGCGGTTCACTCATATGTCAGGATATTAATTTACACGGGGCCTGTAGCGGTTCCACTGCAAATTTATCCTGCCACCTGCAAGGCTCACTGGCCGCTGTGATTAATCCAACATTTGGACAACTTTCAAATGGGAGTTACCTCATGTTGAATGATCAGAGCTGTTGTGGCATGTTGCCAGGTATCCCATATCTAGTAACGGTTACTTCCAGGGTCACTTGCTGTATGCAAGTCTTGTTCCCCCAAATAGACACAGTCAGGGAGTCGCCTTTATGGCCTTCACTGAACATCTCTTCTATACGAATTGATACTTTAAGCAGAATAAAAGCCATTCTTTTACAACAAACCGTGCCTTTGACCTCGGCCAAAGAAACCTATGATCTACAAGTCGCAAGGACTTCGGCTGAAATACAGGCTCTGTTAAGGACAAATTGCCCTACACATTTCACAGAAATGTTGGGACGTATCATAAACATGTCTGATACGAGCGGCATTGTGCATGTATTTAAGACCATATGTTCGGGACTGTTAACACCTTTTCAAGCAGTCCTCGGAATCATTCCAAACTTCATGCACTCGGTGTTTGGTGGTCTGCCGCTAATTCTAGCACTCGTTGCAGGAATCCTATTTTTATTCCTCCTACTACGCTATGGCAAGCCAATACACCAGCGTCACTCCCTGCGGTTTGGAGAATGCTCTCCTGGAAAGGAAGTGTCGTGAGCGCATAGTGCAACTATTGGGTTTACCTCGTCTGCGAGAACTAAATACCACATGGTTTCTTTCGTTCAGACCAATCTGGCAAGATTGCATCTTACCTGTTCTACGCTGCCTGCTTTGCGGTGAAGAATGCGTGCTAGACATCTGTCTAACACTCCCATCAGTCATGCCAACGGATATCGATACTCTGCTGGACCCGATAACGGCCCATGCTCTGTGTTGTCCCCAGAGGCTGCCAATACTGATGACGGCATTCATTGAGATCTCACAGACGCAACATGCTACTGCTGAGGTACGAGATGGATCAACAGGCACACAGGTATCATCGGAAACGAACACTGCTACTGACGATGCATCACATCTATGTGCAGTTAGTCTTCTAAACGAGGTAATCGACCTATCACCGACAACGGTAGACACATTTTTGTAGACAGGATTAGAGGATTTCATGTTTTCTCCAGCATCTTCAAATAACTTTTGATTTGGCTCACAGTGTACCATGTAATCTATAAATTTGGCCTTCATTCATTTTTTTTCAATCAAAACAAAAGACAAAATTTGGAACTTTCCTAAGATCACTTTTGAGAATATTGACTTTTTTCTTTTATGGCTAAAAACTCTGCTTACAGTAGAACTATTCTTAGAGAACAGACTTCTTTGAAACACTTCCAGGGACACATTGTCACCCTTTCTTCGCATTTATGTACCATGACATGAAATGGCTTTGAACTTTTTCTTCTGTAATTACGAACCATTTCATCATATACATATATGTATGTTCATTCAGTTAGCATCCGCTATAAACATATGCTTAGAATGAATAATTGCTTTGATATGTACAGCACTTTTGCATTTCATGTCTAGCTGAAAGTTTTTATATGAACTTATATTTAATATGCTTTTACAAATGTTTTTAGTGAACATGTGATACTCAATTTTATGTGTTTAGCATGTTTAGCATTTAGCAATATCGATCATTCGTCAGTGGAGTGGGTGTTGTGTTTCGATTTAGATGCCCGTACATAGGTTTCCCTAAATCATGTCCTTATATAGGCACAATTCGCATTGCCCTTATTTAGGCATAGAATCTCAGTCCTTATTTAGGCATTAGCCATGCTATCCAAATACAGGCATGGTCACCTACATCCGTCCATCCCACGTCACAACGAGTTCTTAGAAACCAGACCCTTAAGCCATCGGGACTTTCCCTAGCTAGGATTATTGATTTCTCCAAGAACTCATCTATTATGCATGAACTACTATTCCTTAGGGGTTCATCCATGACGTCTTCCTCTGCCCGACTTTACGTCAATGCTAGCATTCCTAAGCACCTTCCAGGTATAAATATACCTTCCCTTACCATGGCAAATGACAGCACGGCTCGGCACGACTTGGCTGCACGGATCGCCACGGCAAGTTCAGAAGAGACCATATCCTGGCCTGACGCACTGACCAGACGCTGTCATCCCTGCTCGCAGAGAATCCAGCTTCCAGTGTTTTGACTCCCTTCGTGGGGTGTTAGAGTTTGAGACCCGGAAAGAGGTTCCCACCTCTCTCATTCTAAGGTATGGAGCTGACTAGAACCTAGAGGGACTCTTGGCATACAAACTTAGTATATACCATACTATAGAAAACAGCACCTACTTCTTACCTCGCACTACACTTAGGTTAGGTACACTGGGGTAGAACTATTTAGAAGCATCAGACGAGTATTCCCTTTTTAGCCTGTGTTATTTATGTATGTATATATGAATATATGTCATAGCTAAGAGACAATGCTATTGCAGTATTATTTCTTCTTACTGCTTACGCTGTGCGTATTATATCTTGCATACTGTCTAATGATTGTAACAGCTCACATCTCTTACACGAGAAACAAGACTGTTCAATAAATCCTTTTATTGAAACACCCGTCTATCTATTTCTGTGTAACTCTGGAGAAACTAAGCATGCACGATTGACTGAGTGAAACTGTTACCTATTGTTTCCACGATTCTGAGACGCGTTCCAATTCTAAAGGGAAACAAAGTTGTCATGTTTATGCGGTTGTCAGAAACTAATCCCTTCTTGCTTATTCGAGAAGTTTCTAATGACCTCTGAGTTAGCTGGCACATATAAGTAATTGAGTTTAATATACCCGATAGGAGCATACTGAGCTTAGTCCTATGCAAAAACTATAGTGTATATTATTCCAATGCGCAGAGCCTATAAGGGAAATAGGAACTACACTATAGCAGTATATATAGAGCCAGTTTCTTACACCTAGATACTGTAGAGGGCAGGGTGTCGGACCTAGAGGATGGCACGGCACAATTCACCAAGCGCCTAGACAGCATGGAAAAGATTCTCAAAGACGTCGCCATAAAAAACGAGGATTTGGGGGCAAGCAATAACGTCCACATTTTGGGCGTCCCTGAGTCGTCCATCACAGGGCGTATGGATCTATACGTGGAAACCGTGCTTGCAGACATCTTTGGTAAAGAGGCCTTCACCTCCCCTTTTCTTGTAGAAAGAGCTCATCGCTCACTTGGCCCCCGCCCCAATCCGGGTTGTCCACCTAGGCCCATCATTGCCCGCCTTTTCAATTTCCGAGACAGAGATACAGTGCTAAGGCTGGCGAGAGAGCAGGGTTCCATATCCTGGCAAGGTTCCACATTGGCGCTGTTTCCGGACTTTACTATCATGGTGCAGGAGGCCAGGCGAAAGTACACTGGTGTGAAAGCAACACTGCGCAATCTGGGTCTTCGATATGTCATGTTATATCCAGCTCGCCTACGAGTGGATGTTGAGGGTCGTTCTCGCATATTTGATACCCCCACTGCGTTGCAAGAATTTTTTAGGGACTATAAAGGAAGCAACAGCCACAAGAACAAGGACACTTCCAGGGCCTCCCCCCTAACAGTGGTTTGGCGGCCAGCGTGGAATGATTCTGTTTACATGATGCATGTCTTCACGTGTTCACTGGGGATATTCCCTGCAAAAGGGTGCGCAGGGATGGGTGGGGGGAGTTAGGACAGATTGTCATCATTTTTGGGTTACCATTATTTCTAACCTTGTTTATTCACTGCAGCATGGTATGCTATAACTGTGACGCACACTTCAAATCACTGTTAATATATTGCGATGTCGGAGCGGGGTAGGTTGTCAACATTTTCAGATCTGACACTGATCACCTGGAATGTCCGGGGGCTTAATAATGCTAGGAAGGGGAAGCAGGTCTTGCATTATTTACAGCGTCACAGGGTGGACATTGCATTCTTACAGGAAACACACCTGCCCAAAGCTGCCACCACCACTTTCGCGTCGGGCTGGGGACCGCATCGCTACTTTGCAGGGTATAAAATGTATGCGCGGGGCACGGCTGTCATGATTCATGAATGTCTGCCCTTCCAATTTTTAAAAGCACACATTGATAGTGAGGGGTCGCTACACGATGGTGGCGGGTCACTTGATGGGACACTGTATGGCGTTCATCTGCGTATTCGCACCTAATGTCGATAGTCCAGAGTTCTTCCAAGGCCTTCACACACAGTTCCTACAATTAGATGCAGAATGTACATGCATGGGCAGAGATTTTAATCTCCTGTTGGACCCTGTGCAAGAGAGTATGCCCAACTTGTCAGACACCAAACCCAGCGCATGCCACATATTGCTGGATTTGTGCGATTCTGTTGGCCTGGTGGATGTGTGGCATCAGCGCAACCCGGGAGATGCCGCTTACACCCATTATGCCGCCCAATATGTTACTTGGACTAGATTAGATTATTAGCTTGTCTCCCGCCAACTTGGCAACGTGGTATAAGGCATCCCAGCATCTCCCTAGCACATCTTCTGACCACTCCCCAGTGGTATTGCAAGTACGCGTCCCTAGACCAGAGGGCTGTGACAGGATGTGGAGATTCCCCGAGCAGGCACTGAGGGATGAAGTGTTTAGTTCCGAACTTCGGGAGGCCATACTTGAATACTTTGAACTGAATAAAGGATCAGTGAGCTCGTGGGCCATACTCTGGGAGGCATTTAAAGCCTCTATGCGTGGAGTATGCATCTCTAAGCATTCTGGGGTTCTAAAAGATTTGCATAGTATGATTGAGCATGTTGAGAAGCAATTAGATATGCTAGATAGAGATCAGGTTGCAAGGCCTGACCCCTCTCTGCTCAGCCACCGACTAACACTCTTGACAGGGTTCAGAGAAGCAGCGGAGCGTGAGATTAATTTTTTAAGCAGGTATGCTATTGCAAGGCGTTATGGGGAGGGTGACAGACCTGGCCGCACGTTGGCGCGGCTACTGAGACCCTCGGCCGGTCGTTCATACATCACCTGCATCCGTTCCTCAACCGGGCAGACCCTAACCGATACCCCAGATATCAAAGATGAATTTTTAGCATATTATTCCACATTACATGCAACACGGGTGACGCATAGCGAGGGAGACCGTAATGGCTACCTTGCAGAGATTTCTATGGTGGGGCTTGAGAAGTTCATGCAGCAGTTTCTGGCTGAGCCATTCTCCGCCGAGGAAATAAGTAGCGCCATAGTTGCCATGAATGGCTCGACGGCCCCAGGCCTGGACGGTTTTACTGGTATCTTTTATAAAACCTATAAGAACTTATTAGCGCCCTATCTATTAGAGGTTTATAATGAAGAACTCGAACACAAGGAACTTCCCCTCACTTTGCGTGAGGCTGTAATAATCCTCCTTCCAAAAGCCGGGAAAGATCCGCTCTATGCGGCTCTTACAGGCCGTTATCACTTTTAAACCTAGACTACAAAATTTTGGCTAAAATGATTGCGCTGAGATTGGCTTTGTTGCTGGACCGCATTATCTACCCGACTCAGTCGGGCTTTGTCCTCCATAGGTCGACTGCTTTAAACCTGCGCACATTATTTGCAGTAATACATAGGATCGCTCCGGAGGTCCCTGCGGCTGCTGTCATACTCAATACCGAAAAGGCCTTCGACTCCTTGCAGTGACCCTTTTTCTTAGCAGTGATGAGAAAGTTGGGTATCCCTAAGGGATTCATTAACCTTACTTCGTTGCTTTACACCGCGCCCACCGCTAGGCTTCGATTGAATGGCACACTGTCCCCTTCGTTCACTCTCACTCGCGGCACCAGACAGGGCTGCCCACTCTCCCCACTGCTCTTCATATTGGCACTGGACCCTCTGGTTCACCATTTCCAGGAAAGATAACTGCACAGTGGTCTCTAGTTCAAAACTGCTCCTCTTCTAATTTCCCTATATGCGGATGATATCATCCTATATGTCCGAAACCCCCAGGAGAATTTGGAACCGCTCATCAGAGAGATTATCCGTTTGGCATTTTTTCAGGGCTGGGTATAAATTGGGGAAAATCGGAAATTTTCCCCCTGACGCCGAACACTGTTCATTGGGAATGTGAGTTCCCGCTGACGTGGTGTGAGGATTCGGGCAACTATTTGGGTATTCGGAGCCAAAGAGAAAACAAGCAAATTATTAGACTAAACTACGGCCCTGTGGCGCATAACCTGGAGCAACAGGTCGAGCGTTGGTTGAGACTTCGACTTCCCCTTGCTGGTCGAATTGCACTTGTGAAGATGATTGTCCTTCCAAGGTTTTTATATCTGTTTCACAACATTGCTATCCTGCTCCCCAACACTTTTTTTCCGTACTTTGCGTTCTTATCTCATCAGATTGGTCTGGGGGGGAGGAAGACCTAGAGTTAGCTGGGACACCATGTCCTTACCATATGAGAGAGGTGGTTTTGGGGTCCCCAATCTTCAGATCTACTATTTGGTTGCTCAGTGGAGTTTCGCACACTCCTGGTATCACCCGGACGCGCGGATCCCTTACACTAGACCTGAGGCTGACCTGGTGCTCCCGGCGCCCCTATGTACGGTGCTGCAGCGGGGCTTTCCCAGGGATCCCCGGGATATCCAAACAGTTTGAACCACTAGCTGGGCCTGGCGTAAGTTGACGAAAGTGACTGGAGGTGGCGCTCTTTACTCATCGGAGATCCCTGTCAATACTAACCCCTGGATCCCCATTACGGAAGAAAAACTGGCACAGCGTACACTCACTACATAGTCAATAAATAAGATTGGGGATCTGTTCCCAGGGGGCTATGTTTTTTCTAGCACAGTGGGCGGGAGGTTCAGTGAGGCAACATTCATGGATCAATTTGTATTTAGCCAGATACGGAGGGCGCACAGAGCCAAGATTCTGGAGTACCCGTTGGAGCCCGAGTCCTTCCCTCCGCTTACTCTCTTAGTCACAAGTTCCGGGGGAGAACACCTAATCTCGAAGCTATACAAAGCATGTATGTCATTAGTCCCTAGCAGGGAGACCAAGATACAGGAGGCATGGGACCGGGACCTTGGGCACCCAATTCAAGACTCTCACTGGTCCTTTTGTTGTGCACAAACGAAAGAGGTCTCCTTAAACAGCAGACATAAGCTCATACACTTCAAATATTTGTGGAGGGTCTATTTGACCCCGGCAAAGGTTCACTCAATTGATCCCAATCGACCACACACTTTTGTCCTAAGTGCGGTAGCCCGCAAGCAGATTTTGCCCACCTGACTTCGAACTGCGCTAAGATTGGGGACTTCTGGAGATCCATTTTCAGATTAATAACACAAATGACCCACCTTGAGATGGTCCCTACACCTGAGGTCGCCTTGTTGGGCTATGTGGGGGGTCTCCCGAAGAAGTTGCGCAAATTCACAGCCATTGCCCTTTTGCTCGCAAAGAGGGAAATAGCTCTCAAATGGGGAAGTAGGGCCTCCCCCACAGTGAAAGATTGGCTCAATAGCCTCACATACTATAATACTATTTGTGGCTTTTATGCTACAACCCATCCCTCGGCATCCAGGCAAAATGACATTTGGGAGCCTCTTAAAAATTACTTACTGTAGATTAGTGCCGCCCCTATTTTACAACAGCCTGCTGGGATAGTCCCCACTGGGGTGGGGTAATTCATGTTCCACCCAACTGCTCAATTGTTGTGTTTATTATGTCAAGGAAAGTGCGGGCCAGACAGTGAGGGAGAGCCCGCTGGTCCGGGTTGGTCAGATGTTGATATCACAATTTATTATATATATGCTACCCTGAGACATTGGTACGTTGCAAGCTTGAGTACACTTGTTTTGCAAATGATACTTGTCTTATTCTTACTAGATTTCTATGATCACAGTGAATGACCATGCAACGTTGTAAGCACTACGAAAATGATAAATAAAGTTATAAAAAATAAAAAGCTGTCACTTTGTAAATCACCTCCTAGCAGTGTCTGGGAGATTTGTGGCCTCTTTAGTCAAGGAGTGCATGCCAGACATCTGTGACATGCTTTGGCATGTGGAAGGGGTGCAAGGTTTGTGATGAAAGAAATCCCTTAATTTGTGGAATGAGACTTTGTGGATGATTGTGTAAGAAAAAGAAATGCATGGGGCAAGTCCCACAGTGAAAGAAAAGAAGGGATATTAGTTTATAAATTATTGAAAATCAAGTGTTGATTTGTGGCATGTAAAAGCAAAATGACATGAAAATAGAAGAATGACAGCACCCTTTTTTCATGACACATAGGCTTTGGACAAAATTCAACACCAAGAATAAAATGGTCCACTGGTATTTCACAGGGGCTTTGAGTCCTTTTTAACAAGGGTTCAAACACCAGCTGGAGAAATTCGATTTTTATATTCTTTTCTATTATTTTTTTTATTTTAACCAAATGAAAGATGCCCTTTTGTAAATCACCCCTTAGCAGTGTCTGGGAGATTTGTGGCCTTTTTAGTCAAGCCAGTGCATGTCAGACATTTGTGACATGCTGTGGCATGTGGAAGGGGGTCAAGGTTTGCTATGAAAGAAATCTCTTAATTTGTGGAATGAGACTTTGGGGATGGTTGTGTAAGAAAAAGAAATACATGGGGCAAGTCCCAGAGTGAAAGAAAAGAAGGGCTATTTGTTTATAAATCACAAAAATCAAGTGTAGATTTGTGGCATGTAAAAGCAAATCAACATGGCAATAGAAGACGGACCAGACACTCTTTCTATGACAAAAATGCCTAAAGCAGCAAAACATTCCAATTGTACAGCTGGTACAGTGGTACCTTATGAGGGTAATGAGTTCCTTTTGACCAGGGTTCAAACCCCAGCTGGGGAAAATCAATTTTTATATTCTTTTCCATTTTTTTTACTAATTTACACAAATGAAAGCTGTCCCTTTGTAAATCACCCCCTAGCAGTGTATGGGAGATTTGGGACCTCTTTAGTCAAGCCAATGCATGTCAGACATTGGTGACATACTGTGGCATGTGGAAGGGGGGCAAGGTTTGCTATGAAAGAAATCCCTCATTTTGTGGAATGAGAATTTGGGGATGATTGGGTAAGAAAAAGAAATGCATGGGGAAAGTGCCAGAGTGAAAGAAAAGAAGGGCTATTTGTGTTTAAAATATGAAAATCAAGAGTGAATTTGTGGCATGTAAAAGCAAAACAACATGAAATAGAAGAAGCACCAGCACACTCTTTCCATGACAAAAAGGCTATGGGCAGCAAATAAATTCAGCAGAACAGATGGTAAAGTGGTGGCTAACATGGGCTATCATTGCTTTTTGACCAGGGTTCAAACCCCAGCTGGGGAAAATCCATTTTTATATTCTTTTCCATTTTTTTTCTACTTTACACAAATGAAAGCTGTCCCTTTGTAAATCACCCCCCAGCAGTGTATGGGAGATTTGGGGCCTCTTGAGTCAAGTCAATGCATGTCAGACATTGGTGACATGCTGTGGCATGTGGAAGGGGGGCAAGGTTTGCTATGAAAGAAATCCCTTATTTTGTGGGTTGAGAATTTGGGGATGATTGGGTAAGAAAAAGAAATGCATGGGGCAAGTGCCAGAGTGAAAGAAAGGAAGGGCTATTTGTGTTTAAAATATGAAAATCAAGAGTGGATTTGTGGCATGTAAAAGCAAAACAACATGGAAATAGAAGAAGGACCAGCACACTTTTTCCATGACAAAAAGGCTTCGGGCTCATAGATCAGTATAGCAAATCAGGTGGTGTAGTGGTAGCTAACAGGGGCTATGAATGATTCTTGACAAGGGTTCAAGGCCCATAACTTATGTATTTGGAATTTTTTATTATGTTTTTGTTAATTCAACCCAGATGGAAGATATATCTTAAAAAAAAAATCCACTAGCACTTCTGCG
Source organism: Calotriton arnoldi (assembly GCA_963921515.1). Taxonomy (NCBI): domain Eukaryota; kingdom Metazoa; phylum Chordata; class Amphibia; order Caudata; family Salamandridae; genus Calotriton; species Calotriton arnoldi. The sequence goes on from CAWUFW010015266.1 coordinate 221,823, forward strand.
GGGTTTATAACACAATTATAGCTCAAACAACATATCCACAAAATGTGGCACGCTGTGGCATATGTCATGGCATATGCCACATGCCAGACTTGGGCTCCAACCCCTTCTCCAGTTGCCGCGTTGAACAATGCAGGGAGGATAAGGGAAGTTGAAACGCTGCAATGCTACGGCGGGGTTTAGTGTTAAGTATGGCACACGGGGTTCTTTTTGTGGGAGTAACCAGCATGGGAACATTCGGCAGTCTGAACGTAACTGTGCATAGAGCCACAAGTCTTACAGTGTGCAGGTATTTTACAGCTCAATTTGGCTAAGTGACTTGGTCCCGTAGTACGCTTGGTGTTGGCACAATAATTATAGGGTGCCTGGGCCTTCAGATTTCCATGCTTTAGCAGCGCTTGTCAGCGCGGAAGCTGAAGTGCGCGCTGGTATTTGACTTGGTGCTTGGAGTTCCACGCACGTCATGAAAGGTCCTAAAAGTTAGGGAGATTTTCGAAATAGCGCCAGCTCTTCCGAAACGGACTGAGGCTAGGCGGGATTTATTAAAGACAGGTCGCTTGTCCTGCTGCATTAATGAATTAGCAGGCTCCGGACACTCTCCCCAGTTACCATGGTAACGGCATGGGCCACTGGCTCGCGGAAAACATAAAAGAACAGCAAGTGCAAAAGCACGCATTCCACCCCACCTTGGATGCGTTTATGGCTTTAATAGAATATTTGAACGCAGTATGTTGGCAATATATTATGTACGGAGGTGCACATGCCTGGCTTTCATATTTCTGGGTGAGTGTTGTATTGTAGGGCAAGTGTAATGCTTAAAACCTCCGGTGGTTATTGATTTATTTTGTTTAAATTATGAGACACTGTGTTAATCATTTGTGGAGCTAGGAGACAAACGTTAGTGACAGAGCCGGTGCGTATAAGTACCGGGGGCGTCAGGCGCAGATAAACCTCGGAATACATATTTACTAGTTCAAAGGTCTGTTTTTGAGTATTGTTTAATTAACGGAGTGAGTCTTTCAAGCAGGACAGATCACACAGAGAATAGAAATAAATAAGTACGCACATATGAAGTCACAGAAACGGTCAGATGACAGACCAGAAAAACGCCTAAAAACATGATATAAGTGAAATCGTTGTATTTCAGTGGAAGGGCCACAGAGAGGTGTGGAAGCACGCAGAGTCCCCTTATCAAAGGCTGCTTTGACCTGAGGGTAATTGCGCACGATCGCGTTACAGAAATGGAACATAATCGTGAGTAATTGCGGTAGTTGACACATGTGTCTTGATTTGGTCCTGTATACATTTTTCGACTATTGAGGAAGAGGCTCATACCTGGAGCACTTATTTGATGTCCAGTAACGTGCTTCTTTAGTAACCGGTCACACTGCTGCTTGCGGGCTGCCTTCCTTCTGGGTGGGGCACATGAGCATAGGAGGCGTGACTTCGCAGTAACCCCTGAGATTTTTGGGGCCACTCAGAGGGGGCTGGGGACCATCGATATACTTTGCGTAGTCTTAACTGCCTCATGCGCGAAAATCTGGAGATTGGTATGAAGCATGTCACCATCCCGTGACACTAGAGTGCCTGCACAGGCACAGTAGGGGGAGGGTGCGCTATGGAAATATTAGTGGGGGCAGGAGAGTTATGGCTCGGAATGCGCACGGTACTTTAGCGTTTTCCAATGGCGCAGGAATGGCTTTATTGTTCGCTACTTAACAGTGCTGTTTCCATTTTTTCCTGCCTGTATGTGGTCCTCGCTGAGATGGCAGCAGTAAGGTCCTGTGAAGTCGACCGACATTTGCAGGGTGGACGTGGCCAGTCGGCAGAGGAAGACACGCGACGTTCCTGACGTCCATCAAAGGCAGCGGACCTGGTATGAGGTTCCAGGCTCACCTATGGTATCGGTTGGTATCAAGCTGGCTTGTTGCGCACTTTCTCCATAATTTGCGGTACTGTCCATATTTCGACAGAGTTTCAGTGTTTGCCTTTTGCTAACACGTTCAATAAGTAGAGGCTGCTGCAGTTTTCCGGGCTAGGAGGAAGGAGGGCCTACGGGGAAACTACCGCTTGTGGCGTACATATACTCCTTACTTTGCGAGGCAGCCTTCTTAACACAGTTGGCAGGGCATTCATTTCGTAATCCTAAGGTCCTGAGTTCGATCCTCTATTGGGGTATTTAGTTGCGTTGAAGTGGTTCGGAGGTTACGTACCACCCCTGGTATGTGGGAGGCCGTTCAAATCCTGGCCTTAGCTTGCGCACCTTCTGCATATATACTGTACACTCTTAGTACGGCCGGGCTGTACGCAATGGTCCGGGCCTCCTATCTGGAATGGATGGTCAAGGGGGGTGGTGGTAGGCACTGGCCAAGTAGGGCCAGAGGGCTAGGTATTAATAAAGGTGCCTCATCTTCACATGGTCCACTTGTAAGCATGTTGGAACCAGGTATGAGTTTAGGCGTCAACATTCTTTGATTCTGGGGAAAACACTGACTATCCTGGGGCAATCAATTTGGCACCAGGGGACACTCACTGGTGCATTGCAACGCTTTATATAACTATCCGGTTTTTGTGGGGACCGTATTCACACCGGTCTTTTAATTGTATATTTAAGAGGAGATGACTCACGGACTCGGGGGGGCCGGCAGGGGGGCCGTGCAGAATACGGAGTGGTTGCCTGGAGGATCCGGTCTAGTGCACTCAGTTTTTCATCCTTTCGAGGTCGATCTAATGCCGACTAGTTGGGGAATGACCTCAGGACGTATGTGTGGGTTTAGAAGCCCGACGGCTGTGTCTACTTCAGTTGGATGACTTTTGACATTTGTTACTGCATTGCTTAAAATTGGGAGAAGGGGTAGACAAATCCTAACAAGAGGAACTTCATAAAGGCACATTTTCTGGTTGCAGTAGTGTTGCCTTAAACTCAAACTCTAAACGTGAAGTGGTAGATCAATGTACCCTAAAAGAAGAAGGCAGTTCATTGGTCCTGCTTAGCAATTCACGCATTCTACGAGAGGGTATGCACATCATAAGGTGCCAGGGCAAAAATGCATGCCTGTGCAGTACATACTATCTTGGTATGGACATTCTACCTCGAAGATTATGCAAGCTGACACGGCCTCTCCTCGAATATAGGAATGCCCAAGGAGATGAGAATTCTCACCACTGGGATGACGGTGTCACTGCAGGGCGGTGGGGGCGGCACATGATGCAAGGAACCGTGCCTCATCACTGGGAGCTTCCACATGGAGCTGGTGTGTGTGGCCCCCAAGCCTTTTAGGATAATTACCAGGGAAACAGTGAGTAATTGCGGTGCTTGGTACCAGGTGCCAGGTACATGGGTAAACCAGGTGGCTGGCAGTACTTAGTTGAGTGGAAGTGGGGTGGTTAATTTCCTCCCTGGGACGTTGCTTTGCTATATAACAGGTCCATGCTCCATCACCGGGAGCTTCCACATGGAGCTGGTGTGTGTGGCCCACAAGCCTTTTAGGATAATTACCAGGGAAACAGTGAGTAATTGTGGTGCTTGGTACCAGGTGCCAGGTACATGGATAAACCAGGTGGCTGGCAGTACTTAGCTGAGTGGAATTGGGGTGGTTAATTTCCTCCCTGGGACGTTGCTTTGCTACATTACTCGCCTGGGCCCATTCATTTACGCTAGTTAGCAGTCACCGCTGGGGTGTCAGTTGTACTCTTATCAATCTCTGCGACCAATTACCTTCTCCTGATTGGAAGAGTAATGACTTCCAATGGATCCTTGTTAAATAAGGGTGATATGGCTTTATATTTATACATATATGAATATATATATATATATATATATATATATATATTATCTACTGGCGGTCGCCAGTAGATAGTTATAGTTAGGACCTATTTTCCATAGGAAATCCACAACATTCTATTTGAAATAACGTTGGCACCGGTTGACGAATCTTCGCGAAAGCTTCCAACTTGTTGGGGCGCTCCGGTCCGCTCCTATCCTGACAGTCTCGGGGTGATTCGTCAAGCGGGGGCCGAGAAATTAGGGGGGTCCCAAAACGCGTTTTCCCCATTCATTTTTCCATAGGAACCTTTCATCGCAGCTACAGCCCGAACTGCTGAACGGAATTTCACCAAATTTAGCAAAGAGGTAGCCATTGGTTCAGTGTCATGCCTTTTGCTTAAATGGTGTAAATCCGTTCAGTAGTTCCTGAGAAAATCAAAAGTAAAGTCACATGTATATCTGGGCGGAGCCTAACCACACATGTCATTGTGAGATCTGATTGGCTGTCAGCACTTCATCCTGGAATTGCTGGCAGCCATCTTGGGACCAATATACATGATAGTACCCCATTGAAATGCATTGTAGTGAATCAAAGATTTTGAGGGTTACCAAAAGGAGAACTATAAAGGGTGATAACAGACTTTAGTTACATTAGAATTCATTTGTTGATGGTACCATACTAATTTCAGGAATTGTGGTGTGTTCTAAGGTGATTTTACCCTGTGAAAAACCTTCTGCTGGGATATCATGAATCATGTTTGAGAGAAAACTATTTTCACATGCTTGTCCCATAGAGTTTTGGAAGGTGCTCCAGAAGCTAAAATGAGAGCATATTTTCTGTAAATTCACATTATCTTTCTCAGTCATGTGAGAATGAAGTCTGACATTCTCAGTAAAACATGTAAATCCAACAAGGGCAGAGACTGTCAGTTGATTCCTTTGTGTTCTACTGCAGCTTCCCAGAGTGTTCTAAAGAACAACTAGAGTGCTAACAGCCTTACTTATGACAAAAGTATGGCACACCTGAAGCCATCTTGATTGGAATAAACTGGTAACACTTAAAACATTTAATTTAAAAAGGAACAAAATGATGGGGTTTATTTTGTCATAGAAATTATGGTTAGTGCTGTAGAAAGAAAAATTAGGACATGTTTCAAGTGTGATCTCAAATATCTTCCTGTTATATTTCAACAGGAGCAGCCTGCCAGTTGATGCCTTTGTGTTCTACTGCAGCTTCCCAGAGTGTTCTAAAGAACAACTAGAGCGCTAACAGCCTTACTTATGACAAAAGTATGGCACACCTGAAGCCATCTTGATTGGAATAAACCGGTAACACTTAAAACATTTAATTTAAAAAGGAACAAAATGAGGGGTTCTTTTTGAAATAGAAATTATGGTTAGTGCTGCAGAAAGAAAAATTAGGGCATGTTTTAAGTGAGATCTCAAATCCTCTTCTATTTCATTAGAAAATTCTGACATGCAGACTGAAACAATCACTTTCAATACCAGCAGCAGACTTACAGTTAACTCCCTGGTGAGCAGTAGCTTTACTACAGTGATCTAATGAGCAACTAGAGTGCTAACATTCTGAATTTATGGCAAATGTGAGACACATCTGAATGCCTACTTGATGGAATCAAAGTAAAAAACTGAAAGCATTTCCTATTGAGGAGACTGCAGTGAATGAGGAATTTAGGAAACTTCATAACAAAGAAGTCTTCCAAGATGGGCACCAGTGAAAAAAGAGCCCAAATGTAGCACAAATATTACCCAGATGTAGCCCACATATAGCCCAATGACAAAAGTGTGCAAAACACTTTTTATTTTTAGTTTTTTTGCAGTTTTATGTAGTGCAGACTGGTCAGGTATTGGAGCGTTGCAGCTTAAAACATGACCCCCTACACTACAAAAACACCACTGCACTACCCTAAACCCTAAAACACTACCCCCAGCACGACCCCCTACACTACACAAGCACCACTGCACTATCCTAAACCCTAAAACACTACCTCCAGCATGACCCCCTACACTAAACAAACACCACTGCACTACCCTAAACCCTAAAACACTACCCCCAGCACGACCCCTACACTACCCAAACACCACTGCACTAACCTAAATCCTAAAACACTACCCCCAGCACGACCCCCTACACTACCCAAACACCACTGCACTACTCTAAAACATGACCCCCTACACTACACAAACACCACTGCACTACCCTAAACCCTAAAACACTACCCCCAGCATGACCCCCTACACTACACAAGCACCACTGCACTACCCTAAACCCTAAAACACTACCCCCAGCACGACCCCCTACACTACACAAACACCACTGCACTACCCTAAACCCTAAAACACTACTCCCAGCACGACCCCTACACTACCCAAACACCACTGCACTAACCTAAATCCTAAAACACTACCCCCAGCACGACCCCCTACACTACCCAAACACCACTGCACTACCCTAAAACATGACCCCCTACACTACACAAACACCACTGCACTACCCTAAAACACTACCCCCAGCACGACCCCCTACACTACACAAGCACCACTGCACTACCCTAAACCCTAAAACACTACCCCCAGCACGACCCCCTACACTGCCCAAAAACCACTGCACTGCCCTAAACCCTGAAACACCAGCCCCTGCACGACCCCCTACACTGCCCGAACACCACTGCACTGCCCTAAACCCTAAAACACCACCTTAGCACGACCCCCTACACTGCCCGAGCACCACTGCACTGCCCTAAACCCTGAAACACCACCCCCTTCACGACCCCTACACTGCCCGAGCACCACTGCACTGCCCTAAACCCTGAAACACCACCCCCAGCACGACCCCCTACACTGCCCAAACACCACTGCACTGCCCTAAACCCTGAAACACTACCCCCAGCAAGACCCCCTACACTGCCCAAACACCACTGCACTACCCTAAAACATGACCCCTATACTACACAAACACCACTGCACTACCCTAAACCCTAAAACACTACCCCCAGCACGACCCCCTACACTACACAAGCACCACTGCACTACCCTAAACCCTAAAACACTACCCCCAGCACGACCCCTACACTACACAAGCACCACTGCACTACCCTAAACCCTAAAACACTACCCCCAGCACGACCCCCTACACTGCCCAAAAACCACTGCACTGCCCTAAACCCTGAAACACCAGCCCCTGCACGACCCTCTACACTGCCCGAACACCACTGCACTGCCCTAAACCCTGAAACACCACCCTAGCACGACCCCCTACACTGCCCGAGCACCACTGCACTGCCCTAAACCCTGAAACACCACCCCCTTCACGACCCCCTACACTGCCCGAGCACCACTGCACTGCCCTAAACCCTGAAACACCACGCCCAGCACGACCCCCTATACTGCCCGAACACCACTGCACTGCCCTAAACCCTGAAACACGACCCCCAGCAAGACCCCCTACACTGCCCGAACACCACTGCACTGCCCTAAACCCTGAAACATCATCCCCAGCAAGACCCCCTACACTGCCCGAACACCACTGCGCTGCCCTAAACAGTGAAACACCAGCCTCAGCACGACCCCCTACACTGCCCGAACACCACTGCACTGCCTGAACCCTGAAACACCAGCCCCAGCACGACCCCCTACACTGCCCAAACACCACTGCACTGCCCTAAACCCTGAAACACCACCCCGTGCACGACCCCCTACACTGCCCGAACACCACTGCACTGCCCTAAACCCTGAAACACCACCCCCAGCGCGACCCCCTACACTGCCCGAACACCACTGCACTGCCCTAAACCCTGAAACACCACCCCTGCATGACCCCCTACACTGCCCGAACACTACTGCACTGCCCTAAACCCTGAAACACCATCCCCAGCACGACCCTCTACACTGCACGAACACCACTGCACTGCCCTAAACCCTGAAACACTACCCCCAGCAAGACCCCTACACTGCCCGAACACCACTGCACTGCCCTAAACCCTGAAACATCACCCCCAGCAAGACCCCCTACACTGCCCGAACACCACTGCCCTAAACCCTGAAACACCACCCCCAGCAAGACCCCCTACACTGCCCGAACACCACTGCACTGCCCTAAACCCAGAAACACCATCCCCAGCACGACCCCCTACACTGCCCGAACACCACTGCCCTAAACCCTGAAACACCACCCCCTGCACGACCCCCTACACTGCCCGAACACTACTGCACTGCCCTAAACCCTGAAACACCACCCCCAGCACGACCCCCTACACTGCACGAACACCACTGCACTGCCCTAAACCCTGAAACACTACCCCCAGCAAGACCCCCTACACTGCCCGAACACCACTGCACTGCCCTAAACCCTGAAACATCACCCCCAGCAAGACCCCCTACACTGCCCGAACACCACTGCCCTAAACCCTGAAACACCACCCCCAGCAAGACCCCCTACACTGCCCGAACACCACTGCACTGCCCTAAACCCTGAAACACCACCCCCAGCAAGACCCCCTACACTGCCCAAACACCACTGCACTGCCATAAACCCTGAAACACCACCCCCAGCACGACCCCCTACACTGCCCAAACACCACTGCTCTGCCCAAAACCCTGAAACACCAGCACCAGCACGACCCCCTACACTGCCCGAACACCACTGCACTGCCCTAAACCCTGAAACACCAGCCCCAGCATGACCCCCTACACTGCCCGAACACCACTGCACTGCCCTAAACCCTGAAACACCACCCCCAGCACGACCCCCTACACTGCCCGAACACCACTGCACTGCCCTAAACCCTGAAACACCAGCCCCAGCACAACCCCGTACACTGCCCGAACACCACTGCACTGCCCTAAACCCTCAAACACCAGCTCCAGCATGACCCCCTACACTGCCTGAACACCACTGCACTGCCCTAAACCCTGAAACACCACCCCCAGCAAGACCCCCTACACTGCCCGAACACCACTGCACTAAACCCTGAAACACCAACCCCAGCAAGACCACCTACACTGGCCGAACACCACTGCACTGCCCTAAACCCTGAAACACCACCCCCTGCATGACCCCCTACACTGCCCAAACACCACTGCACTGCCCTAAACACTGAAACACCACCCCTCAGCACGACACCCTATACTGCCCGTACACCACTGCACTGCCCTAAACCCTGAAACACCACCCCCAGCACGACCCCCTACACTGCCCGAACACCACTGCACTGCCCTAAACCCTGAAACACCACCCCTGCACGACCCCCTACACTGCCGGAACACCACTGCACTGCCCAAAATCCTGAAACACCACCCCAGCACGACCCCCTACACTGCCCTAACACCACTGCACTGCCCTAAACCCTGAAACATCACCCCCAGCAAGACCCCCTACACTGCCTGAACACCACTGCCCTAAACCCTGAAACACCACCCCCAGCAAGACCCCCTACACTGCCCGAACACCACTGCACTGCCCTAAACCCTGAAACACCACCTCCAGCACAACCCCTACACTGCCTGAACACCATTGCTCTGCCCTAAACCCTGAAACACTAGCCCCAGCACGACCCCCTACACTGCCCGAACACCACTGCACTGCCCTAAACCCTGAAACACCACCCCCAGCACGACCCCCTGCACTGCCCGAACACCACTGCACTGCCCTAAACCCTGAAACACCAGCCCCAGCACAACCCCCTACACTGCCCGAACACCACTGCACTGCCCTAGACTCTGAAACACCAGCCCCAACAAGACCCCCTACACTGCCCGAACACCACTGCACTGCTCTAAACCCTGAAACACCAGCCCCAGCATGACCCCCTACACTGCCCGAACACCACTGCACTGCCCTAAACCCTGAAACACCAGCCCCAGCACGACCCCCTACACTACCCGAACATGACTGCACTGCCCTAAACCCTAAAACACTCCCCCAGCACGACCCCCTACACTACCCGAACACCACTGCACTGCCCTAAACCCTAAAACACTCCCCCCAGCACGACCCCCTACACTACCTTAACACCACTGCGCTGCCCTAAACTCTAAAACACTACCCCCCGCATGACCCCCTACACTACCCAAACACCAATGCACTACCCTAATCCCTAAAACACTACCCCCCGCACGACCCCCTACACTACCCAAAGACCACTGCACTACCCTAAACTCTAAAACACTACCCCCGCACAACTCCCTACACTACCCAAAGACCACTGCACTACCCTAAACCCTAAAACACGACCTCCTACACTACACAAACACCACTGCACTACCCTAAACCCTAAAAACTACCCCAGCACGAACCCCTACACTACCCAAACACCACTGCACTACCCTAAACCCTAAAACACTACCCCCAGCAGTACCCCCTACGCTACCCAAACACCACTGCACTACCCTAAACCCTAAAACACTACCCCCAGCAGTACCCCCTACACTACCCAAACACCATTGCACTACCCTAAACCCTAAAACACTACCCCCAGCAGTACCCCTACACTACCCAAACACCACTGCACTACCCTAAATCACTACCCCCAGCACGACCCCCTACACTACCCAAACACCACTGCACTACCCTAAACCCTAAAACACTACCCCCAGCACGACTCCCTACACTACCCAAACACCACTGCACTACCCTAAACCCTAAAACACTCCCCCAGCACGACTCCCTACACTACCCAAACACCACTGCACTACCCTAAACCCTAAATCTACCCCCAGCATGACCCCCTACACTAAACAAACACCACTGCACTACCCTAAACCCTAAAACACTACCCCCAGCACGACCCTCTTCACTACCTAAACACAACTGCACAATTTGTTACAGGCGTTGCAACGCAGGCCTGTGGTGCTTACTGGAAGTACCTGGTAGGCTAGTTGGGCCCCAGGGACCCTCAGGATTCACGGTGACCTAATCCCCCAACTTAAAACGCGCCAAGGGAGGGGGCGGGGCCTCAGGTGACATGTGCGCAAACACGCCCTGTGGTGCGTTTTAAGTTGGGGAATTAATTCCCTTTGAATCCTGAGGGCCAACTAGCCCACCAGGTACCTTCAGTAAGCACAACAGAGTTGCGTTGCAGAGAGGTGAAAAAAGGTGCGTGGCCTCGGAACGCCTCTCTGCAACTCAGCTCTGTGGTCCTAACTGTAGGTACCTGGGGGGCTAGTTGGGCCCCAGGGACCCTCAGGATTCAAGGGGACTTAATCCCGCAACTTAAAACGCCCCACGGGGCGCGTTTGCACACATGTCACCTCAGGCCCCCTCCCTTCACCACTGTGCAAACGCGCCCTGTAGCGCGTTTAAGAGGTAGTTTTAATCCCCCTGCCCTATTATGTACTAGGGACTTGCAGAGGAGGTCATGCTAATCACAGGGGTACCCCAACGCATAGTGTTCCCTAGTGTATGTAGGTGTTTTCACTGTATTCTAAGTGTCTTTTAGCATAGCACTGGCTCTGGTTAGTCAGAGTCAGTTACCACCAGTACCCGTCTGAAAAAGTTGTGGGCACAGGATGATTTTGCAACAAGGCCTCTTTCTGCTCCTCTGTTGGTTCTTTCTGCACATCTTTTGCTTCTTTCTGTGCGTTTTTTCTTCTTTCTTCACATGTCCTACCTCTGTTGGCATAGTTAGAAACTAGCATTTAAAAAACCTTTGAAATTCACTTAAAAAATCATAGGTTTCAGGCACGTTATAGTTAGAAATTAGCATTTAAAAAACCTTTGAAATTCACTGAAAAAACCATAGGTTTCAGACACGTTATAGTTAGAAATTAGCATTTAAAAAACCTTTGAAATTCACTGAAAAAACCATAGGTTTTAGGGACAGTTATAGTTAGTTGGACATTTCACTCGTACAAAACCATAGAAATTCCCCCGTTATAGTTAGTTCAGCTAACTATAACTCGCGCCCGCAATGCACTGCTGATGACGTCACATATTACATCACTCATGACATGGTCAGTGACATCACTGATGACATCACTGATGACATCTCAAATGACATCACTGATGACATCATCCATGTGATAATTTCATGCATCTTCTCACACCCTAATATAACTTTTGATACACCCACTCTAAATTACAGACTGCCATTCTCAAAACCATAGACACTCCAACACCAAAAATTACATACCCACTCACTGATTCTTAGGTCTACACACACATCCACTCACTCACCCGTACAGTCACTCATACTTACAGTCACTCAGTACAGGACTATCATATGCACTCATACACCTATATAAACACTCACACACCGCCACTCATCCATAGAGGTACTCACACACCTAGTCTGTCATTCAAAAAATTAATCACACACCCATTTACTCACCTATACAGTTATACACACACCAGCTCACTTACTCATACAAATACTAGCACATTCTTACGCTCTTATACAATAACTGATACAAGCACACACGCATCCATACAGCCACTCTCACAATCACACACTCTCACTTATAGCCATTTAAATACTCTAACACACATATATACTGCCTTTTACATATGTAGTTACTCGCACATGTACCACTGAGATATACATTCACTCACTAACACACCCATACACACACTCACCCACCCAAGCAGTCCATCACAGATGCACTCTTGAAATCATGCACCCAGTGAATCACCCACTCACACATCTATGTACAGAGTCACACACACCCCACCCACACAAACACTCAGGCAGCCATACAGATACTCACAGAACCAATCAATAACCCATATAGACACTCATGTAGCTATTCGCAAATCCATGCATCCACTTACACACCAACAAACAGACGGATACAGACATTCACACAGTTTAGTCACTAACCCATGCATTCAGTAAGATACGTTTAATCACTCACTTGTAGAGTCAGTCACTCACGTACTAAATCATCCATTCAGACACTTTTACACCCACTCATTCTTCAATACGCCTTTCCCTATATATATTAAACATATTTAAACTTTACAGAAACACACAGTCACTGGATGATGTCATCAGTGATGTCATCAGTGATGTCATTTGAGATGTCATCAGTGATGTCATCAGTGATGTCACTGACCATGTCATGAGTGATGTAATATGTGACGTCATCAGCAGTGCATTGCGGGGGTGCGAGTTATAGTTAGCTGAACTAACTATAACGGGGGAATTTCTATGGTTTTGTACGAGTGAAATGTCCAACTAACTATAACTGTCCCTAAAACCTATGGTTTTTTCAGTGAATATATATATATATACAATTTTACTTAAATGGAGTTTCTGGTAGCTGAGTTGAAGTGGTATGGTTAATTTCCTTCCTGGGACGTTGCTTTGCTATATAACAGGCCTTGTCCGCTCATCCCTGATTGTATCAAGCGGTACAGTTTCCAGATTGTGGGGCTAGCTATTTGGCTATAAGTAACAGCGGCCTCTAAATATTATCTGCTGGTGTTCAATACACTTGGCATTAAGTGGGCATTGGAAGGTAATTCCTTTTTCGAAAGTGCATCACACTAACATGTAAAGCTTTATAAGGCTTTATTGAATTGCCAAATATTTATCTACAAAGTTTCTCTTCCCCTTTTTAAGGGTCAGCGGTCCTTGGTGTGGACTGGTGGGGTGCAACACTATTAACGCGGAGGGGGCCTTAGGAAGGTAATGCATTCTAAAACACATCCAGCTAAGAGGTAGCTTTGGGACTTTATCCACAGGAAATTAGAATTGCTAACAAATCAAGCAACATTAAGGTTGCTCTACGCAATAGCCAACAATTATACGCACATTTTTTCCTTTCTTGTTACGTGGCTGTAGCTATAGTCCTTAAAAATACTGACCGGGTAGGCTCTCATTTCACTCTAGTTTTAAAAAACAGGAATAAACACCAGATTACTAGGAGTCCCAGTATCAGCTGGGAAGCAGGTCACAACACAATAGTGTGAAGTGCGTTCAGCTCCTACTTGCAGGGCAGGTTCATAGCGGCAGCAAGGGTAGGTCCACTTTTGGGGACGATACCGGACATCAGGTATCCCAGTGGCAGTGCTGCTTGTGTATTACAGTAAAGGCAGATGCCCAAAGTGCTTCTGATCACATGCCCACCATTAAAGGTCAAGTGCTATTCCCTACAAACGTCCTATGGGCCAATGCGGTATGCAGTGCACTCCTTTCCGTTGGTGGAGGAGATGGACAGGGGGTGCAGTTGTCAAACTCTTTTTCCGGCAAAACTCCCTTTAGGAACGGACAGGTATGCCTTGGGTGGGACCGAGGGACAGGCTGTTGCAAGGCGGGGTCTGCTGGCACGCTGCACACAGCAGATGTATCAAGAAGTATGTTCTCCCCTGGTGGTGGAGGTGATGGACATCTTGTGAAGTTGTCCCGCTTATGCTTCGGTGAATGCCTTTTAGGAACGGGCAGGGATGTCTGGATTGACACATAGGAAAGGCTGTTGCAAGCGGGGCCTGCCGGCGCGCTGAGCACAGCGGATGTCTCTTAGAATTGGACCGGTCCCTGTAATTAACTTTCTGGCAATGCGGTGCCCCTCCCCCATTAATGGTGGTGGAGGAGATGGACATTCGGTGAAGGGGTCACAATATTTTCCTGGCAAACTCCCTTTAGTAGGGGGCAGGGATGCCTTCGGTGGAACCTGGGGAAGGCTGTTACAAGGCGGGGCCTGCTGGCACGCAATGCACAAAGGACAGGTTTTTCTTATCTTGGCACCACGGGGCTGTTTTGGAGCACAGTCAGCGTCAGGGGGGGAGGGCGAGTGCGCCGGGAAGCTTCTCACCCTGTGGCGGAGCGCTGACAGTTTACAACAAAGGGGCATGCACAACAATGGAGGTTCAGCGACTGGATGGACCCCAGGAGGGGGTAGGATTGAAGTGTGCAGTGGGTTGGCGGGGAGGGGGACCGGCCTGCTGGTGGTCTCCGACTCTACTGCCCTAAACCCGACACTTATGGACTGAGATGAATTTGGGGGAGGCTGCCTGTGTTCAGGTACCTCGGAGGGCCGGTGCGCTATGCGGTGCCCTAGATTTCAAGTAATGCAACTGTTTGCTGTAGCGCGTGGTGGCCTGCCGGCACTATGTGCGCAGCAGAGTGTTCAAGAATATGGACAACTTAATGCTATGTTGAACTGTAATGACTGTTTGCTGTAGCTCATTGTGGCCTGCCGGCACAATGTGCGCACAGAGTGTTCAAGAGTATGGACAACTTAATGCTATGCATAAAATGTAATGACAATCCTTAATTTCTTAGTGCCTTTGACATGTGAATGTCGCTAGAGTGTGATGCCATGTATAATGATATATATATCCAAGTAGGATACTTGTACTCTTGCAATGATTTAAGGTGATTTACCTCATTTGCTGTGAATAAAATCTACGCTTTGGACAATATAACCTGATCATGAGAATTCATGGGCATGGCAGCGGATGGGTGGAGATGGTGATCAGAAGGGTTGGGGAGTTGTGAGTGTCACGTTGTGCGCGCACTATGAGCAGGCACCCCCGCGCCTAGAGGAGGGGCGCCCTTAGTAGCGCCACGGGACCGAGTATCCCGTAGGGGGGCTGGTTAGAGGAGTGGGACCAGCCAGTGACGTCACGAGTTGGGCGTGCTAGAAGGGGAAATGAAACTGAATCCCACTAGCATGTTATTTAAGCCTGGGCCACGAGGGAATCCTCCTCTTTGTCTCCCTGGACCCTGGGATAGCTGTTGGGAGCGTCGAAAACCACCCACCCGGCAACAAAGTAAGGCGGAGCAGCAGAGCGCTGACAGTTTACAACAAAGGGGCATGCACAACAATGGAGGTTCAGCGACTGGATGGACCCCAGGAGGGGGTAGGATTGAAGTGTGCAGTGGGTTGGCGAGGAGGGGGACCGGCCTGCTGGTGGTCTCCGACTCTACTGCCCTAAACCCGACACTTATGGACTGAAATGAATTTGGGGGAGGCTGCCTGTGTTCAGGTACCTCAGAGGGCCGGTGCGCTATGCGGTGCCCTAGATTTCAAGTAATGCAACTGTTTGCTGTAGCGCGTGGTGGCCTGCCGGCACTATGTGTGCAGCAAAGTGTTCAAGAGTATGGACAACTTAATGCTATGCTTAAAATGTAATGACAATCCTTAATTTCTTAGTGCCTTTGACATGTGAATGTCGCTAGAGTGTGATGCCATGTATAATGATATATATATCCAAGTAGGATACTTGTACTCTTGCAATGATTTAAGGTGATTTACCTGATTTGCTGTGAATAAAATCTGCGCTTTGGACAATATAACCTGATCATGAGAATTCATGGGCATGGCAGCGGATGGGTGGAGATGGAGATCAGAAGGGTTGGGGAGTTGTGAGTGTCACGTTGTGCGCGCACTATATTTACAGCCTGGCGAGGAAGAAGTAAGAACTTACTCATTTAAAATATGGCAAACAGTGCGGGGATTTCGAATGAGCTCTGAGGCAGCTAGGAACCTCCCCTTCTCATTTCCATTCTTAAGCTGTCAGGAAAACCAAGCCATTCAGTTTCCTCTCCCATTCACAGTCTCTCAGACAGCGCTGTTCTCCCAGCATTACGGGTCCAATAATGTGCTGTCGCAGACACGCTCTGCCACTGCTTTTACCAGAAGTTAATGGAGAGCGAATCTGGTCACGGCTCAAAGCTGAATTCTCTTTAGGGCTCCCCCAAGCCTCTTCAGACGGGGCTGGGTGCAGTGCAGTGCAGTGCATGCGACGGGCTGCATGAAGTGTCCTGCCAAATCGTATTGAAAGTATGTATGGCCACCTTTCTGCCCTCCAAGCTCCGTGGTTTCCTCGAGACTGAATTTACTGTCCGACTCTGAGCCATGGATAAGCACCACCAACAGCCATACAGGATCAGGAGGAAGCAGTGGCAGTAGAGCTGGACAGCAGCCAGTGCACTGCGATGCAGGCCGAATGAAGTAGAGAGAGGTCATTAAAACATGATTTCTGTGGCAGGTTTTGTGTGTGTGCGTGTGAGTGTGCCTGGGTGCATGTGCACGTGAGAATGAGGGAGCGAGTATGAGTGTTTGTGTTGTCCGTGCCACCCATCCTTGCAGTACTGATGTGTTCTGGCATATATATGAGGCAGAGGTGCAACTAGACCCGAACCCGGGGGGTGGGGGGGGCTAACACTCCCAGCCAGGGCTGGCCCTAGCACTGATCGCACACGGTGCAACAGTCTTTGTTGGCGCCCCCTCTCCCATTTGCTCCTTCTCCATGAATTCCCTCACTACCACTCACCAACAATGCACCTCATCCCTCTATAACACCTTTCTGATGAACATTTCATTTTTATATAGAGCTACTCATACTTCACTCACACTCAGTTCTGTGATCTGCATGGTACACATTCTTTGTAGCAGGCACATTAACCCTCTGCGCTGGCAGAAGTTCCCATGTGAGTGCACGGTGAGCGATGCGGCAGTGTGAGAGTAGGGTAAGAGGAGTGACTGCAGGGTGAGTGAATTGACCATATGATTTTGGGTGCGGATGTAAGTGCAGAGTGGGGCGAATGAATGCATGGTTAGTGATGGGCTTGTTTGAGTGAGATTGCCGATTGAGCAGTGAGGGGGACATGTGAGTGAAGTGTCACATGAGTGCAGGGTGAGTAGTGTGCTCGTGTGACTGCAGGGTGAGGTACAGGGTGAACAGCACAAGTGCATTGTGAGCGCAGAGTGATCACTGTGAGTGCAGGGTGAGCGGGTGAATGGTGTGAGTGCATGGTGATCAGTGTGAGTGCATTGTGATCGCTGTTAGTGCAGGGTGAGCGTGAAAGTGTAGGGCGAGAATGAGGAGTGAGTTGTCTGAATGCAGGGTTCATTCCTAGACACTTGAAGTAACCCAGCATATTATTGACGGTGGCGCAGTGTTTCAGATATAAGTTAAACTATTGCTATTATGGCATTAATCAGGGATCGAGGGTGGAGGAAATAAATAATGTGCTGATCCTGCAACAAACTTCTAGTCTTATGATCAGGGTTGCCAGCTCGTTATTTTGATGTCCCAGACGGTACAAAAATAAACAGTCACCTAAAGCCATATTTTCAGCACTTATCTGTGCATACTTCGAACAGCAAATAAAAATAGAAAGCACTTTTAATCATGTTCTAGGGCTGCCTGAATGATCCATGACTGATAATTAGAGGGAACAAAGACAGAAAGGTCACATTTCAAATCAATACATATTTGTTTTTAATTTATAACCCTATATAGTGTCAAGACATGGTCTTTGCAGGCTCTTTAAGCAACACATGGCTGGCATTTTTCTTTTGGCAACTCTACTTTATATTCCTTTTCATGAAATACATTCTAACACTACGGAAGTAAATGTAAAATACAAATGTAAGGAATAGGCTGAGTGGAGGCCCAGATGGTACTGGAACTAGAAAAAAAACTAAGCCTCGGTAACCATTTTACAAAGGTATGTAAATATGCAAATGGTCTTTAAACAGTGGCGGCTGGTGACATTTGAAAGTGTTGAGGCGTAAAACAATTGTCGTACTGCACTGCGGCGAGCGAGCGTTGCGAGTGAGCCTGAACCACCTACGGGGGAAAAAAGAGTGGGCAAATGGTGCATTTTCATCCAAATTTTAGAAAGAGTCAGAGGAAAGAGTTTAAATGACCACAGTCAGAGGAAAGAGGTTAAATTACCACAGCCAGAGAAAAAAGGTTAAATAACCAGAGGACGGAGGTTAAATAATCAGAGGAAAGAGGTTAAATAACCACAGCCAGGGGATGGAGGTTAAATAACCAGAGGACAATGGTTAAATAATCCATAGTAGGTGGCTGACAGGCCCTGTCTGGGGCATGCGATAGGCTGATTTGTGACTGTGGAGCCGGAACTGGTGAGAGACAGAGGAGGGGAGAGCGGGGGGAGGTGGGCCATTTGCCATGCCCCAGTGTTCAATGCCATGGTTTAACTACCTATGCAGTTCCCTGCTGCTGCGTCTCTCGGTTTTGTGAATGGTTCCCCCTCGACACGTCTACTTCTGAACAGCTGCCTGGGTGGGTAATGGCCGCCCTGAGAGGAGGCCCTGCTGCATCAACAGGAGCAGTGGTACAAGTGCACAGTGAGCAGCCCGAAACACTTCACAGCTAAATAGAGATCAGTACAATTAAAGTGCTTCTCCATTCAATGAACGGTGTCTGGAGCCACATACTACATGCGACATGGGTGGATCACTGGGTGAATGAAGTATGCAAGTTCATCTACGTTTTAAGAGCTATTCTGAATCTAATTGGCGCCAAAAACGAACACATAAAACGTCTGCAACGGCCTGGCAACGGTTGCCTTAGATTTAAGAATGGATAAAATTCTAGTGCATAGATTAAAGAAGAACTGGATAATTCTATTTTATGTCCCATTTCACTAACATTAATATTTGCAGCCTAACCTTTTCTACACTGTCCTTTTAAAAAGAGCAGCAACTATAAAAATAAATTAAATACTAATCCTTGCGCTTACTATTTCGCCAGTCCCTAAAAGTTACTAATACTAACCCTGCCTCATATACACTGAGCCTTTAATTATGCTGTGATATAAACACCCTACTTTATCTTTTCCTACAAACGCATAGTGTACGAATATACACGTTGGCTGTGAATAATGCAGAAAATGTATTCCCGTTTTTAAAATTCATTTCTCTTTTCTCTGCATTTTTTTTATCAAGCTACTAGATTTCTCTGCGATTCTTTCATGATGGCACATGGCTGGGAAACGCTTGCTGCTTGGCTCCAGCCTTGCTAATACTCTGGATCATCTAAAGCATAAGGGCCGTAGGGGTACTTCGAGGGCATGGGAACCAAAGTACATTCCCAAACCCGAGGCTGCTGCACAACGCAGTGTCACCATGCTGCCCAGTTGGCACTTTACATTCTTTCACTCTGAATCCAGACAACTGGACCTTGAGCTCAGCAAACTGAATTTAAAATGGAAAACAAAATGCACGTTCGATTCTGCGCCAGGCGTGGGCCGCCCGGGCTGCCAAGAGAGCTGTAACGTGAATTCCTTGAAAGTTTACGGCTCTGCCGGGATGACGTGTGTTAAATACAGAGCACTACCACTGACGGCCCCAAGGGGAAGTGAAGGTCGCAGACCAGTCTTCCCCTGGGGTATTCGCGCAATGGCCGGAAGGACAAGGTGGGGGAGGGATTAGAAGAGTAGGGGAAGGGGTGGGAGTTTAGGAGGGTATAAAGGTGTCAGGAGAGGAGGATCCGGCCTCTTCCTGACACCTTAGCACCACCGGGAGGGCAGAGAAAAAGTTTGTCGAATTAGTTGAGGTTAGTGGGGATAATGGGTGGGTCAGCGGGGTGCTAAGCAGGGGTAACTAGGAGCGTGCTTACCTTGCCGAACTGGGTGTACATGTCGAGTGCGGCGATGCGTCGCGTGAAATATGCTGGGCATCCAGGTGGGGGGGAGGTGGGGGATCCGTCCCGTGGGCACCTGGTGGGCGGCGGCTGCGCCCTGCGCTGCAATTGAGGTCTGGTAGACTTGGGGGGGGGAGGGGCAGAAGCAGGACGCTCCTGAGCGGCATGCGGAGGCGGGGTAAGAGCCTGCCCGCATGGCTGCGTTTTCATCCCAGTGGCGCGATGAGCATCGGGGGGGCAGCATCGGCGGGAATAAGTGAGCTGCCGAGCCGGCAAGCCTTGGGGGGGGGGCCAGGGGCAGGACTCTCCTGGCCGGCGTGTGAAGCGGGGTCTAATGAGGCCGTCCCACACAGCGTAGACCCGAACATCATCTCCGCAATGGGGGGAGGGGGAGGCAGCTCCAGCGGCCGGCGCCACAGTCAAAACAGACTTGCAGCATGGTACGCATTAGTTGCTGTGCAAGTGAAGTCTACCTTTATGTATCGCGCTGTGTCAGAGGTGGTTTTGACCCCTTACTATGTCCCGGCCCCCCGTACGCGTGTTCTCACCCCCTACTACAAACCACCATGACATTTCGGCTGTCATGCCCTGGTGAGAAGTGCTCATCCAATTTTAAGAGCTCCCAGTGAGTTGCTGCGCCATTAAAGCCCCCAATTATGTTGAAATATTTCTTTACTATACGCAGAGCTGTGGATGCCTTGGCGAACGATTTGGTGCAATGCAGACTAAGCCACAGAGGGGGTGCCAGTGTGCCCCCAGGAGGTTAGGTGCCTCGTGTTTTTACAGTGGCAGAAGTGATGGTGGGCTCCATGGAGGCCATGCCGGGGAGGGCGAGGCGGGCCTGAGCAGGAGGTTACTGCAGGGGGAGGGGGGTCTAGGTATGCCTTAGGAAGCTGCAGGCGGCAGTTGCCCTGGGGGTGGCCCTTTCCCCTCTGACAGCTCAGTCTTTCAGGGGACTGGGGGTGGGGGGTAGGTGGACTGCGGGGGGCCCGGGGGGTTTTAGCGGATAGCCGGTCCACGGGGTAGGGGTGAGGGACTGCCAGCACGGCATGAGGCCCGGTGGTGCTTGGGACCCACCAGGTCGGAGCGGCCTGGTGGGGGGCGGAGGGAAACCATGACCGGTGGTTGTGGCCGGCAGGAAAGGGGCAATGCCAGCGGGGCGCACGACGGCCCCGGGACGCTGGCCACAAGTAGTAGGGGGGTCCGCGGCGGCCTAGCCTCCGACGGGGGATCGCGCAGCGAAGCCTACTACATTATGCATGCATTTGAACGGATGGCATGGTTTTTAAGTGGTTGAAAGGGGGTGTGTGACGGTGTGCAATGGGGTTGGGAGTGTTGAATGGAAGGAGAAGTACGGGGAGTCATGGTCGCCTAGTGGGAAGGGTCTGACTCCTACTATACTGGTTACGGGTTTCGAGTCATGGTGTGTCAGGGAGTCGTGGTGTGAGGTAAGTTATTGATGAGGTGATGCGGCTGAGTGGGTTTTCGGGGGGGGTTAAAGGCAACGGAAAAATTGGTGTTTTGCAGGAGGCAAGTGCGGCCGAAGATGGAGAGGAGGGCGAGGACCAAAGGGGGAACAGCAGCTATGGGAAAGGATGAGGAGGTCCCGGACGGACACTCAGTTAATGGAATAAAGCGGATGACATGGGGTAAAGGGGAAAGTGGGGGCCAAATGCTTGGTGGGGATGGTGTCCAGACAGACAATGTGGAAACGCCCGAAAGGAGGAGGACAAACACTGGGGGCCAGCATCACGAGCTGCCATGTTGGAAGGGGTGACAAGGGGGCCCAGGGTGCCATTTAACGCGAAAATGACATCGGCTTTGCAAAGTTGGGCCAGCATCTTATGGTGTGGGGCTCGGCGGCAGGGCAGGTGTCCTGTGGAAATTTATGGATACTAGCTGACTTGCAAAAGGGATGGGAGATGGTTTCTGCCTGGCTGAGAGAAAGGGTATATGGGCCAGGGTCAGTCCTAACGTGGCTAAACCACAGGGCATCGATGCAATACCCAGCCTCCACGCATAAGGCTGGGGGCGGGCCAGTGACTTATCGGCCCTTACACGGGGACCACTTCACAAGGAGGGGGAAAATCTGAATTGGGGTTTTGTTTTCCGGGGAACATCGGGAAATAGATCAGGCAGGGGAGACCTTGACTGTCCCTGCGCCAGATAACCAGGGACGGTAAGAATAAAGAATACAAAGAGTGGGAGTGTCATCTACACACAGAAGGTCATGTTAGCCACCTGGGAAAACAGGGGAAGGCCACTAAAGGGGGGGGGTGTAGTTTGGGCCAGGAGGCCCTTACCCGGTTGTTTGAGGCCATGGGCCCATGGCGCTCAAGGTATCCCGGCAGGAAGCTGGTGCTACGGAATGAAAAGGGGGTCGTATCGGACAGGGGTCGGGTATGACAACAATTCCACAAGAGCCTAAAAAGACAGACAATTTGAAGTAGGCCGATTACTGCAAAGGTTGGCAGATTGTGGGGGGAAGACGTCAATGAGAGAGGGGTGTCCGGTCGGACGACCCCCTTCAGGGCGGACCTGGTCAATTTCACCTGCAAGGATGGCGACAAGAACGGAGTCGGGGGACCTAATGGGATGCACAATCCATCTGTGAAGAAACGGGGCAGTCAATGTTGGGGAGCAGTGGAACTCCCCAGGGGGCGGTGTGCCTTGGTGGATGAGGGCATCTATCAAAGGGGGCGAATGTGGGGTATGGGGATATAACGGGTTGGATGACATCGAGTTGGCTCTTTTGACAATGCTGAGACACGCACAGGTTTATCACTTAGGAGGCAATTGTGGAGGATATATAGTGATGGGCAAGGACTTGTCCGGGGGTGTTTGGGCAAATATGGAGCACCTTGATGAACATTTTTAGCACACTTGGTGGGGTAGTTTGGGTCACAAGGAGCGATGGGTCTCTGGCGGCGTCACAGTAACTAGGCGCAAACGTCGGGCAACGTGATGGGGGCATATATATAGGCAAGGACTTGCCTGGGGGCCGGGCAAGGATGGGGGCACCTGGTCTGGAACATTGCAACATACTCAGCGGGGGTTTTTTGGTGTCAGAAGGAGCAGTGGGGCTCTGGGGGCGTCGCTGTAACATAGACGCAAAGGTGCAAAAGACAGGGAGCCTACGGGGTAGGTGGAGGGACAGCGCAACGCTTCTGAGAATTTTAACAGGTTGGGGGGCCTTGGTACGGTGAGAAACGGTTGGGCCCAGGGCAGTCTGTTTGGATATGTAATTGGACGCATTACAAGTGGGAGTGCGGTTGCGCGAAGGAAAGAAGAGGTCGCCCAAGTTTCTTTTGCTACGGGCTGGGGGCGAGAGGACTCTTGAGCCAAGGGCAGGGTATAAGGGGTTGGGGGGGAGTTACGCAAGGGGTAAGCGATGAGGGGGTAACAGGGAGAACGAGTGCCAGAGCCCAGGCATAGCCAGGGCAGGGGCAGGTTAGCTGTACCAAGGGGGGAGGATTTTGTGGGGGAGAGCAGAGTTGGGGTCGTGGGAAAAGTGAGGCAGACTGCAAGGGTGTCGTAGGATGTTGAGGAGGGGGACGTGGTTTGGCAGGTGCAAATGGTAGACGCAACAAGAATGTGTGGAGTAGGGATGTGCGGGGAAGGTCGAGGATGATGGAGAGTGGGCCGTCACTTATTGGTCGAATCAACAGAAAGTATGGCACATTGTCCAGTTTTGGTGGAAATGGATGTCTGGGGGGTACAAAGCTGGGAAATGGGACGGTATGGTTCACTATGGAGCGCAGGTCAAGGGGGAATTGGCTGCTTTGAAAGGGAATTTTGAGTGAGCCTTGCGTGCTTGAGGTGGCAAAGAAGGCAGGGGGTTTTGATAGGGCGGCGGCGGCTCATTTGAGGTGTAGGAACGGATGGGGAAATGTGCTTGGGGCAAGGGTGATTGGGGATGGTGGATTTGGTTAATTCGGATGCAACAGCTGGGGAAAGTGGAGCGTGTTTTATAGGAGCGGGGGAAGCATGCAGAGCGCCTGAAACGAATGGCGTGGTGGCAAGAAGGGGAAAGCCTCTGGCTGGGGGGATTTGTTTTTCCCAAAAGTGGAAAGGTAGTGTGACAGCGTTTTTCCGGCCATTATAGGTCTTACGCAAGGGCCACGTAGCATGGGCGGAGGGCCAGCCTATGGAGAGATACAATTCCTGCGCTATGGGGCGGTAGTGGCGGCGTTGTCAGGATGGACCATGGGGCAGGGGGGAGGAAACTGAAGGATGGGGGGATGGGAGTACAAAAATTTGAGATGAAGAGATGGGTATTAAAAAGGGTTTTTTCTTTTTCACTAGGTTTGGATCAAAGGAGCAAGGGGCTTTGGAAAAGGGATAGAATGTATTGCAGGACTAATCATTCTTTTTCTACTACAGGTTTTGGGGTTAGACCGGGAACCAAGACGGTTACCTGGATAGGTGGCCATTCTCTCGGGCGTTGGGCGGCGAAGGATGCGGACTAGCAGGTGTACGGACGTCACCGGGCTGGGAACACAGCCACCAGGATGTGATATGGTGGGGTAAAAGTGGAATGCAATGGGGGAAGTTGTTGCCAGTATGGGTGCAAACGGGTCAAAAAAGGAACTGCCCAGATATGTAGATACATATGGGAGAGAAGGCATTCATGAGTATGTCAGGACTGGCATTATGCAAAGATACATGCAAGGGGAGATGGTTCCAAAAAGAGGAACTTGGGGGTATTTGGTTACGTGACTGAATGGTGCCTCACAGAGGATGGAATGGGGGCTGTCGAACATGCTTCAGGGGAAATGGCCTGCGGGAAACGGGAAGATGTACGGAGGAACAAGTGGTCTTGTTTAAAGATGGTGCACCTTTCGCAAGCAGGGAATGTCACAAAATGTTTGGGAACACGGGATGCAATGTTATGTGGTGGATGGTCGTCCACAGGGTGCCGCAGGATCAGTGGATGGGAGGCGAAAGGTGCACGGGAACTGGGGGTGGGGCAGGTAACCGACCTACGGGGGTTCCCTGGTTGGCGGTACTTTGGAGGGGTGGTGAGTCACATACGGGTGGATCCACCCCTCGGGGAGGGGGGGAGAACGGTACACAGGTGACTGATAGCGGGGCGTGGGAGGCAATGAGCAATGAAGGAAATTCAACAGAGGATGCTTGGGGGGCAAGTGAAGGTGAGAATGGGGAGAGGAAGGAGGTCACTGAGTGAATGGGGAAGAGTCAAACAGGTGAGATGGTTTTGAGAAGGCTGAAGAGAGAATGAGTCGGTATGGGATGGGAAAAGTATATTTCTTGCATTTATGTACTGTTAATAAAGTCTAAATGATTGCAACCTTGTCCTAATAAAATGGCCTTTTACGCTTCAAGTAACAGCGTGGAGTGTAGTTATTGCGCGATGACGGCCCCCAATGGAAGTGAAGGTCGCAGACCAGGCTTCCCCTGGGGTATTCGCGCAATGGCCGGAAGGACAAGATGGGGGAGGGATTAGAAGAGTAGGGGAAGGGGTGGGAGTTTAGGAGGGTATAAAAGTGTCAGGAGAGGAGGATCCGGCCTCTTCCTGACACCTTTGCACCACCGGAAGGGCAGAGAAAAAGTTTGTCCACCCGCCCACCCTACAGGTCTTAGGTAAAGGGCTTGGGGTTGGATTGGTCATAGCGTGCCAGTTTAGGGCAGGTTGCAGGGTGCGACGTTACGGTACTTTGGAGGGGTGGTGAGTCACATACGGACGGATCCACCCCTCGGGGGGGAGAACGGTACACAGGTGACTGATAGCGGGGCGCGGGAGGCAATGAGCAATGAAGGAAATTCAACAGAGGATGATTGGGGGGCAAGTGAAGGTGAGAATGGGGAGAGGAAGGAGGTCACCGAGTGAATGGGGAAGAGTCAAACAGGTGAGATGGTTTTGAGAAGGCTGAAGGGAGAATGAGTCGGTATGGGATGAGAAAAGTATATTTCTTGCATTTATGTACTGTTAATAAAGTCTAAATGATTGCAACCTTGTCCTAATAAAATGGCCTTTTACGCTTCAAGTAACAGCGTGGAGTGTAGTTATTGCGCGATGTTTGATACCGTTAAATGACATTCAACCCAACCTGAACACAATAGCAGGATGGCCATTTGTGAGTCTAAAGACAACGTCTCTCCCTTTTACCGCCTTGCAGCCTATTATTGTACATGACGTATACCCCTGTCTTAATTACCAGTGCTATGAATATTCTTCTTTAAACAAGCACAATCGCATTTTAAAAGCCGGGTTCATTCTGCATACTGGCGACACCCTCGGTGCTATACAGCATGCGCACCAGGGCTTCTCTCAGACCAGTAGATGTGGCGTCAGGGGCAGGAATGTCACACGTGTTCCAAAAATACCAGGCATTCGATGGCTCTGTTCACAGTGGGTTCGCTTCCAATCTTCCCGTCACAGAAAACAGACTCTTAATTTGGTACATTTCCCCTGCGTGCCACCCCCCTTCAACAAAAATAAAAAAACAAATGCTATTTTTTCAGAGAAATGACAAGGTGGAGAGGCGCAGTCCTTTCACCTCGGGTTTCGAGGGTGGGCCCGTGTTTGACACCGAGCAGCCTGGAAAAGCCGGGCCTGCTGAGTGCGTCCTGTTGCCCGCGAGAGTGGGATCCCAGCAGTCCCTTTCAATCACCACACCTCCTCTGGCTGCCCTGGCGTATCATCAGCCAGTTAAAAAAAATAAAAAGTCAAGACATTTCCTTTGCCCAAAAATGTCACATACCTTCGTGTTGAGTAACGTGGTGATCCAACGGGTTACTAGCAGCAAGCATTCATACACCGAATACTCACCTGGGCCCATTCATTCATACTAGCAATACTAGCATACTAGCAATAGTAGCAATTTCCGCTGGTGGGTCAGTTGTACTCTTTATCAATATCCCTGCTACCAATTACCTTTCTGATTGAAGAGTAATGACTTACCAATGGACCCTTTGATAATTGGGAAGTTTTTAAAATGAGTGACATTCATTACAATTCATAAATTCCTAAAATAATCACTGAGTCAGGAAGTTTTAAAATGTTTATCTAAAGTTTTAGCAGAGTAAATTACAAAACCACATAATACTTCATCGTATATCAAGGATGAAGTATATTAAATCAATCATCGATCAATGACGGTCCCTCAGAAAGAAGAAGATAGAGACAGCAGCACAGCTAAAGGTTGCATTTATATTTACCTAAAGATGTGAGAACCAAACCCCTTGGCCAAGGAGTTGGAAAGATAGGTCCCAGGAAGGATGAAGACCAAAGACCTCCGGACCAGGTTCAGGACAGGATAGATGACCTCTCTATCAACAACGCCTGCAGGACCTCTCTGGACAGCGGTTCAGTCTGCAATCGATCAGCTCGTCGATGGTTCTCAAAGCTGACAGCCTCAATGCCAACGCTTACTCTAACTAATTAGCTAATTATATATCTATTATACCCTTCTACACCCAGGTACCTCCCATTAATGTTTCAAAATTATGGGCCCACTACTTCTGATTGGACGGGGACAGGGGGTTGATCCTCACACCATGTCAATTTAGTTCAATTTCTTTAAGCCCTTTGTTTTAAAATACCGCCCCTCACAATTAATACATTTGCTTTATTTCCCACCCGTCTCACGACAAAGTTTAATACAAATTGTAGATTAAATGTTGCATTTGCAAGAACATCGCGGATGTAGTGGAGTTGGCCCACAGGTCGCGGCCTTGGATGTCGTCCAAGTTAACTTCATCGCTGTGCGTTGTTTTTCAGGGCGCATTCGCACTTCTCATTGGCTTCAAGCTGCCATTCCGTTAACCCAGGCCCCAATTTACGAACTAATAGAAAAGTCAAAGAAGAAAACATTAAAATCACAAATAAATATCTTCACTGTATACCCCCCATTTCTACTCTATTCCCTTTTAATTATAAAATCTATCCCGCATTAATAGCGTTAAAATACCACAGTGTTAATTGCAGCAAATGCGCAAGCTTTAGCACGTGAGAACATTAAGCAGCCATTTTAACACACACTGCGCAGAAGCAAAGTTTTCCCTCCAAGCAAAGAAAGACGTCATACCACGTGATATGGCTGACACATGCTCAATGAAGTTCCCGCGCTTTTAGCGGCCATTTTGGATTAGACAAGCATTACTTATTAGTTTAAACACATAAGCAAGCTTCACTTGGATACTGTGTTCGTGTATGCATTTATTAGTAAAGACATTACAAAGTTTAATTAATTAATACTGTGAGAGGATTGCTTACGAGCAAGTCTCATTCTGAGTTCTTGCTCCATCAATCCCCTCTCTGATGGCGTTTCTGAGCCATCAAAATTACCCACAACCAGATGCCAACTTTTAGCATAAAATTGTCTCAACTTCACCTTTACACTTTCTATTTTTATCGTCTCCTTTCAGTTTCTTGTATAATTCACTTTTCAGATCTTCTAGTTCAATTTCATCAAACTTTCGTTTCTTCCCTTTTCTTGTCACTTTATACGTCTCATTCTTTCTACAACATTTGCACCATATCATTATTGACAATACTATTATTGCTATCCCTACTAAGGGTACTAGTATTTGACCTATAAGTCCTTTACCTACATTAGCAAACCAGGTACCAATTGAAGTAATGCTATTTGTCAATCTTTCCCATACACTATCAACTTCCAGTGGTTTTAGTTCATTCTCAAGTTTCGTTATATTCTTTATATACGTTCCGATTTCTGCACTTTTGTCAGGTATGTACGTGCAACAATGTTTTGTTTTCAATAACTTACAGACTCCGCCCTCTTTTGCTAATATTATATCAAGAGCAAGTCGATTTTGCATAACCATAGATCTAATCGCAACCATCTCTGCATTAATCATTAGAAACCCTCCAGCAGTATCCGTTGATAAACGATCAACCACTGTAGATAATTTACATATTTTCCTTGAGTTCAGAATTATTCCCACTGAAGGTATCAATGCACCAAATATGTCACCTACAATTTCAGAAAAACTAGCTCTTTTACTACGTGTTAATTCACTATTATTTTCATTGTTCCCAGTGTTTCTTTTTACGTGGTATACTTTTGGAAATACTATTCCAAAATAACAACTTCCATACCACCGTGCAGGAAGCCTAAAGTAAGCCTTATTCCCACACACATAATAGATTCCAGGAAAAACTGAATCTGTTCCTCCTTTTAGTCCCCAACCTCCAAGAATTAAGAAATTATGTTCACATTCACTGGTACCGATGAAAATATTGTTATAATCAGTCTTTAACCTATGCAGACAAATTTTCCCTGTCTTTACAAAATCCAGAGCCATAGCAGCTTAAGCCTTGCCAGGTGTGTAAATACCCTCTTTCTCAGCCCAAGGTGGCAGATGAGCCTTATGCTCAGACGCTTTCTTTTGAAAATCTTGTCTTCTATTTTCTACTAAATTCAAAAATATCTTTTCTTCTTCATGTAACGAACATGTTAAATTGCTTCTATGTGCATTTGTTATATCTATCGACTTCATTGTTAGGAAAAATTCTCCCATAAATTGTGCATCTTGACTACTAAGCACTGGGTTCATATTCTTTCTAATCGGAACCTCAGAAAATATCACATCTATATCTGAATAATAATACTGGAGTCTCCCTGTTTTATAAAATAAACTAGTTAATACACTACATGATATGCCATAAGTTAATGGCAAATGATGGTATGTTAACCCTTCTGCTACTGATTCGGGTAACTTCATACAAACATAACAATCACTAACTTCCATGGTATCTACATATTGAAACAATAATTTTGTGAAAACATTTAACCCCTTCGATGCTCGTGACGAGCTCAGCTCGTCATGCTGCGCGGTTGCGCTGTGCGCATGACGAGCTGAGCTCGTCACGACCCCACCCGCGATCGGAATGTCCAGCACACGAGCGGAATTCCGATCGCGGTCAAGGGGTTAAACTAGTGTCGTTATCTGTTACCACATGATGAAACTCTGGCTCATCTTCTGCTTCTAATTTTACTCTATCACTTTTCAAATTATCTATCCTTCCCTTTGTTTCGTTGTTAATCTTTTTATCCATTATCATAAGGTAAGGAATTGCTACAATCACAACTAACCATACTACAAGCACCATTACCAGGCTACATATGCATATGGCACAGCATCTTTTACAACATTTCCGTTTCGGTCTCCCAGAAACTCTGTCGTCAGGCATTTTTGACAAGGAAGATTTCTCTTCTTATCTTTTTCTTTCAAGACTTTAACGTTATCAGGGTGGCTTTATTTCTTTCTCATAAGTTAGTTCTGCACTTGTTCTTTTGTCACCCCTTTCACTTGACTCTGAACTCTCGTAGTCTTCAAGGTTTATATAAGTCCAATCCGGACCTTTAAACTTATTGTTCACAAGTTTCAGTCTTTTGCTTTTTCGTTTTTCAGTTCCACTTGTTTGTCCAGTTAGGCTTGTTACTTCATTTACTTGTTCCGGATCTTCACTCCTGGTTTCCATATGGTATTTTACTCTTTTAATGACACTAGGCCAATGATCACCTTTTCTGGCTTTCGTTGTTTGCACTGTCTCTTCACTTCTTATTTCTTCTCCAAAAGTTCTTTTATTTTCAAGCTGTGGCACAGTTTGTTTTTCTTCGTTTTCAGTTTCTTCTTCTATTTGTTCTTGATCAGGTCTTATTGATTTTTCTTCAGTTGTTTCAATGTGAGTTTCTACTAACTGACCCTGTTCAGGATTTACGTCTTCATGCTTGAGGTTTTCTTTGTTTTCTTCTTCCTGAACGTATTATCCTAGTTCTAACTGGTTCTGATCTGGGCTTATTGCACTTTGTACTTCTGCAGCCTGACCGTGTTCTTCTAAACCTATCTGTCCCTGCTCAAATTTTGTTGTTTCGTTGTCGATTTGAGCCCAATTTCCTCTCCCTATCTGGTCCTGCTCAGGTTCTCTTATTGTTTCATTTTCCTCATCCTGAGCTGCTTCTTCTTCACCTATCTGGTCCTCCCTAATTTCCTCTAATTTTGCTTGGCTTCTTGTTCTGTTGTACACTTCTGGTATATCAACCACTGGTATCCAGTCCTGACTTGTGCTCGGTTGTTCTTCTTCAGCTTCTCTCGAATCTCTCACCTGGGATTCTTCAGCTGGCCAATCTTCAGCTTCCTCAGTTATTGATGCGGTCTGAGGATCTTGTCCTTCAGGATCTGGCACCCTTTTGGTGTGGCTTACATGAATCCAATTAGGCAATCCTGCACATTTCACTGCTGTGTTCGTAACTAGTATAACCTGACAAGGTTCACCCCACCTGGGTGATAAACACGTTTCTCTGGTGTGATGCTTCACAACCACCCAGTCTCCGGGGTTCAGATCATGCTCTTGTTCAGGCTGCCTGGAAACTGCGTCTTCTCCAACCTAGTGAGAGACAGAACGC
This sequence comes from Calotriton arnoldi, assembly GCA_963921515.1. Taxonomy (NCBI): domain Eukaryota; kingdom Metazoa; phylum Chordata; class Amphibia; order Caudata; family Salamandridae; genus Calotriton; species Calotriton arnoldi. The sequence goes on from CAWUFW010015266.1 coordinate 253,348, forward strand.
ACTAGGTCAGCCAATCCTTTGCAATAATCTAGAACCATATCATCAGTTATGTTCAGCAGTTTATTTGTAGGTACATGTGCTTGTCTCATTGCTCTTCCCATGATTATTTCATGCGGACTCAATCCTGTATTTCTATTAGGAATGCTTCTGAGTCCCATTAAAACAAGAGGCAATGCATCTGGCCAATCTAACGATGTTGATGCACACATCTTTGACAGTCTTGATTTTATTGTGCCATTCATTTGTTCAACCACTCCAGAAGCCTCTGGGCGGTACGCACAGTGCAATTTCTGTTCAATTTGGAATGCTTCACAGATTATTCGGATTACATCATTATTAAAGTGACTTCCTCTATCTGATTCCAAAGTTACTGGGAAACCGAACCTAGGAATGAGTTCTCTTAACAACAGTTTTGTGACTGTAATGCTGTCATTCCTCCTGGTAGGGTAAGCCTCCACCCACCTTGAAAACAGACACACTATGACAAGTACATATTTCAGTCCTTTACATGGTGGTAACTGTATGAAATCTAGCTGTAATCTGACAAAAGGACCTTCAGCTTTTCCAATTTTTCCCAAACCAATTACTGTTCTCGTTCCCGGATTATTCATTCGGCAAGTAAAACACCTTTGGCACAGACTCTCTGCTGCAGCCCTAAACTTTGGATTGTACCAACTTTGTCTTAAGAGTCTAATCATGGCATCTCTCCCTACATGTGTGTCTCCATGATACATTCTGGCCATTTGTGAAATCAGACAGTCGGGCATGACTGGTCTGCCATCTGTGTATACCCATACATCATCATCTGTTCTTCGGGTACATCCTATTTTTATCCAAACATCTCTTTCACTCTCCTCAGCATCGTCTTGCAGTCTTTTCACATCATTCCATGTTTCAGGTGGTGCACATAGCATAAGTTGGCAGCTGATTCCCATCCTTTCAACCTTTTTATTTACTGACAACCTGTTTTTGGCACAGTGTTGAGCCACCAGATCTGCGTTTCTGTTACCGACTACCACCCAGTCATCTCCTGACTGGTGTGCGGCACATTTCACCACCGCCAATTCTTTTGGTGATTGTATTGCTTCCAATAATTCTTTTACAAATTGTCCATTTTTGATTGGGGATCCTGAAGAAGTCATGAAATCCCTCTGCATCCACAGTTGTCCAAAGTCATGCACAACCCCGTACCCATATTGACTGTCCGTAAATATGGTTACTCTTAAATTTTTCCCAATTTTGGAAGCTTTGATCAGAGCAATTAATTCAGCTACCTGTGCAGACTTGACTCCTGGTAAATAGGATGCTTCGACTATTCCAGTTAGTTCACACACAGCATAGGCTGCGCTCAATTTACCATCCTCATGCCTTAGGCATGAGCCGTCCACAAACAGCTCCCTATCTGGATCTTTTAAGGGCGTCTCCTGTATGTCAGGTCTCGGTTTTGTACACAATTCTGTGACTTTTAAACAATCATGTTCTGGATCGTCCTTAACTTCTTAAAAAATTGGATCTGGCAATAACGTAGCAGGATTCACAACAGTGCACCTAACTATGGTCACATTTTCAGCTCCAAGAATAATTCGTTCATACCTTGTCATCCGACTAGGTGTGAGATGCTGAGTTCTAGTTCTTGTCAACAAGATCACAACTGCATGTGGGACAAACACTGTCACAGGATATCCCATTACTATTGACTCACTTTGTTCAATGCTCATACAGGTAGCAGCGACTGCTTTCAAACAGCCTGGCAATGCTGCCGCCACTGGGTCCAATGTAGCAGAAAAATATGCTATAGGACGCCTGTCTATTCCATGTCTTTGAGTTAACACTGAAAGTGCACAATTTTCTCTTTCATAGCAAAATAGTGCGAATTCTCTTGTATAGTCAGGCATGCCCAAGGCAGGTGCCTCACACAATGCATTTCTTAATTTTACAAATGCACCAGCACTTTCATCATCCCATTCAACTGGATCTTTGGCTTTCTTTTTGGTTAGCTGAATTAAAGGCTTTGCTAGTAGTGAAAACCCTATAATCCATTGTCGACAGTATCCTACTATTCCCAGAAACATTCTCACTTCTCTTTGTGTTTCTGGCATTTTCATTTTCTTGATTATTTTTATTCTGTCAGATGTTATTCTTCTTGTTCCTTTTTCAATTTGGTGTCCCAAGTATTTAACTGCCGTTGTACAAAACTGCAGTTTCTCAGGTGACACTTTGTGTCCTTCCTCAGCCAAATGGTTGAGTAACGCAATTGAATCTTCAACACAATCATCATGAGTGTTGGATGCTACTAGTAAATCATCAATATACTGCATCAAGACTGAACTCCTGGGCAGCACTAATTTCTCCAGACACCCTTTCAGTATTTAATTAAAAATGGAGGGACTTTCTGTGTATCCTTGAGGAACACGATTCCATACATAGACATGATTTTCGAATTTAAACGAAAATAGATATTGGCTATCTGGGTGCAATGGTATTGAGAAGAATGCTTGGCATAGATCAATCACAGTAAACCATTCTGCACTCCAGGGGATCTGGTATAGGATTACCGCAGGATTTGGTACTATGGGACAACAAGGTACCACAATTTTATAAATTTTTCGCAAATCCTGAACAATCCTATACTTTCCACTAGGCTTTTTCAAATCCATGATTGGTGAATTACAAGGGCTACTCATAACTTCTTTTAATATGCCTTGTTTTACCATTCTGTTAATTTCCTCAACAACTCCTGCCTTCACTTCTGCACTCATTTTGTACTGTCTAGTATTTGGGCAAATTGCACCTTCCTTTACAGTGATTTTTACTGGGTCTATTTTTGCCATAAGTCCTACTTCTTTTCCTGTGAAATCCCATACCTTGGAATTCACTGTAGTTCTTAGTTCTTCTGGTAATTCGTTTTTTGTTATCAAAGAGAACATCTCATCTATTTCTGTACCTTGCTTGGCTATCATGAACTTATAAACATGATCTTCGTCCGGGGTCTGTATTGCAACACCATCCGGTGTGCAGAAAATAGTGCAATTCATTTTGCACAGTAAGTCTCTACCCAATAGGTTTACTGGACTAGAATCACACACTGCAAATTGATGCATTTCTCAGAAGTTTCCTATTTTTACTTCCATTGGCTCAGTAAGGGGTTTTTTGTTCTTTTGATTAGCTACACCTACAACTTGGATAGCTTCTCCAGAGAGAGGAAGGTCTGGGATGTCTACTGTTCTCACAGTAGAACGGGTAGCACCAGTGTCCAAAAGAAAAGTGATATCATTACCTCTTACTTTCCCTTCAACATATGGACCTGACTGATCTACCGGTAAGGATGCGCCAAGTACGCACTCCTTCTCCCCCTCTCTTAGGCACCGTCATTGATGATTATATGGGTCAAATTCGTCCTGTAAAAGAAACTGTGAAGTTACATATTCATTCTTACCACTTCCTCCTTGATATCCGACATCTGTACCGTGCTTTGCTCTGCTTACATTACCCTGAATAGGGGCAGGTGGCAACTGACTCTGTGGATTTACACCCTGCTGTGAGTCATTCTGCGTCTGTGGATTTAAATTATGATTTGGGCCATTATTATTTTGAATCTTTTTACATTCGTTCTTCCAACGTCCCAACTTTCCGCATCCATGACAAGGAAATTTCTTTTTAGCCTCTTCTCTACTCATTCGTCCTCTTACTTTTCCACCATTTCCTGTGTCACCACTCATTCCAGAATCTTTTCCCTGATTATCAGTTGGATTATCCAAATTAATTCCCTGTCGCTCAGCCATTTTTACCTGAGCCCACATTACTTTTTCTTGCAATTTCTTGTGTCTATCCTCAATGTCGTCTCCACAATATTTTGCATATTTCAAAATCTCATCTATGGGCTTCCCTTGCCAGCACACCATGTGCTGCTTAATCATCTGACAAATCTCTGGTTTTAAACCATAAACAAATCGGTAGACAAACTGACTCATATTTTTATCTCCAATGTCCTCAAATTCACTATACTGTTTGAACACCTGTAATAGTCGTTCATAATAGGCATGTACCGATTCACTTGCTTCTTGGGTAGTCCTGTCTATTTTCACCCAATCTGTTTCTTTTGGTGGTATTTTCCCTTTCAGGTAAGTTATTACCTGGTGATACTTTTTCATTACATCACTCGATGGGGCACCTGTCTTTGCATCTCTAGGATACTCTTCACTCGGCCAGTCAACTGTAATTATACAATCCGTCCACAAGTCGGCAGGTACCACTATGTCAAACAGACCATCCAAGTCCTTTAACAATACCTTTGACACTTTCACAAACCTCTCAACCTGCTTGTACCATTCAATTGGCTTTTCTCTCAACTTTTGAAAATCATTCGTAAATGACAAAATATCTTGTCTACTCCATGGGACATGAACGTAACCTCCTCCAGGTACTTCTCGCATTGGGTACATCTGATCTACTTTCCCTGTTTCCTTCAATAAATATTCAGAAGTCGATCTACTGTACCGTGCCTCTTCCTTTTTCTTTGTCCATCTAGCTTTCCATTTATCTAGATCTCCCCATTTCTGTAATACTGACATTAATTCTTTCACTTGTAGTTTTCGACCAGAGGCATTCATGTTTTCTAAATCCTTGTCAGAGAAGTCTGCTCTATAGGGCTTCTGTAACACTTTTGACTTCCCTATTTCAATCCCCATTTGTAAGGCCAAATCTGATAATTTCTCATGAAATATCTTTACATTTCTAGTGATGCTCCTGCATACAAACAATAATTCTTCTTCATTGTAGGTATTTAGACGATCTACTCGTACATTTCCTGCTATCATTTCTTCTAACTCGACTTTTAATTTGTAGATGTCCATGATTTTTGGGGGTGAACTCTGTCTGTCTGATCCTTGTGCCCACCTTTCTAAGTCTTCTGGCGTTACTACTGTGGCACTTTTAGTTCCGGATGAAGTTACTATATTTACATCTTTGGAGCATCCAGGTGTTATTCTTCTAGGAGTGCTATTTACAGATCCTCGAAAAGGTAAATCCATTAAGGATATCATAGATTCACAATCACTGATTTGGTCATCAATTATGACAGTTTCAGGTTTGGGAATCTCTACAGGTGTAGACATGACTAGAGGTTTCGGGTAATTTACCTTGTCACCATATAAGGGAACCACTGGACCAATTGTTACAGGTATGGTCAGGGAATCAGGATGTACATTCAGCTGTGTTATTTTCTGTATCAATTCTGCTCTGTTTCTGTCTATAGCTTCTTTTTCCTTATCCTGAAGTACCCTATTAACTGGTGGATTATGCAATATTTGCGGTGCCAATGGTGTTCTTAAAATTGGTGCACTTGGGGTACATCCACTTGTCCCTTCCTGATATGGTGGCGGATTCTTTAATATTTCTTCCATAAATTCATCTTCAGAATCTCCAAACCCTGTCAAATGTTTTGTCTTTTCTGTGCATTTGCTCCCTAACGACTCTTCTGTCATGAATACTGGATACAAACCCTCGGTAAGCATCGCTCTTCTCCACTGTTTCATCTGACTGTCTCTTGACTCATTTTGGTGTCTAGGGAAAAATCCCCTACAACCCCTATTGCTTCTTGGTCGGTCACGTTCAAATGCCTCTGTTTCCCACTCTTCTAGGGCTTCGTATTGCGTTAATCTTGGTCTGGGTTCTAAATCATTCATCCTCATTCTTAAATTTTGTAGAATTCTCCCATTGAAAGTGCCATTCTCTGGGAATGCTAATATTCCGTCACTTTTGGTATATTCTATCCAATTTTCTAACCATACGCAAGTATGATAACCTCTCTCCATCATCATGAATGAAGCGGGCGTTTTTGCTGGTGGAATGATAATTCCTTCTCTAGTTTTAATGGGATTATCAGTCTTATAATAATTTTGAACCTTTTGTAGAAATTACATTTTTCTCTTTTCTCCATACATTTTGGGTAACTATCTATGTATCGAATTATATTCTGCAAAACCTAGGAATCTCCTATCTGGACGGGTTCCTGTTAAAGTCGGATCACGTTTCCACATATAATCTCCACTATCCATTAAGATTTCGACTTCTATGCTGACAACCAATTAAATTCCAGCTAACATTTGTCTCTGAACCAAATCCTAGCGCGGCTTTTTGAGTGACGTCTGTCTGACGACCCCTCCTTTACAATCTGCGCTTCTCTGTCCCTCGCTGTTTCAACCAATCCCAGCGCGACACCTGTGACGTCAGTATTACTCCTGACTACTGACCCCTCCTTTACAAGAGTCGTTCCACGCCCGCTGTTTCAACCAATCCCAGCGCGGCATTTTGTGACGTCAGTTTCCTCTCCAGCAACTGACCCTCCCTTTACACAATCGTACGCAAAACTTTATTTTCTCTACGCTTCTTATTTAAAATCAGTAACAACATAAAACATTCACTATCGTGCCAGTTTCTCTATATTGGAAAAGATAGTTTCTCTCACACTTAGTAAAACCTTTCCGTTAACTAAACATACACGAGTAAAACCCTTCCGTTTACTCTTCACGTAAGCTTCAGAAATACCTGCTACTTCTTCAATGTTACCCTTTCTAGGTGATATAACATCAAATTTTTACCAGCGTATCCCTTTGCTATTACTCACACGCATAGAGTCCCTAACAAGTACTGATAGCCCTGCTTAACTTTTCAGTACTATTTCTGCCTGACAGATAACCTCACTGCAGTATGGCTTCCACTTACCATCCGCTATTCAATTTTCCCCGGGAATTCTAGACAACATAAAACAAAACTTTTAAACAACGGATGTTAGTTTATGAAAAATAAATTTTCATTACCCAATTAACAAAGTGTAACCATCCTCTGATAACCAGAAAACTGATACAGCGGGTTACTAGCAACAAGCATTCATACACCGAATACTCACCTGGGCCCATTCATTCATACTAGCAATACTAGCATACTAGCAATACTAGCAATTTCCGCTGGTGGGTCAGTTGTACTCTTTATCAATATCCCTGCTACCAATTACCTTTCTGATTGAAGAGTAATGACTTACCAATGGACCCTTTGATAATTGGGATGTTTAAAATGAGTGACATTCATTACAATTCCTAAATTCCTAAAATAATCACTGAGTCAGGAAGTTTTAAAATGTTTATCTAAAGTTTTAGCAGAGTAAATTACAAAACCACATAATACTTAATCGTATATCAAGGATGAAGTATATTAAATCAATCATCGATCAATGACGGTCCCTCAGAAAGAAGAAGATAGAGACAGCAGCACAGCTAAAGGTTGCATTTATATTTACCTAAAGATGTGAGAACCAAACCCCTTGGCCAAGGAGTTGGAAAGATAGGTCCCAGGAAGGATGAAGACCAAAGACCTCCGGACCAGGTTCAGGACAGGATAGATGACCTCTCTATCAACGACGCCTGCGTCGTTCCCCTCTCTGACACTTCGCTCCTCCTCGATTTCTTCCGTGTCCTCCTTCTAATGGAATCCGCTGCCCCCACCTCAGGACCTCTCTGGACAGCGGTTCAGTCTGCAATCGATCAGCTCGTCGATGGTTCTCAAAGCTGACAGCCTCAATGCCAACGCTTGCTCTAACTAATTAGCTAATTCTATTATACCCTTCTACACCCAGGTACCTCCCATTAATGTTTCAAAATTATGGGCCCACTACTTCTGATTGGACGGGGACTGGGGGTTGATCCTCACACCATGTCAATTTAGTTCAATTTCTTTAAGCCCTTTGTTTTTAAATACCGCCCCTCACAATTAATACATTTGCTTTATTTCCCACCCGTCTCACGACAAAGTTTAATACAAATTGTAGATTAAATGTTGCATTTGCAAGAACATCGCGGATGTAGTGGAGTTGGCCCACAGGTCGCGGCCTTGGATGTCGTCCAAGTTGACTTCATCGCTGTGCCTTGTTTTTCAGGGCGCATGCGCACTTCTCATTGGCTTCAAGCTGCCATTCCGTTAAACAAGGCCCCAATTTACGAACTAATAGAAAAGTCAAAGAAGAAAACATTAAAATCACAAATAAATATCTTCACTGTATACCCCCTATTTCTACTCTATTCCCTTTTAATTATAAAATCTATCCCGCATTAATAGCATTAAAATACCACAGTGTTAATTGCAGCAAATGCGCAAGCTTTAGCACGTGAGAACATTAAGCAGCCATTTTAACACACACTGCGCAGAAGCAAAGTTTTCCCTCCAAGCAAAGAAAGACGTCATACCACGTGATATGGTTGACACATGCGCAATGAAGTTCCCGTGCTTTTAGCGGCCATTTTGGATTAGACAAGCATTACTTATTAGTTTAAACACATAAGCAAGCTTCACTTGGATACTGTGTTCGTGTATGCATTTATTAGTAAAGACATTACAAAGTTTAATTAATTAATACTGTGAGAGGATTGCTTACGAGCAAGTCTCATTCTGAGTTCTTGCTCCATCAGTGGTAGAAAAATGCTAAACCTTCATCAGGCAAAGTCTCACATGAAAACATCCGCATGACCCCAAGCCAATAATTTCACTAAAAATCACAGTTGCAGCCGGCAAGACGGGCGGAAGGAGGGTCGCGCGGGGGGACGGTAATTAAAATAAAAAAACTTAACTTTCTCCGGATCAGCGCCGCCGCCACCTCAGCTCCTGCTACTCCTGTCCCTGTTTTACCTAGGCAGCCTCAATCCCCTCCCCTAAGCCAATCACAACACTGCAATGGCAGCTTTGTGATTGGTGCGGTGCAGCGGACAGCGCCCCAGCCGGGCACCTGTTGGGAGGCCATTTTCTCTATGTAGCCTGCATGCAGCTTACATAGAGAAAATGTAGAGTGCGCATGACTGCTTTGGTCGGCCCTGGGGCCGACCAAACAATCAGTACCCACAACAGTGGGAAAGCTGCTCCCCCCCTGCCCTCAAGCAGGACCGACCACCCGCCCGCCCCCAACCAGGCATTTCTACTTTCTCGCAGTGCGAGAAGCAGAAACATAAAATGGTAGTTTTACATACGACGCCCCCACGCCCCAATGGAGGAGCCGCCACTGTCTTTAAACACCTGTAAAAATCTGGAGCATGCCAGAGACAAGACTCCAGACACTGCCCAGCCGAGCCCACAGCAGCTTGAGCTGCGGCAGCTCAGGCTGAGACACACGAAGGGGGTGGCTGAAGCCCTTTTAGCCCTATGGGCATTGTGCGCCTGATAGGAGGCCACCCATGGCAAGTGGTGACCCCACCTCCTCTCAAACATTGTGCTAGAGGAGCAGCTATGGAACAATGATGATGATGATTTATGGCCGTCGTGGTGGTAAATCAGGGCATAATGTGATAATTGACTGCATTATGTTGGCCACCATATTTATAAAGCTGGTATAGTATTGGTAATTCATGGCATAATGATTTGTGGAATTTCTTGCCACAATGGAGACATCCATAACATGTTGGTGACCACTCCTGGTACAATGGTTGAAAAGACGAAACTTTGGCAGGTCCTAGCATACAGTGGACTATCAAGGCGCCAAGGCATCACCAACTGACATCATGCTTGGACTGGTATAATGGTGGTACTTCTTGGCATATTGTGGACTTCCATGACATGATGATGCCCATTGATAGAATAATGGAGGTTCTGGCCTAATGGAGATGCACCTTGGCACACTATAGTCAATCACGGCATGAGTGCTGTGTTACGTCAAGCCACTCACCTGTGTTCCCGAAAGCTCTTCCTTGACGACGTCTATTCCCCAAATCCTCTGGGAACAGACAGAAAGGTAGTATTCTACGATAACACACTGCCGTCTATGCAAGTGCCCAGGGGGAAAGGGGGATTGGGGAAAGAGAGAGAAAGAAAACACGACACTGGCACAGGTACCACGTCTTCGATAACTCTGAAGGCTCCTCTAGGAATGTTGGGATAGGTCTTGGAACTTGAAGTACCAAATATGGATGCCTTAAACTTCTGATAAGGACCGATGTTCTTGGCGCACTAATATGAAGGAAGATAAATGAGAATTCCAAATCAGGATTAGTTATACTTATTAATATAACGATTCACAAAAGAGGTCTTGGATATATAACCGCACTTATTTATGTAACGGGAGATTATTATTGTGTGGTGCAAAGATCAAAAGAAACAAGACCTCATAGTTTCTTGACTGTGAACAAATTCACATCAACAATATACAAAAGAAGTTTGATCAGCACACACTAGTAGTAATGAACAACTTCACAGAATGAATTTTTCACGAATGTTCCTTTATTCTTATTTTCTTCAAAGGGTAGCCAGCGCGTTTCATCCTTTTATAGGACTTCTTCAGGGCTCGTCAAAAATTCACACATGTATGTGCTCCACAGGTACAATGAAAAACAAGAGGCTTTTTCTGAGCGCATTTGAGACTTCACAGAACCAGTTGTATGGGTATAAGGAATAACTCAGGTACTATTGTCGTTTTTATGCAATGTGCTGGGAAAGAGAATCTTATTCTGAGCACATATTAGGCTCCAGAAGTCCTTTTGGACGCGATAAGCTGCAGAAGGGTAGACATATGCCCTGAATTTCATCGAATAGATGCGGAGGTCGACATTGACCGCAAAACCTGAATGTGATGACAGTATACCGCACACGCAAATAGCAGAATTCTGGAGCCTAATATGTGCACAGAATAAGATTCTCTTTCCCAGCACATTGCACAAAAACGACAATAGTACCTGAGTTAGTCTTTATACCCATACAACTGGTTCTGTGAAGTCTCAAGTGCGCTCAGAAAAAGCCTCTTGTTTTTCATTGTACCTGTGGAGCACATACATGTGTGTACTTGAAAGAATTTTTGACAAGCCCTGAAGAAGTCCTATAAAAGGACGAAACGCGTTGGCTACCCTTTGAAGAAAATAAGAATAAAGAATAAAGGAACATTCGTAAAAAATTCATTCTGTGAAGTTGTTCATTACTACTAGTGTGTGCTGATCAAACTTCTTTTGTATACTTATTAATATACACATATACTCTTGAACTTCACTACAGATATATATATGCTCAGGACTTCTCAACAAATAATCATACCTAGTTATGTGCAAATAATATTCTCATGAGGGAGAATCTCTGTATGTTATGCTTTGTATTCACCATTTCCTTATTTGCGACTCTTTGCCTTAAAAACAGAATAACATAAATAAATGAACAATCTGTATTAATAGTTTCTCTTAATACTATGTTCTTTTGTTTTGTTTTTCACAAGTACCTGTGCTTTTCTCTTTAAAAGGCCGCTTTACTGTGTCTCTGTAACACACATTAAATAAGTAAAAGCATAAAATAAAACCAATAAAACAATTAGGCAATAATAGTGAGCTACAATCTCTGAGCTTTCTTTCGTGACAAAATGAAGCTCTAATGACAATAGTTTCTTGTGTCCAGTTTTAGAGTCTTAATGGTTTACAAGCACCGCAAACTTCCTAGGTGAGCCCAAAATGTTTTTGTTCCAAAAGACGTCTTGTTTTTTGCCAGAAGATGGCGCCTTGTTCACATTCTTTGTCAATTAGAACGGTTTGACTCACCGATTACACGAAGATGATTCAGGTTACCTGGGTTTTTGAGTTTGTTCAGTTTTCTCACTATTTTCTCCTGTGCTTTCTTTCTAGGATTCACGGTACCGGAGCTCCGAAGACCGGAAGAAGGAATTCTCTGGAATCGGAGAAGAGTTGAGGGACGAAGATCCAGCTGACAAAGGCAGAGACTGGAACCAGAAAAAGACCCCTGCCAGCCGACGGGAAGACAGGTAAGTGCTGAATAGCAACAAGGCTAAGCAGGGGGGAAATGCCGGAGCGGGTTTAAATACTCTTGCCGCACGCGTATGCATTAGCATATTCGTGTCCTCACGTTTGACAGTTAACATGTGCAAGAGACTGCCGTGAGCAGATTCATTATCATACTCATGTCTTTACACGTTTTCTGAGCCAATAACATGTGCAGGAAGAATACCAATCATTTTTCATACTCATAACTGTTTGTTCTGATCTTGGCACATGTCTCTTTGGTTTTTTAACCATTTGCGTAACATTGTAGTACATCAAATAAAACATGCTTTTACTATCTTGGTACAGTGCTAACAATGCTTCTTATTATTGTATTCAATATTCTGCGATGCTCAGAACTACCAATATCATGGCACTTACTACTGGGAAGGGCGGACATAAGGAATTCTAATCATACCCTTAACAGTTCTCCCCCCCAAAGGTCGTCTTACTGGACGGGGTTTGTCAGGATGGAGGGCATGAAAACGGCAAACCAACCGCTGGGCATTCAAATTAGAGGCAGGTTCCCAGGATCTTTCCGAGGCATCGTACCCTTTCCAATCAAGTAAATAATACAATTTGCCTCGTATTCTCTTTGGATCTAGGATACGTTGTATTTTTTACTCAGGATGATCATTCACTATAACTGGAAGGGGGGATTGTCCTTACGAGTTAGTGGATGATATGGTTTTACTAGGGACATATGGAAGACAGGGTGTATAGTGTACTCATCTGGTAATTGCAATTGAATAGAAATGGAATTCAGGACTTGTTTAACGGGGAATGGGCTAATGTATCGTGGTTGTATTTTTTTAGGGCAGTCCAAACGGATATTTAGGGTGGATAGCCAAACTAAATCACCTGTTTTACATGTTGGTTCAGGAGATCTGTGTTTATCAGCTTGTACTCTACGCCGGCATCAACAAGTCCCTACTCCGCAAACTCCAGACAATATAGAACACCGCCGCCAGACTCGTCCTCTGCATCCCCCGACACGAACACATCAGCCAACACCTATGAAGTCTCCACTGGCTCCCCATGGAGAAAAGAGTCACTTTCAAAATCCTCACTCACGCCTACAAATGCCTACACAACAACGGACCCAACTACCTCAACGACAGAATCAACTTCCACGTACCCAAAAGAAACCTCCGATCTTCCAACCTCACACTGGCAGAAACCCCGCGCATCCACAGAGCCAGAGCAGGCGGAAGATCCTTCTCTCACATTGCAGCTAAGACCTGGAACAAGCTACCGGCAGACATCAGAAGCGCCCCCTCCCTGAACACCTTCAGGAAGACCCTCAAGACCTGGCTCTTCGGCTAAACAGATCTGCGGACCCCATCCCCCCCGCCCCCCTCAGCGCCTTGAGACCCTCACGGGTGAGTAGCGCGCTTACAATTCCCTGATTGATTGATTGATTTAATTTTGCAGCAATCCTATGTTTTGCTAGGCTATTCTGTGCCTTTTCCTGAATATTTTATAGCTCATTTAATCTTTCTGAAATGAAAGGCATGGGATTAGCATCTAATGGAGGCAGTATTGGAATTGAACGTGGATGGAAACCGGTAAGGAAATAAAACGGCGAACATCCCAAGGCTGCATGAATGCTGTTGTTGTATTCGAATTCCTCTAAGGGAAGTGCCAGATCCTAATGGGAAGTTAAGGTGGAGGTTAAACAGCGTAGACTTTGTTCCAAATGCTGATTAACTTTTTCAGTTTGGCCATCTGATTGTGGATGAAAGGTAGAAGATAGCTCCACTTCAATTCCTAGTTGTGAACATAATGTTTTCCAAAATTTTGAGGTGATTTGGGGGTCTCGGTCGGAAATGATTTTACTCGGAAGGCCATGTAATTTAACTATGTGCTGGAGAAAGATGTCACTAAATTCCATTGCTGTGGGCAATTTCTTTAAAGGAATGAAATGACTCATTTTTGAGAGCAAATCTACGACTACTACTATGGTGGTAAAGTTATGTGATTTGGGTAAGTCAGTAATAAAATCAACTCTAATGGTATGCCAAAGTGTTGTTGAAACCGGTAAAGGGTGTAATAGTCCTGCCGGGGCTATGTGTTGTGATTTATTGCGAGCACAAGTAGGACATGTTTTAACATATTCTAGCACATCTTTTTGGATATTTTCCCACCAGAAATTTTGCATACATAATTCCAGGTTTTTTTTTGTGTACCTGGATGTCCATCCATAGCTGAATCGTGGTGCCAGGCTAGAATTTGTTGTCTTTGTGAATTCAGTGGTATGAATAATTTGTTATTATGAAAAAGATATCCATCCTTTTCTGAGTTCTGTGGTTTTTGTAGCCATTTTGTACTGTCCATAGCTTGAGATGCCTTTTTAACGCTCGCCAGAAAGGCATCGGTTTGTGTTAAAGCTATGATTTTGCTAGCGGGTATAATAGTTTGGGAGGAAATAAATCTATCTTTATTTTCTCCTTCATTTAATCGAGACAAAGTGTCGGATAGTATCTGTTTCTGTCCTGGGCGGTAAGTAATAAGAAAGTCAAATTCACTAAAAAAGTGTAACCATCTCATTTGACGGGGAGTGAGAGCCTTTACTGAAGTAAAAAACTGTAGTTATGATCTGAAAATATCGTTATGGTGTGTTTGGCTCCTAGGAGGTGATGTCTCCATTCAGTGAACACAGCTTTTATGGCGAGGAGTTCACGTTCTGCAATGGTATAATTTTGTTCTGCTGGAAGCAGTTTCCGCGAATAGTAAGCTAATGGATGTAGATGACCTGTGTTAGGCATCTTTTGTAACAAGACTCCTCCTAGTGCTGTTTGGGAAGCATCGGCCTCCACAAAAAATGGTTGGTCAGGATCTGGGTGAGAGAGGATTGGGGCTGTTTTGAAAAGCAACTTTTAATTACTGAAAGGCTTTCTCAGCATTTTCTGTCCATTGGAATGACTGGCCTTTCTTCAATAATTGCGTGATGGGTGAAACAATCCTAGAAAAATTTGCAATGAATCGTCTATAAAAATTAGCAAATCCAAGGACTCGCTGAACTTCTTTTACAGACATCGGGGATAGCCAATTAAGAATTGCTTCTACCTTTTTTTGGATCCATCTTAATGCTTTCTGGGGATAGGAAATATCCAAGAAACTCTACCTATCTTGCGTGGAAGACACATTTTTCCATTTTGGCATATAGTGAATGTTCTCTGAGTCTCTGTAGAATGGATCGCACATGATGGATGTGTTCTTCCTCTGTTTTTGAAAAGATTAATATATCATCTACG
This sequence comes from Calotriton arnoldi, assembly GCA_963921515.1. Taxonomy (NCBI): domain Eukaryota; kingdom Metazoa; phylum Chordata; class Amphibia; order Caudata; family Salamandridae; genus Calotriton; species Calotriton arnoldi. Next base: position 268,391 of record CAWUFW010015266.1, read on the forward strand.
TAAACTATCACACAGATGTCCAAGAAGTCATGAAGAACTTCATTTATGAAATACTGGAATACCGCCGGAGCATTACATAATCCAAACAGCATGACACTATATTCGAAAAGACCGAATTTGGTGCGGAAGGCGGTCTTCCATTCATCGCCTTCCTTAACACGTATCAAGTGATATGCTCCTCTAAGGTCCAATTTGGTGTATATTTTGGACCCTTTCACTTGTTCTAACAGGACTGGGATCAATGGCAACGGGTTGCGATTTTTAATTGTACCTTTATTGACTGCGCGATAATCTATGCAAGCCCTGAAATCGCCAGATTTTTTTGCTACAAAGAAAAGAGGAGAATAGATAGGAGAAGTTGAAGGTCTAATTAAGCCAATCTCTAATAATTCATCCAGATATTTCTTTAAATACTCTGTCTCAGGTTCCGTGAGTGCGTAGATTCTACTACATTGTAATGCAACTCCGGGAATTAGGTCAATTCTACAATCACCCCTATGGGGTGGTAACTGTGCGGCTTGCACAGGATCAAAGACATCTGCAAAGTCTAGGTATTCTTTTGTTAATGAGGACGGGCCCGTCCCTAGTGTGCTTCCGCATTGTAAAGGAAAAATGGGGTCTTGTGCTTCCTGATAACAATGCATTTTACAAAATGCGGAATCTAAACTAACAGTCCTTTTGAGCCAATCAATCTTTGGGATGTGTAATTCCAACCAGGGTATACCAAGTATTACTCCAAATGTTGGAGTATCAATGAGATCTAAAACAGTCTGTTCAGTGTGATCGTTTTCACACACCAAGGTTAAAGGTGCAGTGTGAAAACAAATGAGTCCTGAGGAGAGAGCAGAACCATCCACAGCTCTTACAGGTTCAGGTTCTGCTTTGGTTCGCAAAATTCCTAACTTCTGGGCTAAGCTTGAATGAAAAAAATTGCCTGTGGCACCGGAGTCTAATAAAATTGACAGACAATGTCTTTGTTGAGAAGAAATGATAATAGTAACTCTGATAGTCATATGTTGTGGTATGTGATTTACAACATTTGTGGCATATTGTGAGACCTCTAGCTCTCTTTTTCTCGAAAGGACGATCTTGTCACCCTCCGAGAACCTCAGTTTTCTGACTCTGATTGCGCTGTGGTTAGGTTGGCAGCCACTTTTTTCTTTTTTGGCTTGACCATGCATTTTCTAGCAAAGTGCCCTTCTTTACCACAATACAAACAGAGATTTTCCTTACGACGTTCTTTCTCTTCAAAAGATAAAGGACCTTTTACCCCACTTATCTTCATAGGTTCTGTACCGTTCTGTTTGTCATCTCTTTCTTTCTTTTCAGTTTTTAGCATGATCACTCTAGTCTCTCCACGAGGTCTTTCACTTTTGCGCTCTCCTAATCTATGATCAAGTTTTACCACTAGGTCTATGAATTCTGTGTAATCCACGGGAAGATCTACAATATGGGCTAATGAATCTTTTAATCGTCCCTAAGACCTCTATAAAACAAAAAAGTAGGTTTTTCTTCAGGCCAGTGTGTCTCAGACAAGAGACGATTGAAGGTGGTTATGTAAGTAAGGAGATCCTTGGACCCTTGACGCAAATTTAGAAGCTCATTGTCACTTGATTGGATAAAAACGTGACGTGCGAACAGTTGTGTCATGGCCTCTTTAAATGCATTAAAATTATGTAAAAGAGGGTCATTAGTTTCAATGAGGGGTATGGACCAGTCTGCAGCTACACCACCCAAATATGAAATCACAAAGGCTGTTTTGCAGTATCAGTATTAGAGAATTGGGGTTTACAAAGAAAATGCAGTTGACATTGACTCATAAATGAGGTAAAACGAGAACTGTCCCCTGTGAAACGCTCAGGATTGGCTAATGGAACTGGGTTTGGAGTGACAACTGTTACTTGTAGATTTTGAGCAGGACGTTGGGACGGTGTTGAGTGAGGGGCGAAGGTGGTTGGACCAAACTTGGGTGGAGCTAATACCGGACGAGACTCCAATGGCTTTGTTTCTCTTCATTGAGTGAAATCAGATTTAGTCTTGTCTAGTTCCTCTCTCAGGGTATGATTTTCTTGTTTTAAGTTTTGCATTTCTAAATGTAGGTTTCAAATTATCTCAGTTAAATGCGTGGTATCTTCAGAGAGATCCATGCTGAATGGTCGTCAAAGAGAGCAGGGGAAAGTGTGTGGCTTAGCCTTCTATTACATCAAGCCACTCACCTGTGTTCCCCAATGCTCTTCCTTGACGACGTATATTCCCCAAATCCTCTGGGAACAGACAGAAAGGGAGTCTTCTACGATAACACACTGCCGTCTCTGGAAGTGCCCAGGGGTAAAGGGGGATTGGGGAAAGAGAGAGAGAGAAAACACGAGACTGGCACAGGTACCAAGTCTTCGATAACTCTGAAGGCTCCTCTAAGAATGTTGGGATAGGTCTTGGGACTTGGAGTACCAAATATGGATGGCTTAAACTTCTGATAAGGACCGATGTTCTTGGCGCACTAATATGAAGGAAGATAAACGAGAATTTCAAATCAGGATCAATTATACTTATTAATATACACATATACTCTTGAACTTCACTATAGATATATATATATGCTCAGGACTTCTCAACAAATAATCATACCAAGTTATGTGCAAATAATATTCTCATGAGGGAGAATCTCTGTATGTTACGCTTTGTATTCACCATTTCCTTATTTGCGACCCTTTGCCTTAAAAAACACAATAACATAAATAAATTAACAATCTGTATTAATAGTTTCTCTTAATACTATGTTCTTTTGCTTTGTCTTTCACAAGTACATGTGCTTTTCTCTTTAAAAGGCCGCTTTACTTTTTCTCTGTAACACACATTAAATAAGTAAAAGCATAAAATAAAACCAACAAAACAATTCGGCAATCTCTGACCTTTCTTTCGTGACAAAACGAAGCTCTAATGACAATAGTTTCTTGTGTCCAGTTTTAGAGTCTTAACGGTTTACAAGCACCGCAAACTTCCTAGGTGAGCCCAAAATGTTTTTGTTCCAAAAGACGTCTTGTTGTTTGTCACAAGATGGCGCCTTGTTCACATTCTTTGTCAATAAGAACGGTTTGACTCACCGATTACACGAAGATGATTCAGGTTACCTGGGTTTTTGAGTTTGTTCAGTTTTCTCACTATTTTCTCCTGTGCTTTCTTTCTAGGATTCACGGTACCGGAGCTCCGAAGACCGGAAGAAGGAATTCTCTGGAATCGGAGAAGAGTTGAGGGACGAAGATCCAGCTGACAAAGGCAGAGACTGGAACCAGAAAAAGACCCCTGCCAGCCGACGGGAAGACAGGTAAGTGCTGAATAGCAACCAGGCTAAGCAGGGGGGAAATACCGGAGCGGGTTTAAATACTCTTGCCGCACGCGTATGCATTAGCATACTCGTGTCCTCACGTTTGACAATTAACACGTGCAAGAGACTGCCAGTGAGCAGATTAATTATCATACTCATGTCTTTACACGTTTTCTGAGCCAATAACATGTGCAGGAAGATTACCAATGATTTTTCATACTCATAACTGTTTGTTCTGATCTTGGCACATGTCTCTTTGGTCTTTTAACCATTTGTGTAACATTGTAGTACATCAAATAAAACATGCTTTTACTATCTTGGTACAGTGCTAACAATGCTTCTTATTATTGTATTCAATATTCTGCAATGCTCAGAACTACCAATATCATGGCACTTACTACTGGGAAGGGTGGGCATAAGGAATTGTAATCATACCCATAACATGCTGACCCTGGCAATGTTAACAACTGCCATAACATGGCATGCATGTACTAATGGTACTCTTATTGGCTAAATCGGACCAAAGCATAATTGTGGTAATTCTTGGCATATTGTGGATATACTTTGCATCATTGTGTCCAACCCTGGCCCAATGTTGGCCCTGGCAACCATGGAATGATAGGACAGAGTATTGGCATAATGGTGGGATTGGCATCATGGTAGGAGCTCTCTATACAATGTTTTCAACTATTCATATGCAGTGTCGGGACATCCAAGTATTGATATGGATGGATGTTGAAACAATATTTAATGGGTTACACCACAAATGCCCCTTGAGTTTTACTGTTTATGGTAAGCCACGACCAAAGCTATGGGAACATTTTGAATATTTCACACGGGCCCCATTCACCCAAGCAAAGCATCAATGGACTCGCCCATCAATTTACACAGTTATGCGTCATCCCACTCAGTCATTGATAGGTTCATGCACTCACTCATCTATGTATCCATTTATACTGCCATTTATGCATTTACTTACCCAGCCATCCATGCATTCACTTATCATTCTATTCTTCTAGTCATTGACCCATTCTCACTTTCACCCAACCACATATACAAACTCGAAATTCGACAGAGAAGCACTTTCACTTCAGAAGTTTTTATCGACACGTATGGATCCTGTCAATGTGCCTACGATCCATCCAGTAATGTGTTCATCTGCTCAGCTGCTTGCCTTCCCACCTGTCGCCCACACTTCCATCTCCTCTCTACTAGCCTGTGAAAATTTTTAATTTTGGCATAAACAATTGTTGAAATTGAAATTCCTAAATTTCATGTTACGTGAAATTCACATTGCTCCAAAAATTTTATTACTTGATTTTGCATAAGTTTTTACCTGGAATAGACTAGCCCACACAGAACATGCCTTGCCGAGGCACATTTTCAGCTCGAATTAATCTTTTACCGGGATCTCAGGAGACCCTTTTAGGCGAAGTAAGTTTTCATGCAAAAAAAAGTAAAGTGAGTCACATTTCTAAGATTTAAATTCTGTGTAATTTGTGCAACTTTTTGTGAGACAAAAATTATACAATGTTGCATTTCCCTACCTGTGGCCCTTCTGCTTCCTGTTCCTTTGTTGTATCCGGGATATCATCGCCCATCAGCCTGCCTGAGTAGAAGGCAGCAGCACCTGCATCTGCTCACCTCCATGGAATACACTGAGGCAGCTTGAGACCATGCAGAGAAGACATCATGTAGTGAGTGAAAGCAGAGTTCAAGCATAGTGAGCAGAGTGAAAGTGGCCGTGGTCCATCCTTTGTGAGAACATAGTCAATCCCTCCCCTGGCATTTTATCGAGCAGGGCGGTGTGACCCTTATCTTTTGCCGCCTGTCACTACTGTCTATGCCCCATTCATTTACAGTTCATCCTCATCCTGTTTTTGCTTGTGGTAAGAGAATTTCTGGAACAGCCTACTTAGAACACAATTGAAATACTCAACTAGTTTATTAAGTAAAATACCTTTAAATTCTTCTTGGCTGTTGCAGAGGAGTACACTTAAGGATTCTCAGTGTTCATAGGTATTCTTTTATTTATTGTATTCTTCCACAATTGACGAAGAAACACTATTACTTCCCACTTCCCACTCTAAACAATACACGTTGTGTATGATAACCATTTCTTTTTAAATTTGATGTTAGAAAGTACCTAAATGCACCATGCCATCAAGTCTAATATTTCAACAAAGCATGTTTTCTTTGGTGTGGGTATACAGTCCCAAAAACATGACTGTATTCAAATACAATGCCTGACAATGATTCTATTGTGAATAGTGTGGTGCTTTAGCCTCTTGGAGTGCTTTCTTGTATGGTTTCCATTGCCTTGTGGCCAATGGCAACAGCATGCTCAGACTGTCCATGACGAGTCTTTATTTGAGATTGCCTTCGTTGTTCTTTTATTAAGAGCAGTCGCTTGTCACATAATTACTGTGACCGGACCAGCCCCTGGGCACTCAGTTTCCAACTAATCCGATACGAGGAAACATACTGTAAGAGTGCAAGATGACTTTGGATTGGGTTAGGCTTGCTGGGTGGAATATTTGTAGGCCATTGGCTGTTATGTTATATTACTATAGCACACAACTCGCTTGGGACAGTTTCCTGCCGCTAGATCAGGAGCTGTATGAGTCAAGTCAGGGTCGGGGTTAGGTGAAAAGCCAGGTCTTCAGTTACTTGCGGAAGTCAAGGACCGAGTCGGCAGTTCTAATGTGCAGTGGCAGGTTGTACAACTGTAAGGCAACGTGGGAGTGGCTAAAAGTAATGCTTAATTTAATCACAAGAGTTGTTGGAATGCACACCCACTTGTCAAGTCTTCCAATCCATTTGAGAATGCTCAAGACAGTGTAAAGCGTGCTATCCTGGATTGCGCTCCGTCCTTGTGTATGAATATCCAGTGTAACTGCTGGAGCCTCGTCAGGCTCCCCAACCCAGGATGCACAGCTAATGTATGTACCATACAATAAAGTGCCAACTATATTCTTCAATATTTCTAGTATTTTTATTCCAACAGTAATCTAAGTTTGTCCAAGGTAATCCAATAAAATAAAAATACTAGAAATATTGAAGAGTATGGTTGGTACTTTATTGTATGGTACATACATTAGCTGTGCTATCCTGGGTTGGGGAACCTGACGAGACTCCAGCAGTTATAAAGGTAATGCTTGCCAGATACACATTTGCTGTGGTGTCCTGATGCCAGCTTAGCACAACATGTACATTTTTACATCCGTCTTCACAGAGGAGACACAGATCTGCATTTTGATTTAGTCACCACCCACATCATCTTCTACAGCTTGCACCAGGTAGAACGAAAGGTTTGTTTTGCAATAAAATGGCCACACAACTCGAAGCAATAGTCCATAAAATCTTCTGTTACTTTTCTGGAAAAAGAGTATATCTACCGCATTCACATATAAGATGCAAAGTGAAACTAGACAACCTTTGAATAGAATGGGACCACTACTAATGACCTAAGATGCTGCACCATTTTTGTTGACTTCAGAGGGATGTCTAGAACTGAACTGTGGTACTGAAACCTTTCTGTTGACTTCAGATGGATCTCTAGTAGGGACCCAAGGTACTAAACCCTTTCTACTGAATTCAGAGGAACCTGTAGTAGTGACTTGAGGAAATGCACCTTTCCTACTCCTTTATGCTTCAAGTCTTTTTTTAAACATTTTGCTATACAATCACACCAACTGCAACCCATTTCTGGCAGCGAAAGTATAATGTAGAAATTACATTAGTCATGGCTCTAATATTAACAGAACCCTAACAAAACGAAGTTCCCACCATTTACCATCCAGCGTATCAAAGGAGCACAGTTAAGACGCTTCCTCTATAGGTATTCAGTCCCTGTATTATATGTATGAACTCCACATTCCCCCCACTCCCGTCTGTCACCTCAGGCATTTGTGATATGTTCGGTGGGATGATCTGGAAAACTTTCAGATTTTTGGCCATGTTGCTTCTCAGAATTATTTTGTGAGGTGTGGTATGAAAGGTGCCTAGTCAGTTTAGAAATAATCTCCCTTTCGTTCCAATGCCAAACAGAACTTTTCCATACCCAGCAGATTCCATATGCTATAGTACCAGTCTTTCAGTACCGGAGCTGATGCTTTTCCCCAGAGAGTGGTTATTGCTTGTCAAACTGCACATAACGCAGATGCCATTTGTTTCCTCTGAGTAAGTGGAGTTGGAAAGATTGTCTATTAGACTGGCCTATCAGCGTATAGGCAGGATGTTAGACCTGCCAGCCTTAGGGTGGTCTTCCCCCAAACCTTTTTTCTTACTCCTCCATTTTTGCTGATCTTGTTTATGTTGGCCTTAGGACTCCATGCAGTTTATCACTGCTAACCAGTGCTTGGGCGTGTGTGCTCACATCCTGAAATATGGTAACATTGGCGAATTCCAAATTGACTGATTTAATGTAATTGTAAGGGGAAACATCGGTTACATCGCGGTGTTTACACCGCAATACATTTACAACGCGGGTATTACAACGCAAGTCATTACAATGACTTGCGCTGGATGGTGCTCTAAGCTAAGGAATAGTATGATTTACTATTCCAACACCTTCCCTACTGTAACGTAGGCTGGAGTTGGAATAGTAAATCATACTATTCCTAAGTCCAGCGCCCTCCAGCGCAAGTCGTTGTAACGACTTGCGTTGTAATGCCTGCGTTGTAAAGGTATCGCGGTGTAAACACCGGGATGTAATGTCGTATATTCAATTGTAAGTCCCTAATACCTGTAACTTAAATGCTACTAGAGGGTGTGCAGCACTCATTGTGCCACCCACTTAAGTAGCCTTTTAAACATGCCCCAGGCCTACCATTGCAGCATGTGTGTGCTGTTTAAACTGCCATTTCGACCTGGCAAAACAAAACCTTGCCAGGCCCTAAAAAGCCCATAGGGCAGGGTGCAGTGTATTTAAAAAGTTGGATATGTGCTTTTCAGATTTGCATGTCCTGGTAGAAAGAAAATATTAAATTGACTTGTCACTACAGTAAGGCCTACCTAGCTCTCATGGGATAACATTGGATTACCTTATTACATTTAATAAGTGATACCTTTCAATTGGGAGCAAGTAGTCATGTCAAGTTTGGTGTCTAAAGAAATGTAATTTAAAACCCTCTTTAATGGTAAAGTTGGATTTTAAGTCACAATTCTGATAATGCAAGTTTTAGAAGTTGGCATGTTCTTGTCCTAACCATTTGATGCCTACAGCCTGTATCCTGGGTCACATGACTAGGTGTAGCTGGAGGTTGTGCTTTGTGTATTGCTCACGGACAGTGAGACCCAGGGGGAATAAGTGTTGGCAGGATGGGCCATCTCTGACTTGACAGTGGGGAGGAGCTTTCCCCTACCACACTTGACATCACAAAGCCTCTGCCTGAGCAGGGAGGGAGGAAAATCCAAACACCTCTGGCGTTGGAAACCTCCAGAACCTTCTACTTCAAAGCTGGCACCAAGTATATATATTGGACCCTCAGACCCAACTCTTCAATACACTTCTTGACCTGTGGAAGACTTGAAAGAACTGCTATGCTGCTCTGCAAGAATAACTACTACTCTGATGCCCTGCTGCCTGAGTGAGAAGGACTGGACCTGCATCTTGAACCCAGGACCACCAGAGAAACTCCAAGGGTTAGTTGGCTGGCCTCCTGATCAGATCCTCAGGGATAGAAAAGGCTCCAACCACCTTGAACCCAGCACCTGGATTCTACCTTCTGTGAGTCTTGCTCCCTCAAGTGTTGCCGCCCCAGTACTGAACCCTTGGAAGTAGGCCTGAAGATGCTCTACCAGACCAGCTATGGACTTTTGGGCAAAACCAACGCACCACAATGCATCTCCTAGCAGCTACGCGTTGGAGCTGCCACTGCACGTAGCATCCCCAACACAGGACATGGAATTACAGCCCGCAGCTTCTTGTAACTGCTGCTGCATGATATATGCAGGGCATCGCAGCACAGGCCCACAGCTTCCTTGGAACAAACGTAACATGACATATCAGCAAGTGATATCTCTGGAGATCACCTTATCTACTGGGAGAATGACCTCTTATAAAGTGAGCCATAAGTTCTTGAACCTGGGGCAGCCCATGTGCTGGTGGTCCCTCATTGTTAAAGGGCCATCCTACAAGGATTAGCACATGACATACTCCTGGGAGGACATCTGGGGCAAGACAAGAACTTTGCCAGGCTTTCTCCCCACTTCTATTGGCTCCAGATGAAGATAGCCTCAGACACATTCTGCAGGTCCTGCCCCACATAGCAGGTCAAAGGGAAAACAGGGAAAAGGCTGAAGGCTCTACTGGTTCCTTTACCGATTGTTGGCAGTCCCTTTGAAAGGGTGGGCATCGACATTGTTGGTCACTTGGACCCCAAGACAGGCTTAGGAAATTCCTCTGAGGTCAGTGACTGCACCTGTGGTGCTAAGGCCCTGATAGGAATTTTTAGCCACATAGGGTTCCCCAAGGAAGTGGTCTCTGGCAGGGGCATTATCTTCATGTCAGCATACATGAAGTCCGTGTGGGATGAGTGTGAAGTAACCTACAAGTTCTCCACACCCTATCACCTTCAAACCAATGGACTTGTTGAGAGATTCAACAAGACCCTCAAGCGCATGATTATGGGCCTGCCTGAGCCCATGTGGCAGAAGTGGGACATCCTCTTACCATGGCTGTTTTTTGCCTACAGGGAGGTACCACAAAAGGGGGTTGGGTTTAGCCCATTTGAATTCCTCCATAGACACTCAACAGAGGAATGCTTAGCCTTGTGAGAGAGGGGCGGGAGCAAGCTCCAAGGAAACCGCTCAGGGTGGTCAGCTACATGCTGGCTCTCTGTAACCAGATGTAGTGCTTCTGGAAAAAGGCTAAAGATAATCTTGAGGCTAGTCAAGGAGTGATGAAACTCTGGTATGACCAGAAGGCCATTCTGGTGGAGTTGCAGCCTGGGCAGAAGGTGTGGGTCAGGGAGCATGTTGAGCCCAGAGCTCTCCAAGACCATTAGCTAGGTGCATATGAGAGGAAGGAGTTTCAGGGGGATATCACCTGCCTGGTGGATTTCAAGACACCTAGAAACCCCTTAAGGATGCTCCACATAAATAGCTTCAAACCACACTTTGAGAGGTTTGAAGCCACCAAACTCCTGGTGACAGATGACGTAGTGAAAGAGGAGATTGAACCTCTCCCTGACCTCTTGTCTACCCAGGAGAATGATGCATTAGTAGAGGGTCTTAACCTCACCCCATCACTGACCCCAGAGCAGCAGAGTGACTGTTTTCTTCTCTGTTCTCCTTTACCCCTGAGCTCACACACTTGTGTACCCATGACATTGATACTGAGGACAGTATGCCTGCCAAAAACAAAAGTTACAGGCTATCAGATAAGGTGAGGGCCATTATCAAGTAGGAGGTCTCCGAGATGCTGGTGTTAGGGGTGATTGACCTCACAACAGTCCCTGGTCCAGCCCCATTGTGCTGGTACCCAAGACTACCCCACTGGGCACGACCCCAGAACTCAGGTTCTGTGTGGACTACAGGGGACTCAATTTAGTCACCAAGACTGATGCTCACTCCATCCCCCGAGCTGAGGAACTCATAGACAGGGTTCCTTCCAGTACAAAACCTATGCTAGACTCACAGAGACACCCTTGCCCATGGCACAAAGGTGTCTCTGTGGCGCACAGCTGCTGATTTCAGCACCGGTGCTAGTAAGAGGGGAGGAGAGTGCCTAATTTTAGTAAATAGGGCGCCCTCCTCCTCTCTTCTTTTCACGTAGCGCACCACAGCATTTGTGGCTGCTGCAGTACGCTACGTGATAAAATAGCAAAGCTGCCCCAAAGTCTTTACCGTGGCAACAGGCACTACTAACTTGCACCCATTCTTTGGGCCAGATGTACAAAGCATTATAGCTGTCACAAATGGTGGTAAAATGCATGTAGCCATGTACAAAAGGCAAAATGTGACTCAGTAACTTGTTACCAAATCGCATTTTGCTTTTGTGATTCGGTATTAGGAAGGGGCATGTTTAGGGCGTCCCTTCCTAATACCAAATAACACTGGCATATATGAATGTTTTGCCACCAGAAGGCAGTCACAAAACATTCATCATTTACTGACTCCATAGACGAGGCGGTAACCCATTCGCAAATGGGAACGGGTTCTCAAGGGACCTCTTAATCTTTGTGAATGTGGGTGAAAACATTTTTTAAGAGCAGGCAGTGGTACCATGGACCACTGCCTACTCTTAAAAATGAAAAGAAAACTTTTCAATTTTATTTTTGGAATGCGGCCCGTTTTCCTTTAAGGAAAATGAGCTGCATTAAAAAAAAAATTAGCGCCAGATGTACGAAAATGCAATTTTGCATTTCCTAAATAGCAACTCCATAGGAATCGGTTTATAGGAAATCTAAAATGATATGCATGAAATTACCGATTTTCTAACACCAATCCCTACAGAGTAGGAATCGCTATTAGGAAATCGCAATTAGGAAATCCCATGCCATTCGTACCAATGGGCCAGTTTTGCATTTACAAAATAGCGATTTCTAATTAGGAAATTGCTATTTTGGAAATGCTAAATCAAGGATGGCTATGGGCATAAGGCCCCCGTAATGCACCCGAAAAATAGTGGTGCACATGTAGAGCACACATATGCCCTAGGGGCATGTGTGTACTCTATTGCACTTTAAAAAAGCACCTTGGGGTGATTTTAAGGTCGAGCCTCGACAAGGCCTGTTGTATCTCTCTATGTACTTTTAGCACACCTCTCAATTGCTATTGGTTCTTACGTGTGCCATTAAAAAATGCTGGCTTATTATTGGTGCATTTGTGGAAAAGTCCCTCCTTTGTGTGCTGAGTTCCCTCCCTGGCGATTTCACTAAGAGAATATTTTTGTTGGCCATCACACGGTACCGCGTGTGATGGCCCCTCCTCCCTCCTCCTGTCTGGTTTATTTATAGCTGGTTCTTGCCTGCATTCAGCTCGGCTGCCTGCATTCCTGAAAAAACAGCAGCAGCTGGGATGGTTGGTGCACGTGAGCACCCCGCTTGTGTCTTCGGTGTCTGTCTCTTATTTTTTTCAAATGGATTCCTGCACGTTTTATCTGTCTTGTGGACTATCTCTTGTTTTGTTTCCTTGTCCTACCTCTCACTCTGACCATCATCTTTTTTTTTTTTTTTTTTTAGAGCACAAACTAGACCCGAGACATCGGTTATCAGAGCGCTTTACATGAGCACCAGTTTCGTTACAGATGGACAGATTCATTTTTGTTAGGCACGGGGAGATTAAGTGATTTGCCCAGAATCACAGGATGTTGAGCGTCGTTGCCGAGACTCAAACCCGGTTTCACCTCCCCCTTTCCTGTTACTGCCCTCTCCAAATGCATGCTCTTTTACCGCAGTCTGAACTTTCTCTCTGTCTCATGTGTTTCTTACCCAGAAGACGCTCTCCCCGTCTGAATCCCCTGGTCTCTGCCTCACAGCTTCCTCCCCTTCAGCCCCGGCTCCTCGAAAATACTATCCTGCCCTCCTCTATGAGGATATATTGTCTAGCCCCCCTAAATGCCTTCAAATACTTCAAACACTCTTTGGAGGCCTTAAGCACATCTCCCCACCCCCTTCAGGGCGATGCTCGGATCCTAACGCGCAGTATAAGAGTACTTTATTGGCAAGGCACGTCAGACGAGGGTTGGCAGAGGATATTCATGGGGTATCACTAGTGCCGTGCCCCTGTTCTTCACCATGGGATGGCTTATTCTACCCCCCCAATTCTCAACATATCGCTCACCATCAGATGCTTTTAGGCACAAACATTATTGCCTGCCCCTCACTTTCTCTCTCTCTCCTCTACACGGACCCTGCCCTCCGCTTGTATCTTCTTCTTCCTTTCTTTTTTGTCGCTGTGCCATCCCTTTGTACGCTCCCCTAATCACTTTTCTTTATTGTTTCTTCCCTCCACTCATCAAGTCTGATGTACTCTTCTCTACCCTAACAACCCCTCTGAACTCTCTCTACTCCTCACAATTTCTTCATATGCTCCCACTCCTCTCCCTCACATTTCACCAAGTCTTTCTCTGCTTGTCTTTCTGCATCCCTCACTTTCTCATCCTCTTCGCCACCACAATCTTTTTCCTCTCTTTTCAACAAGCAGTGTCTCTTCTTTCTCCTGTCCTATCATCTGCTCTCTACTCCACACAAGTTATCTTTTCTCTTTCTGTGTTTTCCTGTTTGTCTATTCTTCACTTCTTACCCTCCCATTTCACATTTTCTTTACATTACTCTTCTTGCTTTGTCTTCTCTACTCTGTGTTTTCCCTACTATTGCCCTCCCAATCCACCTCTCTTTCTCTTGCATACATCTGTTCCTTTCTCTCTCCATCCTCGCCTCCTCCTTTCTTCCCCTCCACCGTGGTACCTACCTTTCGCCACCTTTCTCCCTAAAACCTCTTCACTGTTTCCCTTCCCCCAGGTGCATTACCTCACTACTATCAATTGTCTTTCCTCTTCCCCTCTGTCTACTACCCCTTCCTTTACACCCACCTTGTCTTCCCTATGTTTTCCCCCACCCCCACTGCACTGCAAGGCTTCTGCCAGGGGTCCTCGGCTTGTCAGTGACCCCCTGGACCCTGCCTTTCAGCTCAGCTGTCCTCATCCTTTCATGGGCTGAGTCTTGGGTGGTTGTGAGCGCACGATGTGACGGCCTGCAAGAGGCCTTGCAATGCAGTTGCGCAAGGGCTAACACAGAGATGCGTGCACACTGGTTGTCAATATCGGAGATGAACCTCGAGGGGTTAACTCCCATTTATTAGAACCCCGCAGGCCACGCCTGGCCCGCAGATGACATGCAATTACATCCGGGGTGTATCACGATCATCAGGACCGCTGACCTGCTACATCCCTACCCAACTCAGTCTTGAAAAGGGTTCATGGTGCTCAACACAGAAAGCCCTTGAGCCGTTGGCTCGTTTGGGGATTTGGCCTGAGGCTATAGCGATGAATCTGGGATCGAAGAGGTGTCTCGCTGCGCAGGGGGGTGATCGAGAGGGCGTCTTGGTGAGGATCCAGTGGTTCCACCAGGCCTCGGTTCTCAGCGCTCCCCTCGACGGTGTCTCAGCCCTCCCCGGTCCGGCCATCTGCAGTGATCTTCCTACGCTGTCAGGCCTGGATCTGGGGGGGATGGCACAACGTCTTTAAACCAGGATATGTTTTGTGATATTTCCTCTTGCCCTTTCCGGGCCGTCACCATGGTGCCATTCCTGCGGTGATCATCCAGGTCCCAGGTTCGTAAGGGGTCCTGAACTTCCACCCCGGGCGGCGGTCCTTGACGATGAAGGTATCTCCAGGCCGCAGTGATCTCGGTCTGGCCCGCCGCTGGCGTGTTTCATGCACCTTTCGCAGCCTTTCACGGCCTTTCACGGCATGCTTGAGTCTTTTGGGCGTCATGAGGCGGTGGTCTCCACCCTGGATAGGTGGAGATCAAGTCCCTTCGAGGCCCATTGAACATCAGGGACCATGGTGCCTGTTGGGTTGTGCAGTGGGGGGTACTCCGATACTCTCGGAAGAACAGGTGGAGAGGTTGTTCAGGATCAGCCGTGTGCATAAACCTTTCAATGTCTACGTTGGTTTGCGGCCACTGTGGGGTGATCCGGTGGTGGCGAATCCCTCACTGCTTGAGGAACTCCGCAAATTCAGCTCCAAGGAACGGAGGCCCATTGTCACTCCGTATCTCTGTGGGGAGGCCGAAAGTCGCGAACACCTTTTCCAGAACAGGTGCCACGTTGATGAGTGCCTGAGAGGCGATCGCTTCCACTGCTGGATATTTTGAGTGTGCATCCATGAGGACGAGGGTGGTCGTGCCAACGGGGAAACTCCCGAAGTCCATACTCAATTTGGACCAGGGATTGGTGCATGATTCCTCCGTGATCACCGGGGCCGGTCGTTCTGGCATACTTGTCATCTGGCAGGCTGGGCATCTTCACACTAGGTCCTCTGCCATTGTTTCTAGCTCCAGGAACCATACCTTCTCCCTCATTCTTGACTTCATTTTTGTGGTCCCTTGATGCCCACCATGTGATAGTAACATGACTTGCTCTCTCAGTGCTTTGGGGATCACAATGTGTGATCCTCGTAGAAGGCTTCTGCCTTGGGTAGCACTATGTTCGTCTCGCACTCTCTACATCTTTGTCAGTGCTTCTCTATCTTCTTGAGACCAGTCGTTCGCGTCCCGGAGGAAGTCTCTCCATGTTCCATTTTGGACAGCCTTGAGCATTCGTGCGACGACTGGGTCTGATTCTGCCGCTTTTATGATTTCTTCGAGGGTCAGGGCTCGGGGGCATGCCTCATCTGAGATCATCTTGATATACTCCTCTGTCTCGTTGGTGTGCTTGGGCTTCTCCTGTGGCATGGGATGACTAGACAGGAAATCTGCTGGGTTCTTTGATCCTGGCCGATAGACCACCTCCATTTGATAGTGCTGCAGCTGGATGGCCGAACTCTCGATCCTCGATGGCGGGTGAGGGGCGGAACCTTTGAAGAGTGGGACCAAAGGCTGGTGGTCAGTTATGACTTTGAAGGGCTGACAGCATAGGCAGAGGTGGAAGTGCTTGCATGCCCATTTGATGCCCAATGCCTCGCGCTCGATTTGGGCGTAACTCGCCTCCGTCGGCGTCAGCGCCTTGCTTGCGAAGGCTAGGGCGCCCCATCACCCCGGCTTCTGCTCTTGAGTCAGCACTGTCCCGAGCCCTATGGGGCTTGTGTCTACCAACAGTTCTGTGTGTCTCTCGAGTTAAAGTACACCAGCGTGGCTTTGCTGCGGAGGGTGTCCTTGATTCTCTGAAATGCTCCTTCTTCTCGAGGACCCCAGCTCCACTTGGCATCTGCTTTCGTGAGGGCCCTGAGCGGTTCTGCCAGGGTAGACAGGTCAGGGATGAATCGCCCACAATATGTGGCCAAGCCGAGGAAACTCCTCCCTTCAGAGGGCATGCCGGGAGCGGGTGCCTGTTTTATTGTCTGTGACTTGCATGGGTCTACTTGGATGCCTTCTTGGTTGAAGATGTACCCGAAGAATTACAGGGATGGCTGGAAAAAGGAGCACTTATCTTAGTGCAGTGTCACCCCGTGCTCACTAAGGTGTTGCAGCGTGTCCTTCAGGTGCTTATGATGTTCTGCTGTGGTGGCGGAGTGAATGAGGATGTCATCGCTGACATTCAGAATGCCAGGGAGGCCAGATAGTGTTTCGCGTATGGTGTTCTGGAAGACCTCGGCGGCTGATGAGATCCCGAAGTTCAGGCACTTATACCGGCGTAGCCGCAGGTGCGTGCTGAAGGTGGTAATGTACCAACTTTCCTCCGCCAGTGGCAGCTGGTGGTGTCCGGCATTGAGGTTTAACTTCGAAAACTACCGGGAGCCGTTGACATCCACGATTATGTCGTCCATCGTGGGCGTGATATGTCGCTCCCTCTTAATGGAGTGGTTCGGTAACCTCATGTTGATACACAGCTGTATCTTCCCCTGTTATTTGGATTTCTCGGCGATCACCATAGGGGAAACCCAAGGGGTTGGGCCTGACACCTTTTCTATTACTCCTTGTTGTTCCAACTTGTCGAGTTCCTTTTCCACCAGGGGTCTGAGGTGGAAAGGAATGCGATGGTGTCTCAGCGCCACTGGTGCGACTGATGGGTCGATATGTAGCTTGATCGGGGCGCACTTGAGGTGGCCCAGGCCTTTGAATAACTCGGGGAACTGATCCAGTAGGCCATCGACTTAGAGGGTCTGGACGCTCCTAGCGAAGGGAACTAGACCCAGGTCTTTGGTGGTGTGCCTGCCAATCAGGGTGTCCGCCTCTTGGTCAATGATGTGGATTGTCATCGTGACTTCCTGCTCATCCGACCTCAAGGGCACAGACATCCGCCCTTTGAGGGATAGCGGGGAGTGGCTCTCATAGGCAAAGATCTTGGTTCGGGAGGGTGTTAGGGGTGGCTTGGGTCGAAGCCGGTTGCACTGCTGGATCACCATTACATTGACCGATGCTCCTGTGTCGATGATGGCCTTGACCTCGGACCCGGCTACCTTGACAATGCATGTTGGCTGCGGTTTTCTGCGGCATTTCAGCATCCGCGTGAAGGAAATGAGAAACGTTTCTTCTTCCTCTTCTTCGGGGGAGGAGTCTTCGAGACGCCTGTATGATTTTCCTGCCCCTTTGGGATCATCCTATGGTACTATGTTTGTGATAGACAGTTGGCATACTGCCCTTGTCAGGGGTCTCTGGTTTCTGGTATCTCTTCCTCGTGACTTCTTCCGACAGGCCACCCCGAAATGATCAGGTACTCCGCAGTTGGTGCAGGTCTGTCCTTGCACGGGGCACTCACCGCCAGGGTGCTCGTCCCGACTGCAGTATCCACACCTGGACTTGGTTGTTGGGAGTCTTTGCTTTCTGTTCATGTCACTTCTATTCCTCACCCGGATGGCATTGGCACGCTCCGTCTTGATGGTTGCCGGTATCTCCTGAACTCTTGTGAGGGCTTAGTCCATTTCACTGGCACGCGCCACCAACATGTCATGTGTTCGAACTTCGCACCAGGATCAGGATGTTCTTTAGGCTTATGTTGGGCTGGCGTAGTATCTGGCCTCTGAGTACCTTGTCTCGACATCCTTGGATGACCTGCGCCCTGATCTGTTTGGGTTGGTCCTTGGCTGTGCAGGTGCTGGCCAATTTGCGTAGCCTGGCATAGAAGGCATCTATGGACTCCCCTTCGCGTGGTCAGGCTTGGCACAGCTTGAACCTTTCGAAGTCCAGGTTGAGCTGTGGGTCAAAGTGAGCATTGAGTGCTCTGACCGCGGTGTCATAGTCTGTGGCAATACCTGTGTTTGGTAGGTGTTTGAATAGTTTAAATATTTCGTAGCTGGCATAGTGGAGGAGCAGTGACCTCCTGACAGCTCTGTCGGTTTCTCTTGTGGCAACAAAGTCGTTTTTGAGCCGCTCGATCCAGATTTTCCATCGTAGAGACACCGTCGCCGGGTCCTCTAGCTCACTGAATGGTGGCAGCACTCCGGTGAGGGTGTGCTGTACTGGGGCCCTTTGCTGGGGCTGGGCTTCGTCTTCCTCCCCATGGGATTTCTCCTTTGGACGTTGCCTTGACTGCGCCGTTCAGTGGTCCTCTGGCCTTCCTTCCTCTCCTTTCCTGGGCCCACGCACACAGTTGGGTGGTTGTGTGGTGGCTTGACTTTGGCCTATCAGAGGCTTTTTAGTTCCTCTCTATTTTCTTCTTGACTCTTCCTATTGTGTCCCACTATGCATCCTGTCTCTCTGTTCACTTTTTTTTATTTTCCTCTCTTCTCTGTTCTTTTCCCACTTTCCCACTCACTTCTCCCACGGCAGTGGGAGGGAGTTCTTACTCCCTGGCCAATAGAGCGTGTGCAAGGATTCTTTTCCCTTTTCTGCGGGGCCTTGGCTGCAGCGGGGCTCAGCACGTGTGAACCGGGCTTTCCCTAAGCAGTGGTGCCGGCAGGGGACCTCTAGGGAGCATATGGGGTAGTGTTTTGGGCAGGGCGGGCTTCTCTCGCCTCACACTCCCCGTGGAGCCGCTCTTCCAGGTGGCTGGTGAAGCTGCAACACGCGACGTCCTCCTGCACCTCACTGCTTTTTAAGGCGGTAGCCCCACTGCTGTCCTGCCACTGCAGGACAGCAGTGGGGCTGCGGGCATGCTTGACAAAGTCGATGGTGTTGCGTGGGGCACTGCCTCCTCATCGCCAGAGTGACGGCCTGCAAGAGGCCTTGCAATGCAGTCGCGCTGGGGCTAACACAGAGATGCGTGCCCACTGGTTGTCAGTACCGGAGATGAACCTCGAGCTATTCACTCCCATTCATTAGAACCCCGCGGGCGACGCCTGGCCCGTGGATGACGTGCAATTACATCCGGTGTGTGTCACTATCAGCAGTACCGCTGACCTGCTACACACGATGCCCCGAACTACAACGCCCCTGCCTTTGAAAGGGATCCCCAGCCCCCGTGGGACCTTCCAGCCGGGGAAATTAATGTTCTTTCACCAGGCCTGATGTATGGGCTGCTCGTGGGCGGCTGCCAGGCCAGAATGCCACCTCCAGGAGGAGTAGGGAAGCACTTGGCGCTCAGCACCGGGGCTTCTGTGGGTTATGTGCTGTCACCCAGGCCTGTCAAGTTCGGCTCACGGAAAGGGCAACCCTGGGTAAGAACACTAATGAAGAGACCTCACTCTGAAGCATGCACTCTGCGCAGCTCAGCATTTCTCAGCACATGGGCCGGCCCGGGCCTTTGGTGGTTTTAATGGGGGTCCATTAACAAGAGATGTTGCTTAGTGGGTTAATGCGCCTATTGCAGAAATGTGTGTATGAGAGACGCACAAGCGCTAGTTTGACTCCGAGCAGGCTGCCGCAACCTTTTATCCTTCTTGGGTTTGTTATGGGGTGCTGGCTATTTACAGGGCTGTGAAAGATGGGGACATGTCCATCACCTTTAACGTCTCATGGTGGGCTGTTAGTATCCTACTGGGTATATACAGGGCGAGGGCCAGTGGTACAGGAGCTGTTCTCACAGGTACAGTGTGTGCAGACTTACATGCCCCTGGCACACAGGTCTATAACCAGAGTTAGCTGATCTTTAGCCAGTGCAATTCATCACAGAACAATGCATTGGTCAATTCTAAGGTGTCCAATATCACTGACCACTAAACACAATATAACACAACGATAAACAATATAAGAAGGCCAAGGATACAACACAACCATATACTGTGTCAACAGCCCGCGTAGGCTATGGTCAAAGAGATACCTAAAGCAATAAATGGCACCCATATTTGAAAAGTACTTGTATATCATACAAATGAGAGCCACCCACTATACAAAGGCATGCAATAAGGGTATTTAAACAGCACAAATCTAGCCACAAAACAGAATGCTGGACAGTGCTTTCATACTGATGTTACTTATAGTCTTATAGTCCTTGCTTATGAGAAGCAAGGCTTGCAGTATCTGCACCTCTTTTACTGCCAGCCTTGCTTCTCGTAAGCAAGGACAATAAGTACAAAGTGCGTGTTTACGCACCGTTTTCAGGTTTTCAAAACATAAATGAAAGGCATTGTCATTTACAATGCCATTAGCTCAAACTCTCGCAAATGCGAGACCTATTGCATTGCAAATGCTTGTTTTAAATTGCACATGGTTACCATCGACTTTGAGTCGGTGGTAATTGCATTTCCTAAATGCTCATTTTGCATTTAGGAAATGCTTTCTACATCTGCTAAGAAATTACAAATAGGAAATCCCTATTTGCAATTTCCTATTTAGGGAATCACAAAATGCGATTTAAACTGGGTAGAAACCACGTTTTGCGATTGCTTAAAGGCCTTTGAACATAGAAAAAGGCTGTTTTGCATTTCTTAATGAGCCAAAATTGTGATTCAGCATTTTAAGGAATACAAAAGGCCTTTGTATATCTGGCCCATGTTGCTTTATTTAATAAGCAATCGCAGACATGGTGGTCTGCTGACCCCAGGAGGCCACCATCCCTGTGATTGTAGCCATTCCCAATGGGTTGCAATTTGCGACCTGCCTCATGATTAATGATGAGGCAGGTCCATTTGCGACCCATTGGGAATCACAAACAGTGTCTGAGACACTGTTGTACATAGCTGTTTCCGATTTCCTAATTGTGAATCGCAAACATTCGCAATTAGGAAATCGCAAACTGAAGTTTTTGTACATCTGGCCCCTATGTCCCATTTTTTGCACCTCTCTCCCAAACTACAGCATCCTCCTTATCCCACCAGCACTTTCCGTAAATATATCAAGTGCAAATTTTGAGATAAAGTAATGAAACAGAGAGAATCAAAGACTGGTACGGGGAATCTAGGACTCGCAGTAATGAAGTTTAACAGTAATATTGGAACATTACCTCCTCGCCCACTTCATTGTCAAAGTCCTAATTCAAAGAAAAAGTACCAAGACAGAACCATCCATACAACATGACACAGCAGGCAAGAATGACTATATCACCATGTGATGTATTACACTAAAAATAGCATCTCACTCGTTAACAGCACACAGTGTGGCATCACCAATGAGAGCAGAACATACACTCTCAGCAAACAACTTATGCTACATAAAGCTGTCAGGACCAGCCCATGTAGCAGCACGTTTCCATGAACCAACTCCAAGGTCCTCAGCCCACTCCGAGTAGACCTCCCTTCAATATGACCTGGCAAAGGAACACCTGCAGGAGAATAAGTGGTAGCAATCTCAAACTAGATGTGGTCTAAATAGACTGACAGAATATCCAAGCTGTGTAGGACAATTTGAATGAGAGAAGAAATGGCCGGGCATAGGAAGAGAAGAACCAATTCTGGACCCCTATGAAAGGCAGAAGAGGCCAGAGGATGAAAAGAAGGACTAGGCCGAAGACTTAGGTCCAGATTCTGTAAGGTGTCACAGAACGCAGTGCAGCAGCCAAAAATGCTGTGATGCGTTGCGTGACAGGGAGATATGGCTCTCTCCTCCTCTCCCTCTAGCGCCGGCGCTGATTTCAGTTGCTGTGCGCCAGGCAGACACCTTAGCGCCATAGTGATAGTGTGCGGGCCTGAGTCTACCATAGGTTTTGTACAGGAAGGGCAACCTTCCTGTACAAAATACTTTGCTAGACACACCTTAAACCTTTTCCTACTTGGTAAATGTGCCGCACAGTGCAAGGAGAAATTAAAACATTTCTCCTTTTAACAACTGCTTTCCAGTGGTGTTGATTTTTGGTGCTAAACCCTGCTTACTCATGTTAATAGATAGCGTTTAGCATCAAAAAGCATTGGTGGTTGCATGGGATAGCCCATGTCCAATCCATGTAACACCCCCTTGATGCAAAGTAATGCAAAGCAGCATTTCACGCTGCTTTGTATTACTTTCCCATACAAACTAATGCTAATACCAATTAGCGTTTGTTTGTTAATCTCCAAAAAGGTTTAGCGTCTGGTTAGCATAAAAAATAGTGACGCTAACCCGACCCTAAACCTTTGTGAATCTAGGCCCTACTCTAGCCTCAAATTATTGTAGATAGTGAGCATGAGATAAAGCATCAAACACCCCCACTCATTGGGCAGAGGAAATGACCACAAGGAACAGAAACTTCGGAGACAAAAACTCAAAAGATACAGTGGTAAGTAGTTCAGAAGAAGAGTTCTGTAAAGCTCTCAAAACGAATGGCAGGTACAAGATGGAACAGGGGAATACAATAAAAGTTGAAGATTTCAAGAGCCTTCAAAAGATGAGATGGATAGGAAAATCTGACCATGGAGACCCAAAGGTTTAGAGAGCAGACAAGTGGATCTTAGAGGCTGACACAGCAAATCTCAACAGGAATCTGTCTCGCAACAAATCTAGAACCTTCAATGGATCTAAAATGTGGGATGTGACACTTGGAAGGAGAACCAAGAAGCAAACCGGCCCTAATGTCTGATGTAAGACTTTGAAGTAGAACTACATCACTCCAGCTGAAGCATCAAGGTGATTCTCAGGGGCTCAATGAAAGTGGCGAAGACCAACCTGCTCAATCTGCATACACCTTGGTGAAAAAGTCAAGACTGACAATCAATAGACACAGTGGAGATGGGTTGAATGGAAGAATACAGGGAAGGGCTAAATCAAGCTCCAGCAGAAGACAGTATCCAAGACCTCTGTAGCCACACAGATGCAACCAAAAGCACCTCTGCTGAACACTGACAAATCTTCAGCAAAACACAGGGCTGAAATGGTATTGGTGTTAAAGCATACAAGAGATCCTGTAGTCTAGGAATAGGGCATTCAGTCCCAAGACTTGAGGGCAAGAAGTCACCGTGCAGAAGATGGGCAGTAAAGTGTCAGTGGGAGAGCCAAAAAGATTGACTAGGGGCTTTCGCCATATGGCACAAAATTTAAGAAACACCTTCTGGGTTAGACAAACTTGAGCCACTGAAGGAAACAGGCAACTGAACTAATCGGCAAGCCCATTTCCCCTCCGTGGTGGATATATTGCTGATACAGAGAGGAGATGAATTTCTGCCCGCTGAAAATTTCCCTGGACAACCTGGACCAAAAATGGGCACTGAGGCCCCCTCTGACAGTTTATGTAGATATTACCGACCTGGTTTTCTGTTCTGACAAGAATGTGATGATTTCACAACTTTGGGGCAAATAACTGTAAAGCTCTCAGGATAGCAGATAACACCCTCCATGTGCAGGATCACTGAGCTTCCTTAGTAGACCATAAGCCCTATGCTTGAAGCTTTGCTAAAGTGACTCCCTCGTCTGTGTGACTAACATATGTGGCAGTGGCGGTGCGCCCATTGGGGGCGTTGGGGCATTGCCCCACTAATGCCAGGGCCCCAAATTCTTCGTTCTACTTCTCCGACGACGCTAATTCCAATCAGGACTCCTGATTGGAATTAGCGTCTCTGCGTCGAAGTAGAACGAGGGACGCTGGGGTGGAGGCGGGGCTGCGGCAGCACTCAGGGAGTTGAGTGACAGGCCAGCAGCGCACTAGAGACAGTCACACAGTTGCAGTCCCAGCAATAGTGCGCATGTTCGTTTTTGGGCTGATCATTTTTACGATCAGCCCGAACATGCGCACTCTAGGCTGCACATTAGGAGACCGAGGGTTTGATGCCGCAGCCCCCGGTCTCCTAATGGGCAGGGAGTATCCCTGCCCTCAACCAATCCTGGCGGCGCTGCTGGAGCAGCGTCAGTAGAGGGGTTGGCACTGCAGTGACGTCGCGGCTGCTCCTGTTTGCTCCTGGTCCGGGGTCCCGCGCTCTTCAACAGTCGTGCAGAGGCGGCGCGGACCGGTAAGTTTTCTTTTATTATATTATTTTAATCTTCCCTGGCCCCCACCCCCGCGCGACCCTCCCGCGAGTATATGTTTGTGTTTATTTATGCCTGGATGTATTTTAGTCTTTGCAAATCGGTGCCCATATTGCTTGCCAACATATAAAAGTCACGCAGGAGAATCGCTGTTTTGCCTTTTGGCTTGCATTAAGCATGGATTTCTTTTAAACACAAGCATCAAGAAGTTGGGTACTAGTATAATTTTGCTAAAAAGAGGTTGCCTACTTAATTGGAGTAGTCGTGTGTGATTTTGAGCATTTATACAGTCCAAGGGAGGAAACGGCGCTGCAAAAAGACGTTTTGAAAGACATGAAATACATTGATTTTTCTCGTGTCATGTGGAATTGCCTTTGATTGCTTTGCTTCAACAAACAGCTGACGGGGTTTACTTAAAGGTGCACTAAAAGCAGGGCCAAGGGATGTTTTAACTGCTTTGTGGAGGCAGAGAGCACTCGTGTTTGCTTTCCCCTGTCATAAACAGGGCTGGCCTTCAGGTGAAGAGGCGGAGGGGCCCGGGAGGGGTGTGGGGGATTGAAGTGAAAATTGGCTTTACACGGGCTCGTCATTGAGCTTTAGGCTACGGCTTCATCTCTTGTACTATGAAATGAAATCCCACCTTAAGAAGTGCATGCTTCTAAGAATGTAAATGCAAATCCAGTACTTGTATAGCGCACGAATCACCCCCGAAGGGGTCTCTCGGCGCTGGGGGCTATTGGGAGGATTAAGCAAGCTATTGCCCAGAGTCGCATGGTGCTGGGCAGAACACTGCCGCCGGAGCCAGGGATCGAACCGTGATCCCCAGCGTCCAGCGTCAGTCGCCCTGGCCGCGGCGCCATACTTCTCCCCTGTGCTATTTTTAAATTCGCCACGTCCCTTAATGCACAGAAGCATTGACTGCACCTGGTGTCTGTTTAGCTTTGTTGTGGGGGTATGCCACCGTTCGTAATGTGGGTGTGTACACCTCTTGGTGCTATATTATGGACGAGGGACTGCTAGCTATTTCCCATTGTATTTCATGTTTCCTTTTTCTTACCCTCATAATTGCGTGTTTTTACACGGATGTGCTGACTTTCCAGGCCAGGAAATACTATTTCCTGAGATGTTTCAATGAATGATGGGATGGTCATCTCTATTATATACGTTTTCCTTTTCCACTGCTGTTTTCTGAATATTAAAAACACAGCCGAGCGACAGTTTCATTCGAGCATTATTCAGCTAATCTGCTGATGAAATGTAATGTATTTGAAATATTTAGTTTGTTTCTTGTGTTTCTTGACTGACAACCAGGTTTTTCAAACGCTCACTTTTGTCTTATTTTACGTTCAGTAAAGGCCTCTGGATTGATGAAAGGAAGGCCTGGTTACTCAAGGCTGTGGTCGTAATCTTGGCTGTACCTTTCATGTTTACAACTCACCCTGCACATTAATGCCGAGTACTCGAAATAAAGTCCCTGTTGCAAAGCCCCAACGTGCAATGCCTAATCATTGTTCACACAGACTACTGCCATAAAACAAGGCATAAATATCTTGTGCTGTTTGTCTGTGCCCGCGGTTACTCTTTACTTAACCTGCCCATATTTGACTAACCCTCATCTCGGCCTCCCCTTTGCTACCAGGACACTAAAGAGATGCTGCCGCGTGGGCAGTAAATGATTTATCCATTAATTCCTGCGACAGGCTTAGAGGCTGCGTTCTGACTCCTTGGCACGGACCATGCTGCAAGATCAAGTTGTTGAGTAAAAGAATGCAGTGGATGAACATGTAGATTAGTTCATTTGTAAAGTTCTGCATATAGCAGAAGACACCTCAGTGCGCTTTGTGTGCAGTGCACAGGGTTAAATGGGAATTATGGGCAGAAGTGATGTTGGTCAGATGTGGTTGTAGGTGCTGGGGCCTTGGAATGCCCAGGTGTGCCAGTTGACCAAGTGGTCAGATAGGTATAGGTGGAGGATAACGTGAGACCACCCCAGAAAGTATTGTGCCCTGATTCTGATTGGGGGGCAAATACTGAATAGAGTGCAAACACCAGTTTGTGCCCGACTCTTTCTTAGACCCTGGGCACGAAATGCGCATCCTTGAGGGTTTTGTCCCCAGGTCAAACCTGGCGCGGTTCAGAGTAGAGCAAGGAGTGTACCTGTCCTGTTGTGACCTCGGAATGGGCTCTTTATTTCCTATTCTTCCTTAGTAGCGAGCAGTGAGTATCGGTCAGAGACACTGGCTTAGGAGGGTGATTGTTACCAGATTCACAAAGGCCAGTCGGAGTTGGTGCACCCCTGGTGAAGCTGGGGAAAATTGTGGGCATCCGGTGACTATAAAATGTATGGAGTGGCTAGCACTATATCGGCTTTCTGTACTACATCTCTATAAATCAGGAGTCTTCATGCCATCCACTCACTGCTATCTGAAGTGCTCGAAAGGTGAACATGGTGCAAGACAGTCTGTGTTCCTTGTGAACTTGTTGATGGAGTCTTCTAAACGCCAGGTTTCTTTGCATTTAGGTCTCATGTTAGCAGTATGTGACTACGTGGACCCCAGGTACTTCTTGCGTCTTTTTAAGTGACTAGTCCTCAAACTGACTCAAAATATGTACAGTAACTAATGAAGTGCAGTCCTGAGAGCACCTATGAGCAGCTATTTACTTATCTGGTGGAGCTGTTTAATTGGCAGCAGATTAAGCAAATGTTTGCTCAGCTCCGCAGGACTCATGTGATTCTGCATTTCTTTGTCTGCCATGAGAGGGGAAGGGATTCTGGTATCACATTCTAATGGAGGAATGATACGAAAGAATATTTGGAAGCTAAAGTGTGGTGGGCCAGACCTTTCGTATCACTTGTGTGTTAATGGGGATGTACTTTTCTTTCCTGCAGACTGTAGAGGCTACAATGCTGAACTACACCATGAACCCTTGTACTGTTTTAACAGGTTCAAAGTTCTGTGGAACTTTTAATGACATCGGTGTATGTTTTACTGCGCAGTGCATAATCATTTCCGCAGGTTGTACTGGGAGAGCATTGCTGGTTGATGCAGATTCTTTCTGTAGTAACATGGTTTTCTATGCATATTGTACCTGGGATAGTATTGCTGTTGATGCAAACAATGAATGTTTCATTTGCTTTAAAATGCACCATTTGCCAATCTTTTTTAAATTTCTTTCTCAGGAGAGGGACTCTCCTTAGACCCCAGGTTTGTCCATTGAACTTGTTCACATCGCTAACTAGTGTTTTCTATTGGAAAGGGTAGGGCCAAAGCAGTCTTGCTTAGTACCCTAGCCCTCTTCAGAGAAGTCAGACTTGCTTGGCAACCCAGAAATTCTCTGAAATAATGTATGAGTTTTCTTTTATGAATGCCTAGAAGAACTGAAATGTTAGTCCATTTATCACAGAAATAGTGCTGAAAATCGCACCAAAAAAATGGCAATTTAAAAAAAAATTCTTCACGGGGGGAGAACCCCCCAAATCCCCCTTATTGCCGTCGGGCTCGCTCGCTGCGCTCACTCGCATACGTTGATTCGTTCTGCATACGCCGCACCAGTTTCAAATTCCACCAGCCGCCACTGATCTGTGGTTAGGACCTTGTAAAGAGAGGGAACTAGACAGCTGTCCTGAAGAATATTCTCCCTCAAATGCCATCATGCGGGCAGAGACCCCAGAGGTCTCTCACAATCTTGGGATGATGGGAACCAGCTGGACAGAATATGATTTATAAGTAAGCCTTGGGAATTACAAGGTCTTAAAGTGAGTCCGGAAACTGTAATAATCTTGCAGTTTCAACTACTCCTTAATTGGAACTGAAGCCTTTTGCAACAGATTTCAAATGTTTGAGGAGCTTTATTAAATTTGCCTCAAACAGAAATCCCATCCGAAATCTGTTCTGAAATCATCTCAAATAAAAGTCAGATCTTGAGGTGGTTGGAGGTGGGGCTTGCTTCAGCTGAGAAGGAATCCGCAGTC
Organism: Calotriton arnoldi; assembly: GCA_963921515.1. Taxonomy (NCBI): domain Eukaryota; kingdom Metazoa; phylum Chordata; class Amphibia; order Caudata; family Salamandridae; genus Calotriton; species Calotriton arnoldi. The sequence continues at coordinate 296,541 of CAWUFW010015266.1, forward strand.
TTCTAACTGCAAGCACACTTGTCAAACATCCTCATTGGCCTGGGAAAAAGAAGACGCACCAATCAACCAAAAAAAACGTATAGGGAGGCCATAAAAGATCTTCACAAAGTCTTGAAAACAGTCAGAAGGGACCACTTTGTGAAGCGCATTAATTTGTCAGACAATTCCAGCAGAGAAATTTTTAACATAGTCCGCTCCTTCACCAAACCCTCAGCATTCGAGTGCAGGATACCTTCATCCCTTGTACTCTGTGAAAAGCTGTCAATCTTTTTTGAGGAAAAAATTCACAAGGTATATGAGGTCTTCTCGCCTGTACAGGACACCGTTGAGTCTGATGTGGGAGAGAACCAGTCGGGGATGCCTCCTGTCTGCATTTCTTCCGATCTCACTTGTGGCATCCTTGGATGGAATCCTGAAGTGCAAGTCAGGATCCCCAGCAGACCCCTGTCCCCCAAAATTGTGGGAAGCACTTGCCTACATTCTCAACCCAACCCTCAACCTCTTATGGAATAACTCACTAAGTGCCTGGCATTTTTCCAGAGTCTTGGAAACATGCGATGCTCCAACCTCTTCTAAAAAACCTAATGCTGACTTGATGGATTTAAAAACTATCGCCCTATATCTCTTCTCCCAGCGCCGGCAAAGATGTTGGAAAAACTGGTACAACATCAACTCAGCAATTTCATGGTTAATAACGATATACTGCATGAAACACAGTCCGAGCTTCCGGGCAGGCTTTAAGTACTGAGACGGCTCTGCTGGAGGTGGCCGAATCAATAAGAATGGAAGTGGATGGCGAGCCTCAGCTATGCTGGTGCTGTTGAACTTGTCCGCCGCCTTTGATACGGTGGACCATCCAATATTGCTGGCTAGATTGAGGAAGGCGGGAGTGAAAGGGACGGCACTCGCTTGGATCAAGTCCTATCTTAGCGATCGCACACAAAGAGTGATATTACACCCTTATAAATCAGAAGCGAAGCCCCTCTGGTGTGGGGTGCTGCAGGGCTCAGCGCTGAGCCCGCTACTTTTTAACATCTATCTGGCCCCTTTGTGTGCGCTCATTTCTAAATGGGGAATTAAAACCGTCTCCTATGCAGATGACACACAGCTGGTGTTCTCCTTTAAGGACCTGTCGGCAAACACCTTCGAGAGGTTCAGGGGCTGCCTGTGTGACGTCTCTAGGTGGATGAATAATAACAAACTAAAATTGAACACAGAGAAAACTGAGGTGCTGTTCTTTGGTAAGAATTCCCCTCCGCCATCGGGTCTGTGGTGGCCGGAGGAAATGGGTTCTCCACCCTGTCCGTCCTCTACGGTAAAAACCTGGGTGTAAAATGGGATGCTGAGATGACATTTGCTTCCCAAATACGTTCCATTACATCCACTTGTTTTGGAATTCTGAAGGGATTGAGGAAATTTCTTTTCTTCTGCCGGAGAGCTGTCGAAAACTAGTCGTTCATGCTACGGTGACTTCAAGGCTTGACTATGCCAACAGTCTGTTCCTTGGTCTTTCGGCATATTTGATAAAAAGACTGCAGATGGTGCAAAACGCAGCAGTGAGACTGATTAGAAGAGTGCCATTCAGACAACACATTTCTCCACATGTCAAACAGCTCCATTGGCTGCCAGTTGTACAACGTATAGAATTTAAGGCCTTGACAATTGCTTTCAAGGCCCAGAATGGTAGCGGTCCCAATTACATCAAAAAACGTATCCGCCCTTATCAGCAAAGGAGGTCGTTACGTTCTAATTCACAGAATCTGCTGTGTGTTCCCCAATTCGCAAAGGCTCGTATTGGAGGAAGGGCTTTCTCAGTTGGAGCAACCAGATTATGGAACTCACTTCCGGTAAGACTTCGGCGTATACCAGATGAAGGGGAGTTCAGGAAAGTTCTAAAAACATGGCTTTTTAGCCGGGACTAGCTGAATTTGTTCAGTTATGGAGATCCGATACCCTTATGTTGCTGGATCATGCTAGCGCTGGGACACCTCTGTTTGAGGTAGCTGTAGCGCTTTACAAATGCTGATGTATTGTATTGTATTGTAACCAGACATCTGGGCAACGGAAGACACAAACACACTTAGAATGAAATATTGAAATCAAACTCTTAATAATAACCCTAGGGACAGAGGCCAAGCCAGAGGTTACTATCTGAAATAGTAAGTGTTGACCTCCCACCGTGAAACACATTGAGATCTAAGGACATTAAAACCTTCCCTGGACAAGGTAGAGAAAGGATGGATTGCAGAGAAGTTATCCTCGGTGGTGGATGCAGCAAGAACTTGTTCGCAAATCTGAGACCTCAGACAGATTGAAAAATCTCCACTTGTTGTGCCCATAAGGAAACTGATTGACTCCTCATCATGGTTTTTAGCAAGCCTGAACAAATTGTCTTTCTTTCCTGAAGTCAATGAATGTTCCTGAGAAGTGCGTGTTGTTTATTGAGGTAAGAGGCTTAGGACAATATATTTTGTTTTTCTGGTTGATAGTGAAATTCCAGGCCGAATCCACTTTCCATCACTGGTAGAACCCATTGATCTGTAACGCATCTTTACCACTTCTCTTGGACCTGTGACACCCTAGTACCCACTAAACTGTCAAGAGGAGCGGCCGCACCTGACGCAGCAGCAGCTGAGGATAGTTCATTAAAAGTGAAATCAGGCAGAAATGTGACTTGTCCCATCATACTAACCAGATTAAGGTCTTGACGATCCCCCTTTTGCAAAACTCCAAATAGAGCCAGACAGTTTCAAATTAGGGATTAGTCAATTTAGGTAGCGTGACCACTTCTCTGAGTGTAAAATCTGATGGAGAAAAGGAACGTCTGCAGGCAGTGGCCTCCTCCTTGTCAATGGGATCAGGAGAAGGGTTCTCGGAAGCTGGAAGGCATTGAATTGAACCACTAGCCAGTAATGAGTCCACCTTTGCAGCAGAGGGCACATTGGCCTCAATGGCCTCCCCCTGGTACCTCTTTCCAAGAGAGCGAGAAAGGTTGACTTTCAAGGTCTTTCCACTCCTTTTCCAGAATATTCTGAATGGCTACGTCCATAATTAAAGCATGAAATGAGACAAAACATCTTCATGCACATCTTCCTGAGAAGGGGAAGCAAATCTTATGTTCTCACACTAAATAGTTTAAAACCGCAAGAAGATCACCCCTTGCCCCTATCTTCAGCTGTGCCCAAATCTTCAAACCATTCCTCTGTAGTTTCACTGTGAGTACCAATGAGAGGATTGGGGAGAGAAGCTACGTGGCCTTGTAATACCTGCTCACCAACACCTTCTACAACTGTTTGCAGTTTAGCAGAGGTTAGCGGTATCCAGGGCTTTAAGTGGGAAAAAAAACTGGGGGTGCTCTAAAAGGGGCGGGGCAAACCTCTTAAAGGGGTGTGGCCTATCCAAGTAGGGGCGTGGTCTAAATCAAGATAACTAGCATTGTGTACTTAAGAAAATCATAAAGTCGCATCCAGCAAAGGATAATAAAATAGGCAAAAGGTATATTTATTAAGTATAAGCCATAAAAATACCAAACACTTTAAAAAACATGTAAAAATTATTTACATTACTTAGAAATCTATTGCAGGATTTCCCAAAAGTAGGTCGATTTCAACTTTTTTTTTACATTTAGCAATGCTTGTTTTATAAAGGCACAAATTCATTAATTTTGGGAATCAAGTATATGCTTGTATTACTTTAATGTAGTAACAGGAGATCGATTTCAACTTTTAAATTCCTGGTGCTGTTAGGGCTGGGGCAGGATCACGCAGACTAGTTCCTCTCTCTGCGCTTCACTTGTTGCTGGATTACACTGCAGCCTTGACGCTCAGTGTGAAAGGTCAGAGCAGGGTTGTGCTGGAGCAGGCTGCCTGTGGTCCTCTCTCCTAATCATCCCACGATGTCAAGGCTGGCACCACGACGTCCTTGCTCCTGCACTGCAAAAAGAGAAGGAAAATCCTGAGAGAAAATGGCTCTCTTTAAAAAGGATTTCCCTTCCTCCTCCAACGCGGGTCACCTGGCATGATGTCATGACGTCATGCCTCGACCTCCACTTCTCAGTAGTGAGCAAAATGAGCATGCGCACATCGATGTGCATGCTCTCACTGTAGTCCAATAAAAAATAAAAAAAACAGACTACCTTTGCGAGGCCCGAAAATAGAGCCCGATAGAGACCCGTTTCGAGGCCCCCTGAAAATAACTGCCGGTGCTCAGGCCCGGAAAGACCCGGCCCACTTAAAGCCCTGGCGGTATCACTACTTGTGTAGTATGTTTCTTCCAGCTGCTGATGCACCTGTCTCCCTTTGGCAGAGCATTTGCCACCTTCCCGCGCCAAGAAGATTTCGTGTTTGTATGACACATTTACAACACTTCATTTACATAGACTCACATTTACATCAGATTTTTTAAATTGCATAGTCATTTACAAGGCAAGCATTTGCTTCGCATGCGTTGTAAATTAAAATACGATATGAAAAGGGGCTGAAAACGATCCGTAGAAAATATGTGCGTAAGCCCTGTTTTGTAGAATTCCTACTCTCAATGTGCCTAATTAAATTTAAATTACACTAGATGGCAGTGCTGAATTGAATTAATGACTGTAAAATATAGGGCTTACTGATTCGAAAACCGACAGCTTCTAAAGATAAAATGTTCGCATCAAGAAACTGTGCCGCAGAATTTAGTGGGATTTAAATTCAGCTCAGTTTCAAAAGAAAAGAATGTTCATCTACAGGCCAGTGAAATCCTACAAAACTCCAAAATGAGACGAGTCACGGAACTAAAGTGCACTGAAATAGGGAAGGAAAAGTTCTGTTATTGCTTTAGCTCCGAAGCTCGTCTCATTTCATAGTTTAGTGGGGTTTGACTGGCCTGTATGAGAACATCATTTTCTATTGAAGCATACCTGCTTTACAATTCCCCTAAGTTCTGCGGCACAGCTTGTTGACCTCGGTGGTTCCAGACTCAGCCAGTTGTCAGGCAACCGCTTGCAAAGTTTCCGTGGGGGTCACCCTGCTGGGTCCAGGCAGTGAGGCGGAACAGCTCTAGGAAACGTCCTAATGTGGTGCCTTGTGCCATCTCACCCTCCAGCCCTGAAGAACCCCCACAAGGTAAACAACAGGTTGGTGAAAAGGCCCAGCCAGTCTCCCCCACCTCCGGTGCACCATCCGTATCCCGCTTCGGCTAGAGCAGTGATCTTCCAACTTTTTAAAGCTGCGCCCCCTCCCCCTGTAGAAAAAAAATCATCGCTCCCCAAAAAAATAGTCACAATTATTCTGTTAAATTGTCAATGTTTAAATATGCTCGAACATATTTAAACATTGAAGTTAAGCTCCGTTACCCAAATTCTGGTCAGCCATGCCGTACTAAAGAGTAAAAGTATCCACAGTGTGATTATCTGTAATGGGTGGGGTGTGGGGGAGGGGTTTGAGGAATATTTTGAGTCCCTTCCCCTTTGACACCTGCTTCCAGACAGTATATAAATAACAAACGTGTTAGAGGTGGCCCATTACAGAGTAGCTTACTGACACATTTTGTTCCACTTAAAACAACACACTTTTATCAGCACGATGCTTCTCTTGGTCAGAGCCTGGCTCCCCTCCTGGGATCAATTAAGGTTCGCCCCAGGGGGGCTTGATTTAAGTCCTCTGCACTAGTGGATGATATGTCGTGAACCTCACAATGCCTTAATACTTAAGAGTCAAGTGCTTTTCCTGACAGAGGATGAACAGATAGAACAGAATTAATGCACTCATGAATGGTAGCAGGCAAGGCAAGACTCTGAAGGAGACAGATTGAAAACAGGAAGTGCTGGCAGGATAGAGAGGATAGTTTGGGTGGTGGAGCAAAATAAAAGGGGAGTCAGGATTGCCTCTCCCCTTGATGAAGAATTCACTAGAGTAAAAAAAGTGGATGCGGAGGTAATATCGATTGAAATCCTTTATAGAAAAAAATCACCCTGTACCCCTCAAAATAAACCTTTGGAATTATTTGTGTGATCCTAGTTTTTCATACTCTAGCTCAATACGCGTAAAGAGCACTTAGACAACACTTACGTGAAACAAGCTTCAGTAAATTGTGATGAACTAAAGAAGACTTCTTCAAATTCAACAGGAAGCCATGTTGATGAACAGCTGAGTAGAAGGCTACTAATGGTGCAAGTGTTTTTGTCAAGACTCTCAGAGCTGATGCCAGACTGTAGAGAAGAACTGCAAACTGACAATGAAAGCTTTCGATTGTACATCTTAGAAGACATCTGCATGATAGCAAAATTGGAATGTGCTAGGCGAGACAGCGAACTTGGCTTACCGGGGGACTCCACTTCCCGGCCTGCAACGCGGCACGCTAGCCGCCAACGTGCTTGGTGTTCAGCGCCCGGAGGCGCATAAAAACCCCTCACGGCCTCCCGCAGCGCGGGACAGCGAACTTGGCTTACCGGGGGACTCCACTTCACGGCCTGCAACACGGCACGCTAGCCACCAACGTGCTTGGTGTTCGGCGCCCGGAGGCGCATAAAAGCCACTCACGGTCTTCCGCAGCGCGGGATGCGCACCGGCGTGCACGGGCTGCGCCCGGGCCAAGGGTGGGCCCATCTGCGCCCGTCAGCAGCAGGCAGAGGCAGGGCAGGGCCACCCCCCTTGGTTCTTATTTACTTGATAGCTTGTGGGTAAGACTTTGTGCTATACAGACGGTTCCCATCTGTTTCTTTTAAGGAGGCAGCATTTAACAAAGTACTTTGATGGCTCTAATGTAGCCATTTGATATTAATTGCTCATGTTGTACCAGGACAAATGAGGGAATATAATTGGAATATAATTGGAGGGATTATTAGTCCACTACTGTTCACATAGATTAAATGAGATTTTATTTCTAACTGCCCTGGTCAGCGGCTGAGTCTGGCTATCACCCGAGCACCCTAGAAGACTAGAAATTACCAGCCTTGCTGGCTAGTCATTTTTGAGATCTACCCATGTGAGAATAAGATATTGGGAAGAAAATGTAAAGTATATTGCTGCTCCTATCCTGCATTAATTTGACTTGTTTTAATATTGTTTTTAAAATTGCAGTTCCCTTTTATGGTAATTACGTTAGTTGTATTAACCGGATCTTATTGTGTTTTTATTCTGTGCTTGTAACAGAACAGACCCCCAGATTGCACTTGCACTTTACTATCAGAATACAATTATTTTAAGGTCCAATTCTGCATTTGCAATTGGAATTTACTGTTAGAATACATCTACCTTAAGGTCTCAATTTTGCACTTGCACTTGCACTTTACTTGCACTTTGCTATCAGAATACAATTACTCTAAGGCCTTAAGATGGTAAAGAGGAAGACACCGGCTAAAAGCTCTGTAACCAATACCCCTTGTGCAAGCATTGATTCTTTCCTGGTACGTGCGGTTAGTGCAATAACTGATTAAATAGATTGGACAGAGCGTCGCCTCTTTATTGAGCTAGGTATAACGGCGGGAGGGTTACCAGTAGACGATAATGGGTCAGTTACGGAAGGTGGCACCATCCTGGAAAAATCAACCCCTATTCTGGGACAAGGAGCCCCTGATGCCCCGGCAATAGTATTAGATCATGAACCTGAAGTACAAGCTGATACCCGCTGTGCCCAAACGCCAAATGGTACACCTACCCCAAAGAGAAAGAAAGGGGGTAGGAAAGTAACGACGGGCGGTAGCAAGAATATGAAGGGTCCTACCTCGAGACCTGGCACAAGTCTAGCTACCCTAGCTTGTAAACTGAGCAAGATAGGCTTACAAATGCACAAACAACACAAATTACAGCTGTCATTATAGGCAAAATAGAGGAAATGCTAACGCCAATCAATGATAAAACTTAATAAATTATCTAACGAAGTTTCTAAGATTAGTGGTACACTTAAGGATATAAGCGCTAACAATAAAAAAGAGATAAATACAATAAGGGAAGGGGCAATTGGTTCATCATCACAAATAATTGACCCTTCAAAAAAGGTATCTAGTAAAGACACGAAAAGGATGTACCAAGGGGTTTAAAAGACGCATCAACCTCAAAGGAAATAATTGGGAGGCCAACATTAGTAAATAACATCAGTCAAAGGCAGCAGGTAGAGGCTAATCGAGGCCAAGCAAGCCTATGTGTATAGATCTGGTCTGGAACGATCCCATATTATAAATTCTGAGAGGGAAGAGAATAGGGCCAATGATGGCAGAGTAGATGTATCCATAAACCTACCACCAGAATGTTGCCCCTATGTGGCAGTTTTGGTTAATATCCCCCCATTACAGCCAGGGCAAAAGGAGTCTCACAATAGCCTAAAGAACAGAGTAGTGCATTGGCTAAATAAGAATGGTGGATTCTCAGTGGAAGGAGCTGATCAAATACTCCTAACACAGAGAGTGAGCTGGATAGGCCCCTTGTGTAAGACCCATAAAGGGGACTGTATTATTATTAATTTAAAAAATCCAAGATGGCCAAGAATTACCCTAGACAGTAGGCTCGTCTAGGCAACATGACCAGAACATATCTCTACTACTCCTTGTTTTTTTTTATAGGCATCTAAGGCCGACCCAATTGAGGCTAGAAAGAAGAACACAGCCACTCATGGGCACCCTTTGATATACTCACGTACCCCCAGTATGCACTACCGGTTTCGAACAGATTTCAGGCCTTGAGTAATCTTCAAGATATCGACTGACAAGAGGGCAACTATCCATCCATCCAGTATTGATATTAAATCTTCTGGAATAGGGATAGCAGACAGTCGTATAATACAACAAGCTGTAAATGCTTCTCCTGAAAGGGCTTTATCTGACATCAGAAGCGCCTATAGCTCTCATATTGATTTATGTGATACTAACAGTTGTATGGTATCGCAAGTGGTAATCACTCCGCCTGATATGGCTCCATCTGATATTATAAGTAAAGAAAGTACTCCTAATAATTTAAATGATATAAATAGGGATGCTGATAGTCATCTGGTGACCCCTACTGCTATCCTAGAGAACAGTATAGGAAATGGTTACAAAATTGCAGCTTGGAACATTGCAGGACTTATGAGTAAACGAGACACGTTAGGATGGCAAGATTTTATCAATGGGCTAGACGTGATTTGCCAGCAAGAAACTTGGTGCCTTGATCCAATATATATAAGGGTTTTCATCATATTGGTTAGAGGCTGTACCATCCAGCGCTGGAAGAGAGAAAGGGGGGCTTTTGACCCTCATTTCGAACAATTTACCAGTAACTGTTAAAAAAGTTGCTTCAATTGGGGCACACTCACAGATTATATGGTTGCACTGCAAAGAAGGGAGGGATGTGATTGTGGTCAATTACTATAATAATGTGTTTGACACTACCAGGAGTAACATTGTAACTGAGCTGGACGAAGGGCTTGGTACCTTTTTAGACTCCATTAGTAATAATGTGGTACTTATATGGGTTGGAGATTTCAACATCCAAACATGTCCTCTGGCAGCTACCCATGTTTGTGGCATTAAGAATGATAAAGGGGACGATTGTATACATTTTACACACAATGGATATGGGGAACTGTTAAACATAATGATTGCTAAATATGATCTTGAAATATTGCAGTGTGCTTGTGATATTGACGGGGACCTGATACCAACATTTATTGGGAGGAATGCTACATCGATCATTGATCATGGTTTAATTTCATCTAGCGCTACCCATATGTGTGATACTCCACGGGTTGCCCAATTATCACTAAGTGACCACAATTGTATTGTTATGTCATTTCAAATGTGGGCTGCAAAAAGGCAAATGCACCAAGGTACTGTAGTAAACATTGCCCCTCATAGACCCAATGGGACCCGTATTAGATGGGATGGAGTGGATCCCCAAAAAGTTATAAATTACATCGTCCTAAAATGTAACAAAGAGATTATTTATTGTTTAAAAGAAGAGGTAGATCCTAGGGAGCTGATTGCTAACTTTGCAAAGATTAATATTACTATTGACAGGATCTTAACGGCTACCATCAAGGAAGGAAGGAAGAAAAGAAAGGGGTGGCTTGACCATACTTGTACTGAAGTGTTAAAGCAACTCAAACAAGCCCTACATTGTAAGACAAGAGACAATGCATTAATTAAAAACCTAAGATATAACTATAAACTTGCCCTTGATATGAAGAAAAGGGAGCTACAGGAGATAGCATGGGACAAACTCTCCTTGGCCGCAAATACGGCAAATACTAAGTTATTTTGGGATACTGTAAACATGCCGTTTTTAAAGGATGATTCACTCCCAGAATTATTATCCCACGTTACATGTGAAGCCTGGGTTTCACATTTCAGGGGCATTTTTGATCAGACGGGATTTGATACATGCATGGCACCAAATCTAAAACAGAGTGAGTAGCATGCCATATCACAAAATATTACAGTGGAAGAAGTCCAGGAAGGACTGAGGGGCGGCAGGGGAGGGAAAGCACCGGGCCCTGATGGAGTACCAGTTGATGTATACAAAGCTGAGGTTGATCTGTGGGGGCCAATTCTTACAAGGGCTTTTAATTTAGCGGCGACAGAGTGTATACCCCCATTGTGGGGCCAGTCAGTTATTGTCCCTATTTATAAAAAAGGAGATAGGTCAGAAGCCAAAAACTATCGCCCTATGTCACTTTTAGATTCATCCGTAAAAGTGATGAGTAAAGTTTTATTATTGCAACTGGAGGAATGGGTGAATGATAATGATATACTCTCCCCAGCGCAATATGGTTTTAGGAGAGGATTAGGGACTATAGAACAATGTATTAATTTAGAGCTGTTAATAGGCAAATATACACGTGCCAAAGAAGGGAGATTATGCCTATGCTTTGCTGACCTCAGTAGTGCCTTTGATCTGGTTGATCATACCATTCTGTGGCCTACTCTACTTAACCTTTGGGGCACCTAAAGGCATTATCCATTTCCTTGCAAGGCTTTATGAAATGTTATCCTGCAAAGTGAGATATTGACAACAGGGCGAGTGCACTCCAATTTTTGATGTAAAACGTGGCATTCGCCAAGGTTGTGTCCTTGCTCCCTTACATTTTTCGCTTTTTATTAATGAGATCGATAAAGTGCTGCAGTTGGAGAAGGCAGATGTTCCGTTAATATCGGGCAATCCCATACCGATTTTACTATACATAGATGATGCGGTACTACTTTCCAGGACCCCGGTTGGTCTACAACCACTCATGGATAAATTTAGCAAATTTATAGGTGAAAGGAAACTGCTAACTAACAAAACAAAAATGTTTACCATGATATGTGGCACTAAAACAATGAAATGTAAAACCTTTTACATTGATAGCACCCCAGTTCGAACTGTTAAAACATTCTGCTATCTAGGGGTAACCTATACTAACAATGGGAAATGGAATCAGGAATTATCTAATGTCTGCTCAAAGATGGCTAAGAACGCACATGGGTTTTTTTAGATTCGCATCTAAATTAGGTAATCACCCTTTAAAGGAAATGTTGACAATATACAAGGCGAGATGCGTCGCTACAGCTTTATATGGCGCAGGGGTATGGGGCTATCATTGTTGGCAGGCCCTGAAACAAGAAGAAAATGCTTTTTTAAAACGTCTCCTAAATCTACCACCTTCAGCATCTACTGAGTTAATACATCTGGAGGTGGATCTGACATACCTAGCAGATTTGACCTCTATGCGGCCACTGCTGGTATGGAGATCGATATGGGCTAAAGATGAGACAGCTTTTACCAGAGCTAATATTAAAGATTGTTTACTCCTTGAGAAAAAATCACGTGTCCCGTGGTTAAAATATATTATGGATACATATAGTAAGATATTTAATATCCAGATTCCAGATAATCCGGGCCAAGTGGATTCTTTAAACAAAAAGGAAATCAAGGATTCATTTTTGTTATATAAAAAAGAAAATCTTAAGAGCACCATAGAGAAACAATCAAGTTTTAATTTTATCAATTAATTGAACCCAAAAGAGGAATCCAAGATTATCTGATTATAGTGAATAAATCCTCACATCGTTATGTGCTGACTAGACTGAGATTAGGTATAGTACATCATCTAGTCGCATTTCTAGTTATGAACACATGCCCCTTGGATTCTACCCCCTGTCCATGCGACAAGTTCTCCAAACAAAGCACTGTGCACTTCATGCTCTTTTGTAAATTTTATATGTATTTTATATGTTTTTATTTGAAGCCGCTTTTTATAAAAAATAATGTAAGATCGCATCAAGCTGCTATGAATCTACTTCTTGCACTGAACGAACCGGGAACTTGCTATTATGTAGCGTTATATATTTTAAAAGCAATTAATGTAAGGAAAGGTATTGACACTGTAAACTGATCAGGAAAAGATATATGTGAGATCGCATAATGCCGATATGATCAGCCATTGTTTTCAAATAGGTATGGAATTGGTATCATGTCGTGTTATTAATTTTGCAAAATATGTTATCATCACTGTCTTTTATGATTATGGAATTTGTAATCAAATTATATAATTGATTTCAAATGTGTATTTTAACCCTGTAATTGCTTTTATGGTTGTTCTAACAAACCGAATAAAGTATATTGAATCAAATCGAATGTGCTAGTATGCATCCTTGGGATCCAGGACTACCAGAAAAATCCCTGGGTTCGGATCAGAGGGAGAAGAGACCATAAAGTCAAGAATCTGTCCAGTTTAGCCAATCAGTAGTCTACTGATGTTCCCTGCACAAAGAACACCACCACATAATATCTTGCAAACTGTTTCCTGAAGAAACACGTCCCACTGCTTCCTTTTCTATCATTGCCCGAAGACCTAAAAAAGAGCTTCATTACCTCCTCGTAAGTCTTCCTTGCCACCAGAGTTATGTAGTGAGCTTTAGCTCCACACCAGAGCCCTCCAAAGCAATTTAGCATCCCATGCCTCCCATCCCTCCCCAACATGGCCGACCCCCGTCACCCTTGACCCAGTATAAGGGGAGGGTCGACCCACCCCACTTCCTGTTTCTTTTGCTCTGCGCTGCAGTCTCTTCCAGAGAGCGTTTCAGGTAAGTGAGGGCGAGGTCCTGCTCTAGCAGGTCCAACAGCCCTGGGGGTGAGGCCCTGCCCTAGCAGGCTCATTGTCTGGGTTCCCCCCCTTCCCCCCTCGCCTCATGGCTTGGTGGCAGTGGTGTCTCTCCTGGCTCTGTTTGCTGCCCTGCTCTTGCGGGTGCTGGCGGATGGGGCTCTGCTGTGGTTCTGCCCTGCTCTAGCAGGCGCTGGTGGATGTGGCTCTCACTGTGATTCTGCCCAGCACTAGCGGGCACTGTTGGAGGGAGCTCTGCCTTTTGGTTCTGCCCTGCTCTCGCAGGCGCTTCCAGCTTGGTTTTATGCAGCTCCGCTGCACTCGCAGGCTCTCCAGGTTTTACCCACCGTGCTCCCAGGCTTGGCTCTGTTCCGGCAGTGGTCGCGGACAGGCGGCATTGTTTTGCTGGCCGGAGGCTGCTGTGCTTGCCTCTTTCCGGTCTGTTGTCGACGCATTTCTGCCTCCACGCCGTCTCTCGGCAGGGTTGTGAGGCGTGGGGCGCTCTCCTCCGCTTCTATCATTGTGGCGGTTGGTCGCGGTTCTTCTCGCCTCTGGTCTTCCTTCGGTTTTCCGGTGGGTTGAGCCTTTGGGTGCGGCGCCTCCCGCAGCTCCTGGGTCCTGGTTTGTGACCGCTTGTGGTTGGGGGGGGGGTGCTTCATTGTTTTCCGGCTGTGGTCGGCATCCCGCTCCGTTCTCTCTCCCTTCTGTCGTTTTTCCGGTATGTGTCTCCGTGGCCTGGTGGTTTCGGTGCAGACTCTTACGCCAGTGTGTTCCTCTCCTGCTGTTTCACTGCTTGTGGGTTCTCAGTCACTGCTGTTGGCCATGTTCCTTTCTTTGCTCTTGTATTTTCTACCTTGCAGCCGGGTCTGGTGGCTTCGTGGTCTACCGAGTTCACTGCGGCTGCCTGTGTTGGCCTCATGGTCACGGGTTTGGATCCCGGCAGGTCCTCTTGTCCTTTCCTCCTTCTTGGGTTGATAGACTGTGTGCCTTTGTGTTGGATGACTCTCACAGGCTTCTGTTTTTCAGCGCGTGGATACCTTGAGGTGTGCATGCGTTTCGCACTCAATTCGATGTACATCCTGGTGCTGTGCATTTTCTGTTGTGTGTTTCGCTGGACTGTGGCTTAGATTTTGTTTGTATTTGTCCCTGCCGGCTTGGTCCCTTTTTCCCGGCTTTGTGCCTACTCCCATTCCACCCTGACTGCTCCTGTTCTCGTGTGCTCTCAGCTGAGCGGAGTCTGGCCTGGTTAGTCCCTGGTTGGGTGACCGCCTGAGCTTTCCGGGGCTGTAGGCTGATGTCTGTCTGATGGGGACGGGCTGCTGTTGGCACAGGTCCGTCATTCCCTGGGCCGCGTCGATGGTCCCCGTGTGTGCTTTTGCTTCTGCTTCTGCTCCTGGGGGCTTGCCCTTTTATGGCCTCAGCCATGGCACCTCTTTCTCTGCCTACTCCCAGGCTTGGCAGGCGGCTTCTGCGCCCCTTTTGAGTCATGCTTCTCCTCAGATTCCGGCTGTTGGGGCTCTGTTGAGGGCCGTCTGCTGCCTCTTCTCACGTCCTGGGTGGCCTCTGTCTTGGGTCCATGGGTCCTGCCTGCAGCCTGGCCACCTTGATGTCGTCCATGGAGCTATGGCTCAATGGTGAGTCTTGTGTCTCTGATGGCACGGGCTCGCGCCGGTCAGGGGTTCGTATCCTGCCACTGCTTTCCAAGTATCCCGTGGTGGTAATTGTTCATTCGGAGCTTGCCTGTTTTATGTTATTGGGCTCGACTAGTCACCGTGGTCTAGTGTTTGGGATCACAGGCTTTTGCTCTACGGTTTTTGGGTTCCATTCGGGTGTTTCACTGGCTGTGTGTTCTCAGTCCGTTTGAGGGCATTCCTGCTCGTATCTGACGGGCTGTTGCTCGTTGGTTGGTCTCCTGCCTTTTGGTGGCGGCGGCTTTGTCTGGCCGGGGGTTCTCTATTCCCGACCAGTGGGTCTAGATGCTACTGGGCCGTCGTAGGTTCCAGTTTGTCCTCGTGTGGTCCCGTCTGGGTCCCGTGGTTGGGGGTTCTGGTGTTGCTTTCTGCGGCTGCCTTTTGCTCCCCTGGGCTCGTCTTCCATGGTTCCCGTGGGTGTGCCTTCTCTTTTCCTGGTGGTCTCCTTGTCCCACGGTTTCCGTTACGCCGATGGTTGTGTCTCCACAGGTTCGGTCCAGTCTGGGTTGGTGGTTGGTGGTGTCCAATCGCTTCCCCTTCTTCTGGGTTGCTGGTTGGGCACACAGCTTCTGTCCTGCCCTGTCTGCGGGTGCGGCCTGTGGCCTTCTTTTCTGGTGTCCCCTTCCCAGGTGGTTGCACGGCCTTTGCCGGCCTGTGGGGCGTACTTGAGTTCCCGGTCTGTGCGGGTCGGTTGGACCCCCCGCTGGCGGGTTACTCATCTGGCTTCTGTTGCCCGTTCCTTTGGCTTGTCTAGGGTTTGCCCCGGCCCTGCGGGGACTTCTTGTTTTTAGTCTGGGCGATTTTCGCCTGCCTCGTTCTCCAGGCACGGTTGATCTGTCCTTAGCTGGGGTGACGGGGTTGTCACTCGTGGATGTTTCCCTCCTGGGGGGAGTGCTGCATGGAGTTTCTCTGGTGCAGGGTTTTTCCTCCCATGGCTTCTGTCTCCCTGTGGGCGGCTGTGTCCCTTTTGTTCCGGGCACGGTTTGGGTCCCCGACGGTGGCTCTGTTTGCTTCCTCGGTTCACTGCTCATTTGCCTCTCTTCTGTCCGCTCCGCCCGTGTTCGGGGGCATGGAGGCTGGTGGTGCTGTCTTACCATTGGCCGGTCTCCCGGTTTTACGCCTTTCCTCCGTTTCCTTTGCTTACGCGGATTCTGGGCTTGTTTGGCCTAGGCTGGGCATTTGTTCTGTTGGTGGTATTCGCCTGGGTTCGTCTCCCTTGGTTTCCACTGCTGCGGGTATTGGTTGTCCTGGGGTACTGGGCTTTCCTGGTTCTTCCTTCCCCGTTGCGGGGCCCTCCGCTTCCTGTGGGGGTTATGCGTCCTCTTCTTCTTCGGCCCTGGCTCTTGTGTGGTTGTGCCTGCTGGCTCGGGGTTGCTCCCTGGAGGTGGTGGCGTTGCCTCTGGGCTCATTTCGCCTGGCTCTTCTTTCTTATCTAGTCATTGGTGTGTTTCTGTGGCCCCGTGATGGGTGTTTGCTTTCCTTTCTGGTGGCTTTGCCTTGGGCCTGGTCCCTTCTGCTCGTTGGGCTCAGTGGGCAGCCTTGCTGGCGTTACGCTTTCCTCTGTTGGCCGGTTTGGTTCCTTTGGTGGCCGGGTTGCTTCGGAGATGTTTCCTGCGGCTTCCTAGGGCTGTTTTGCCTTGTGCCTTCCTGGGTTCTTCCGTTGGTTTTGCGATCCCTTCCGGGGGGGGGGGTCCGTTTGTGCCGCTGGGGTCCGTGGCCTGCCTGTTTCTCACCTGGTTGGTGGTATTTTGGTGGCCTTTGTGTCTGCAGGTCAGATTGGGGTGCTCGGTTCCTTTCTGCTCTCTCCCCCGATCTTGCAGGTTCCTGCCAGTCCGTTTTGTGTTGCATCTGGTTCCTATGCTTCTGCCCTCTGTCCCCTCGGGTGTCCACCGGGCCTGGATGGCTTTGTTTCCTTCTTTCCCTCCGGTCGTTGGATATGGGGTGGATTCTGCTCTCTCGCTGTTGGTGGTCCGTCGTGCAGTATTGCTGTGTGTGGGTCGGACTGCGTCTTTTTGCTGCTGTGGCATCTTTTTTGTCGCTATGGTGGTGTTGCCCTTTCTTGCTTCGGTTCCGGGATCTGGGGCTGTTTCTTCCCTCTTACTTTTTGGAGGTCCGTTGGGCGGTCTTGGTGTTTTTGGCCCGGACTGCTTCTTTCTGTTGTTGTGCCTGTTTGTTTGTTGATGCTTTTTGGCAGCGTGCTGTCTGGTCGCAAGCCTTCTCTGTCTGCCTTCAGTCGTTGGTTCGGGCGAGTTTTCTGGCTGTCCTTCGGGTCTCGTGGGTCTGCGCTGTCGGCCCGCCCGGTGTCTCTCTGTGTCTTGGGCTCCTTTCACTGGGGTTTCTGTAGGGGTTATTGTTGGGCCGCGACCTGGTCCTCCCTACACGTGTTCAGGGTTTGCCTGCCTATGGGGCGGTTTCATCCATTCCACTGTGTTGTTTGGATTTGACCTGGCTCTTTGGCATCTCCTTGTCAGTGGTTTCTTGTGAGTTTCCATGAAGCCGCTTGGCTTGGGTATGTGTTCACTACGTAACTCTGGTGGTGAGGAAGACTTACGAGGAGGTAATGCCCCGGTTACTTACCGGTAATCTTCATTACTCCGAGTATAGTTGACTCGCCACATGAGTTCCCATCCCTCCCTCCCTGTTTGGCTGTCAGCTTCATGTGGTTCTTGGGGCTTGGTAGCTCTACAGGAAGTGGGGTGGGTTGACCCTCCCCTTATACTGGGTCAAGGGTGATGGGGGTCGGCCATGTTGGGGAGGGATGGGAGGCATGGGATGCTTAATTGCTTTGGAGGGTTCTGGTGTGGAGCTAAAGCTCACTACGTAACTCATGTGGCGAGGAAGACTATACTCGGAGTAATGAAGATTACCGGTAAGTAACCGGGGCATTTCACTTGGTGCCCAGAAAGAGGTGATGATTGAAACACTTTGACTTGCCCCATATGTGAAAAGGGGTAGAGTTGTAGCCAAGGACCGGAGAGAGCAGCTGCTTATAATTATGAGGACAGAGAGCAAGCCAGAGCAAGTGTGGGCCAGTTCCTGAGCCTAAACAAAAAAAAGAGTGATCAGACAGTAAGAAATAACAGTCTGAGTAACACCACGTATAAGAGGGGCAGTCCTCGTGGGAGGTTACAAAAGAAAAAAAGGAGGTACTAGTGACCATATTAACCAATAAGAAGTAGCCATTTACAAAGGAAAGTTAAAGGAGCCAATTAGAAAGATGGTTGTTGCTTAATGCCCATCTCCTGAATACAGCAGGTCTCGAAGGAACAGAGCAAACGCTGCCCAGGCGAGACCTAAACATTGACACATCTCTGCCATTCTAGTCACACAGTGCTTGACCTTGACTTCGATGAGATAATAGCATCCACAATGCATCTTCCTCATTCCCTCAATCTTGTCCCCTTGTTTCCTCTCTACAGGTCCTGCATTTCCACTACTGCTGTTCACTCGGAGCTTTATGCTACTGCACCATCTTGGGGTGGAATTTCGATCTGGGTTCCTTTGGGACACGTAATGAGGGCCTGAAAGTTTCTAAAGTCATTTGATTGTGGACGCTCCAGCGATGAAATCTCCCAGCAGCAGCCTGCAAACCTTTCTAGTTTTCTAATTAGTATTTAATATTCTCCTTACGTTTCCTGATATTTTCCTTTATTGCAGCTTCAGTTCACCGATCTTTGCTTCCATCGCTGCAGCAGTCTGCTGAGGTCCACAAGGAGTTCGAGTTCAGGAGTTGGGAAACGTACAGAGCGCCCGTTTACTTTAAATTCATTCACTGCTGCACGTGAACCTCCAGAGTCTCTCTCGTGGGGTTACAACTGTAGTGTCCTGCTGGACACGTTCTAGTGTTCACCCTTGTGTTTGCACCCCACACCATACACCCACCCATCACAGGCATCACCAGTAAGGTGACCCCGCAAATAAAAGGGGCCGGGTGCACGTGCCCTGGGTCTGTTCCAGTACCTTACTTCTGGTTACGTGTGGTCATTCCGTCCAGCATGTGGGTCTAGGGCCCAAGACACTACAAAGGCGATGAGTGGGTTGATACCCGCGCGAGTGCTGGAAGCCACTTCACTCGTCTTCCAGGGGGGCAGTACAGCCCACGTCTAAGGCACCCCCTGCTGCCAGCATAACATCTGAGAGCTGTGAAAAGGGGGGAAAAGTGTTGCAGCACAAACCGAGGAACACCCATGCTGCCGGCTCACTGCAAGGGACAAGGACCCCTACGCTCCTTAAGTGCCCACACGGGCAAAGAGCCTACATCAACAGTACAACGGCCGCAGTGCCTACAGGTGAGCAGAGCACAGACCAGCATGGCTGCAAGCCGTATCAGAGTCACCTTCTGCAGCCATGCACATAGAGCCTGCAAAGCCAAGCACAGCCTGCAGCGCTAGGCAGGCTGCCATGGTCCGCATGTGAAGCGGTAGCCCCGACCAGGTGAACTTCAAGATCGACGAGCTGCCCTGTTGCGATCTGCGAGCTGAAACCACCCCCTCCCGCACCTGCTGCCAGTACGATTAGGGGAAGTTGGAGCAGAAGACAACCCGACAAATACTTCAGCGTCCAGCTGTAAGGCCCCTGCAGCCGTCTGCATGCACATGCCCCCGCATCAACCCACCATTAGAGCCCCGCGCAGTGCACATAAACTGCTAATTGCTAAGTGCACCCTCTTTTGCACCTTCTCTCGCTGCGAAATAAAAAACAGAGTGCCGTGCTGGCAAGGGAAAGGATGGAGGTCACCCCCCTCTTCAGCGGAGTAGAGCGAGCCCGTGACGCCTCCTGGAGCAGCCCTACAATGTCCAAGAGCAATGGCCATGCCCCCTGCAACCTATTTGCAATTCCGGCATAATTAGGCACAGCCCGCCGCACTAGAAAAGCGGTTGCGGCCTGTACGTGAACAAGGAACACATACCGGAGTGATTCCAGGTGATGGTCCCGACCGGGGTTCAGAGGGGAGCCTCCCGGCACTGGGCATCTTCGTTTTCCCAAGGACGCATCGCTGATCAGAGTGTGGCCTCTGGTTTCAGCGGAGAGAGCGGCAGCCTCCTCCGAATGTGTCTGCTGCGCCCCTAGCAGGGGTTTTGCCACACCGCACCCCAACCTGCCAAAAGTGACTTTAGTGCCATCTAGAGGGCAAGCGCGCTACTGAACCAGCAAATTATGATGGCAGTGGAAGGAGTCAACCAGTGGCACCCAGTCACCTGCAAGAGAAAAGCACCTGAGAGGGTCACCTAGATGTCAAGGACAGACAAGCTCCCGAACAGTAAAGCACACTGATGGCCCCGGATAAGTGTTTCTCCTCACCTCTTTCTTGATCGTCGAGGGATGCCAGGAAGAGACATCACAGCCAGGTCAATGGTGCACCGCTGTCCATGCAACCTGCTACTGGTTGAGTGTGGCACTCCACTCGCAATGACACTGAGCCCACACCTGCCATGGATGTCCTGAAGCTGCACGAGTTGGACGCCCCAGCGCCTCCCTACTTGGAGCCTACAGGCTCATGCCTCCGCCCAGAATGGCTGATAACAGTAAGTCTCAAGCACAAGTAAATGCTGAAGCATGTCCAGTGCACCAAGCACGAACCTGGAGTGCAGCAATGGTCTCCCACATGCATTGAGAAGCTTCCTGATGCAAGAAAAAGCCTATATTAGCCGAGAGAGGAATACATGCCCCCATGGAGGCTGCCTCTCATGTTGATGGGGAGAGACTGGAAACCCCCTGCAAAGAGCCTCAAGAAGCCCAAAGCTGCACCAGCCCAGACAAGTGCCAAACAGACAAAAGCAGCAAAGCCCAAGAAGACAGCAAGGCCCACAGGAAGTACATGAAGACCATGCATGTGGTGTGCAAACCCCAGTGGCTGTCTGATGCCACTGCAAGCAAAGAAACTGCGCCACACACCCCTGGTAGTGAACGGCCACCACCGCAAGAAGGAGGAGCAAGCACACCAAGTGCCGGAAGAGGGCGCCTGGAAAAGGGACCAAGAGCGTGGGGTCCGAGGTGTGTGACGCATGCACCCAGAAACCTGACAACACGGGCACGCGCCCAGAAGAGAGAGACCTCTCCACAGAGGAGAAGCATGCTGAAGGCAGCAGGGAGAGCCTCTACATCTCCACTCCACCCACGACGCCCGCAGTGGGCCAAGGACAGCACAGAGTGTCCTCCCTCACACTGCCTCAAGAAGAAGTCACCAGTGGCCCAAGACAGGCAACAGGAGAGTCACACACTCCACGTGGCAAGCTGCCACATTGCACCGCAAGCAAGGAGCATGTCACACGAAGTGACCAACCCTGCCAAGCATGCCTGAACAGAGGCAGGAGCAGGCGCCACGCCACAATGGTGCAGGCTCGAGGCGCAAGCACTACGCCCTCGAGGGAAGAGGTAACCTGCCATCCTAGCAGAGGAGCACCAAAAAAAAAAATCCCTGAGGAGGGGATGGGGCCCTCAGAAGGTCCTCAAGGAGAAGAAGCATGTTCTAGCGGCAGGATAGCCCTGCCACAGGTCCGCAGCAAGCAAAGACAGTCCTAAGAACTGGACACGACTAGCGAGATGTTCATGTGACACAAACATGAGACATGTGGCAGGACGCCACAACCGAGTGAGGAACCTGGTCGGAAGGAGGAGAAGAGCGTGGCTGGACACCACTTAGCTGAGGAGAAGAGTGTGGCAGGATGCTACTCCGCGAAGGGGGAAAGGAGAGTGGCACGACGCCACAGGGCAAACAACCACCACAGGCGCGCCATAGGGAAAAGGAGAAGAGCGACAGGACAGAGGACTTGTGCCAGCACTGGAGAAGGTGTTCATCAGCACAAGCCAGCCACCAGGGTGCAGAGACGTCACTGGAGACAGCTTTGCGGGAGGACCAACTGTAAGCCGCTAGCAAGCCTGATCTGCGTCCAGGCCCCACGCTTCACAGTGCGACCGTCCACTCACCTGTCACCTACTGCTTGGCATCAATGGTGCCACATCTAGAAAGTGCACCTGCCAGAAGACAACTGTAAGTGGGCACGAAGTACCTCCAGTCCTCCTCACTCAACGAGGTCACCGAAAGCAAGAGATCGCCGCATGTTGCCCAACTGAAAGAAAATCATTGTATCCATCATCCAGGTGCATCATCACCAAGAACAGCTGAGGAGCATTGCACCACCAGAGTGGATCCAAACACTCAAGACATCCGGAATTCAACGAGGCACTCCTGGCGCTGTGGGAGGCTAGCCACCCAGGAACTTTCTGTGTGCCCCCGTAAACCTGAAGCCTGCCGAAGAAGAGCATACCTGACCATTGGACTATCCACCCTTGGCGTTACACGAGGCTTGGCCTTGGCCCTGTTGGGAGTTCTGCAGCAACCCCTCAGCGCGGCCTATGAAAGGCCCGTACAGCCCACGCGGTCACGTAGTAATCCAGGGGCAAGGGCCTCAACGGAGTTCCTGTGAGAGGGGAATCCGAATCGGAGAGATGCATCGGCAGCAGCTCCACGACAGGCACTGGGAGGCATGGAGGTCGCAGATGGAGACTGGTCACCCATAGACCATCTGACGAAGGCATAGAACCTGGGTCCTGATGGCGAGAGCACATAGACTCTGAGACGCCACCCCTTGCGGCTGCATGAGCGACTTGGCTGTGGTCCTGTTGGCAGTTCCTCAGCGATGCCTTTGTGCGACCTACACAAGGCCCACACAGTCTACACGGTCCCATGGCAGCCCGGCAGGAAGGCCCTCCAGGAGACTCCTGTGAGGGGGGGAGTCCAGGCAGGAGGGGCAAGTCTGAAGCTGCTCAGCCAGCGGGACCTTGAAAGCATCATCGCCTCCAAGGAAGGCCATCATCCACCAAGGTCATCCGCAGTATTTGCAGGTTTGCAGTCCACCGGAGCCTGAGCGCCTGCAAGAAGATCTCCACAGTGGACTCCACCACCGCTCCAGATGCACCGCTATTTGAACGGTGTAAATAGACTCCAACACTGCAAGACGAGGCCGGTCTGAACTTCGTCGCAGAGGCGTACCAAAGCTTCCTGACCGTGTGGTCCAGAGCTCCAGCACCGCCCAGCAGATGGCATGAAGAGACTCGTTGGTGCTGTGTATTGTTGTTTGTTTCTTCTTAGGTTGGACTTTTTGTTTGTTTCTTTTTCATTAAAAGTTTGGGAGGGATGTATTGTCCTGTTGGACACGTTCTAGTGTTCAGCATTGTGTTTGCATCCCACACCATACACCCACCCATCACAGGCATCACCAGTCAGGTGACCCTGCAAATAAAAGGGGCCGGGTGCACGTGCCCTGGGTCAGTTCCAGTACCTTACTTCTGTGACGTGTGGTCATTCCGTCCAGCAGGTGGGCCCAAGAAACTACAACAACCACGCGTAGGTTGATGTTGCCTCAACAGATTCAAGTGCCTATCTCAAATACATTGGTTAAAGTCTTTTTCTTTTTTCCAGTAAAAACGTATTTTTTCAGAGAGGTTTTTCTTTGGTGGTGTCACTTAATTATATGCTAGTGATGAAGCGGCACGTGTTAACTGTTTCAGGGATACACTAGTTCAGCATTTTGTTTAATTTTGTAACACAACGTGTGGTGTTGTGTATATTTTTATTTATTTTGTGTTTGGCGATGCAGCGCGCCCAACGAATTTCGTTTTAAGTATTTATTTGTTTACTTACCTCTTTTGGGCCGTATTCCAGAGTTTACTACCCCCCACCCTGCCCCTCCCCCGCCCCACGTCACCGCCCGGCAGCACTCCCACCAGGAGCCCCTACTGAACTTTCTACGAAACTGAATTTGAGCCACACTGAAAACGTGAATAAATATGTTTTTACTTTTCATTAGCAATGTTGCCATCTAGCGGTAATATTAAATAGTGCAGCATGACAATCTAATTTTAGTGTCAAGGTAAAGAAAGCAGAATTTGCTATTTTAGAGAACGAGCTATGTAAGATGAGCATGGGTAGGCTAACCAGACTGGTTGTGCCTACGAGGGTACAACACATGCAATTACTTTGCATGCCTTTCACACGCATTTTTTAGCACGCATGATTTTACCTTGAATATGCATTTAAAATGCATGCCAATACCACGCATTGTTTTTAGATTTAAAAACAATGTATTTGTGGGGGTAGACCCTCCACCCCACCCCCCCTCACCCCCAACTTACCTTAAATTCGTGGTATTGGCATGCGTTGTAAATGCATATTCGCAGGTAAAATATGCGTGGTAAATAATGCGTGGTAAAGGCACAACGAGGTAAAAACCTTGTTGTAAAGGCTGTTTCCCACCAGACTTTGCCCTACCTAAATCCAGCCAAGGTTTAAGAAAATATGAAAACCAAAGGAGGTTCTTGAAAGGATTTGCGACACCATGAATACACACTGTTGCAACCAAAATGTCTGGTTTCCTTGATTCGTAAAAAGATTTGCATTTATGGGGAATTTACTGCACGCATTGATTAGAATTTGAAAATGGCCGGCTGTTTGAGGATTTATTAAAATATACTAACTAAGGATGAGTATCGATGGATCAATCAATGAGTGACTTTGTAATGGATGGATGGGTTTTCTGAATATATGAGCGAATGAGAGTGGGTGGATGCTGAATGTGCGAATTGCCATGCGGATGCATGAATGAATGGATGAGAGTGGGAAGGTGAATGGATGGATGAATGAACCTAAGAATGGATGATTTAATGAATGAGACCATAATGATGGACGGTTGGATGGATGAGTGGATGAATGAATCGATGGATGACAGTCTAAGGATGGATGTATGATTATGCACATTAAGTTGATTCACGAGAGTGAGTATGAACAGATGGATGGGTGAAGACAGACAGGCAGATGATAAACAACATGAGAATGGAGAGCAATATGGACAAATAAAAGTGATGATGGAGAAACAGATCGATAAATAAGTGTGATGGATCGATTGATTCATGAGTTTGCGGATTCATGGGTAAATGAATGTGAATAAAGAGATAAATGTTGACTAAATGTGTTCGTGTCTTCACCCTTCCTCCTGTTTTGCTGGCAAGTGGCCTCTTTTCTTTTACTCCCATGTCCAAATATTTTCTTGATTTTGACAAGAGATATGCCCACAGCATGCCATATATGGAATTATATTAGCCAGTGCTCCGGGTTACATCATTACCGGCATGTATGCTGTGAAACTAGTCTATTTGTATCTTTCCAGTATGATTATTTCTTCACATTCCTCCATTTTAACTTTAGCACTTGATATAAACAATTGCACATGAATACACCTGCTGATGGGCATGCCAAGGCAGTATTCGATTTCTCTCACCACCGGCAAACCCATTGCTATGTGCACCTACCGTGTAGTTCTATACTTGCTCCATACTTTGTACTCAGATTTAAATACTTAGCAGAACGTCACATTAGACGTAAATGATGCATATGTCCTAAATATTGCTTAGGAGGCAGGCTAATGCTTTTAAGATCTGGTCTAGGGTTAGCTTTAACTATCTCTGCAGCCTCTTGTTTTCCTCAAAAAATCATAATACAAATACCTATCTACATAGAGAGACTTGGGTCATCTCTCTTCATCCATTGGTCTGTTCAAGTGTCATTCACTTGTTCGTCCACCCACCACAGCATACAGCAGGGAACACTGGGTCACCTTACTTCAGCTCCAGGCTTGTTACACTGTGAGTGATGCTATTCTGTTCTTGCACAGGTGAACATTTACCTAGAAAGTAGCATTCTTCAATTTCAGGACTGACAGACCAATCTCCTTTTTAGGTCTCGCCTAGCGATGCAGCGCCATGCGCTGCTCGCCTATGCGAGATCTATTGTTGTCGACTTGCTTTGCGAAGGGGGACAGGATATGTGCACGCGGCTAATAGACATCAGCTGTGAACGCGTACGGCGGCGTGAGACCTAATAACTAGCAGGACAGGAGATGTGCACGTGTATAACTGGCGCCGCGTTAACACGCCTCCTGCTTCCTTGCTCTGATATGTGCACGCGTTTAAAAGACAGCAGCTGTGAACGCGTACGGCGGCGTTAGCTGAAGTGGAAGGACAGGAGATGTGCACGCGTATAATTGGCACCGCGTTAACACGCCTCCCACTTCCTTGCTCAGTGCCTCATAGGATAGGATGCGGCAGTCGAAATTTTACAATCCATAGCACTTGTGCGCGCGTACAGGTTGTGGCGCATTAACACGCCTTTTTGCTTTTTTCGTGCCAGTTTTACAATATTCTTTTCATGCTTATTTTCTTTATTTTACAATCCATAGCACTTGTGCGCGCGTACAAGTTGTGGCCCATTAACACGCCTTTTTGCTTTTTTCCGTGCGAGTTTTACAATATTCTTTTCATGCTTTTTTTCTTTATTTTTTTACTGCTGGCTGTTTCCTATTTATTGTGCAATTATCCAAAAACATAGCACTTTTCCACGCGTATGCCGTCGTTCCTAGGACTTAAAGGTTATGTGATATGCACGCGTAGATGTTGCGGCGCATTAACAGGCATTTTTTTTGCCATTCTTACACGTGCATCCATGCACAATTCGCACAGTGAAAATGGTTTACACCAAACCGCTTGTGCACACGTATTGCGTCCTTACCAAGCCTCAAGCAGCAGCGAATGTGCACGCGTACAAGTTGCGGCGCATTAACAGCCCTTCTTTTTGCTTTTTTTTGCATACGTGCAAGGGCGCATAACTTGCGCAGTAACAATGTCCGAAGTTTGAACACTTTTTACATGATAAGCATTTTAATTTGAGCAACTCACGGGCTGATAGCACGTTGTGCTCTTTCATTTACTGCGTTCCTCCTTCCTCTTATGTCGTTGTTGCCCCTTGTGTATTATTGTTTATTATACACATACCCTGCCATCTTCATTTATTGATTTTTTCGCAAATGTTCTTTTATTCCCGCTTGCTGCCTGGTATGTCGCTTGCCCTTTTACATTGCTGTCTCAGACATTTTACAATCTTTTGCCCGCATTCACAATTATACAAACTTACTTTCTTGCAACAACTACTATACTTACGTTTTGCTTTTTGCTAACAGGACAGGAGATGTGCACGCGTACAACTGACGATGCATTAGCACGTTTCCTGCTTCGTTGCTTAACACCTCATAGACAGGAGATGTGCACGCGTCTCGCTGGCGCCATGTGATCACGTCTCTTCCTTCCTTGCTCAGCACCTCACAAACAGGAAATGGCCACGCGTCTCGCTGGCGCCATGTTACCACACCTCTTACCTTTTGGCCTAAACACCAAACAGGGTTAATATATGCACACGACAGCTTTTAGTGTCTTGCTACCGCGTATGCTTCATCAGCCATTCATGGCTCTAGTGATAGGGTGATGCCATGCCCTGCTCGCTCTGTCCTTAGCGTCCATTACCCATTACCTCCCAAACATATACTTGCATTGTGCATTCTTTTCACCATTCAGCCCGTCAATACTCCTAGATACCTTTTACGACTATGTGCTATCATCCAGTCTTTTATTCCTATTTTACCTTTACCATACCCATCATAAACATGTACACTGCTACAATAGGTTACAACAAAAAAAAAACACACACTTCTTCATACTTATTATAATGTATCTGTTGCAATCCACTGCCAAAGTTAACCAGAATAAATAAAGTTGCAACGTTACCACTTCCCAAAGTTGCAGTTTACAAACATAGTTTAAGCCCTTGCTGTAACCAGCACCGCTGTGCATGCATACAAACACGGGGTTTTTCACACGTACAACGTCTACAGTACCTCAGTAAGCTCCAAAACCACCTTTACATATCAAAACAAGCTGTTCCTGCTTTCCAGTCCACTTACACCACTCACCAATTATACAAACTTTTTCGCTACCCCATATTCAAACCATCATTCTGCATGTGCCTTCTGTTCTCCTCACTGCTTGTTATTAACACGCACAATGCTCCTTTGCGCACGCAATACTTTTCAATAAAGTTTTGTGCATACTGCTTTTCACAAACACAAAAGGGGTCAATCGTCAGAGTGCTGCCGGACGATCACGTGGGGAGGGGGAGGGGCAGGGTAGGGGGTAGTAAATTATGGATTAGGGACGCTTATAGGTAAGTAAACATTAAAATAAATAAGACACATTTCATTGCGCATACTGCATTACCAAATACAATGCAGTGCGCGCAACTAAATTTGCTTTATTTATTTAGATGTTTACTTCATGTAAGCGGCCCTAATCCATAATTTACTACCTTACACCCTGCCCTCCCCATTCCACATCTCCGTGGTAGCACTCCCACAACCAACCGCTCCTGCATAGCACAAACTATTTTGACACATGCACCCACAATCTTTGACCATCAGCAACCACATACGCCTCCGCTAATACGCAACAATTTCACACACACTACTTAGCCAGCCTCCTAATTTATTAACAAGCTCTTCCTCCTTTTTGCCTTGCTTTACGTTTTCCTTCTCATTTAAAAAGTAAACGTTACCATCCTCCAAAGCCACTAAAATGTACCCTCAGTTCTTATTCCTACTACCGCTATACTCCTATAATTTTCCTTCCACATTATACTAGTTGTGCACACCTATAGCGTCTACAGTACGCAGTAAACTCCATAACCATCTTCCCATTTACAAACAAGCTGTCCATACTTTGTACTTTCCTTACGCCAATAACCACTCATACAAACTTACCCACTACCCATATTCAAACCACAGTTCTGTCAATGCCTTTTGTTCTTCTCTCTGCTCTGTTATTCACACGCACCATGCTCCTTTGCGCACGCAATACTTTCCAATAACGTTTTTCACATACTACCTTTTCCCCCTGCATACACCAACCATTTTTTTTACATGCGCACACACTCTCCAACAGCTTGCATACACCCTTTCTCACTAATAACAATAACTTGCCAAACTCATAACCATTCTCCTAATCAGACAACAAGCTCTTCCTGCTTATACTTGCCTTCACCCTCCCTGCTCATTTACCTAAATGCTTTCCCATTTTCCCAAACTCACTCTTACATGTGCCCTTTATTCTTATCCCTGCTGCCACATTTACTTGCACATTAGTTCTTTTTATGTACAAACTTTTTATCAAGTTCCTTACTCACAAGCTACCTTTTAACACTGCGTACTAACATTTTTTGCCCAATTTTAAAACACTTTACAAGAATAGCTCACCCAGAACATGCACCTTAATATTATCTATGCATAGCTTAGCCCACAGCGACCACACTTAGCCTCCATTGTCCACATCTAACAGCCCGCTCACAAACAACAATACCACAACAAGCACCAATTAGCCCTTTAATTTCTTACAAAACTCTTCTTATTGCACCTCTCTCATGCCCCTCACCTTTATAAACCTTACACTACTTTCTCATCATCCTACACTATACATATATCTTAAAACTACTACATACACTTTAGCTATTCTCATCTTACATACTCCTAACCACCTCTACCAACATTTCACATAACGTCAGCCACACTTTTATTTCTTTTACTTTTAGCACACACATTATAAACATCTACTACAAGAGCTGTCGGTCATAAAAGTGCTGCCAGACACTGACGTTGAGAGGTAGAGGGGCAAAGTGGGAGGTAGTATACTATAGATTAAGGCAGCTTACAGGCAAGTTAACATTGAATAAATACACCAAATTAGGTTGCGCGCTCTGCATTGCATTTGGCAATGCAGTGTGTGCACTCAAACTCGTTTTATTTCTTTTAATGTTTACTTATCTATAAGTGTACCTTATCCGTGTTTTAGTACCCCCCCTGCCTCTCCCCCTCTTCACATCCCCGCGCCGCAGCACTCCCACTCCCAAACGCTCCTAATATACAAGCAACAACTACGTTCAAATCTGCACTACGCATACTTTCTTCTTCTTATTAACTACCATTTACAAAAAATCACTACACTTAGCCGTAGTACATAAAATACATACCTTCCCACTATACAATCTTTAACATTGTTAGCACAGTGAAAGCCATTGCTATAACGAACACCGTAAACTTTAAAACTGTTTTACCGCATTAGCGTTCACCAACAAAAAACAACATTGCAATTAACACAAGTACAAAGCTTTTACATGCTACAAGCCACATACTTAATTATTATAATTTCAAAAAACTTACTATTTATCGTGCTTTTCAATACATGTCGCCCAAAGTTGCTCAGCTCCCTCCAACACGCACAGAATATCTCCATGCGTACAAACACGACGTTATGCACGCGCACAGCGTCATCAACAAAACTCCAAAAACAGGAAATGTGCGCGCGAACTGCTGGCAGCGTAACAGCACGCCTGTTTCTATTCCCATCGCACGAGCACAACACCGTTGATACAACTAAAAGACACAATACAATTCGCGCATATTGCAATCCTTTTTTTCCCAAAACAAATGCGCGTACTAAAAGCACAAACACGAAACTATTACTTCGTACAAGCCACACGCTACATTTTGTGATAAAAACTTACAGTATAATACTCTTCAATGGTAGTCGTCTAAGCTGCTCGGCTCCCCGCAACACGTGCATAATGTCTCCATGCATACAAACACGGCGTCATGCACGCATATTGCATCATCAGCAGAACTGCAAAAAAAAACATGCGCACGCGTACAGCTGACAGCGTTTTAGCACGCCTACGTTTTTTTTTGCAAGCACGCGTACATCACCTTTAAAACAACTAACACAAAACCAAATAAATTGCGTGTTTTGCAATACTTCCTATCACCAAACGAATACACGTGTTCACCATACAGCGTCCTCGCATATAATGCTATGTTATTTGATCTTTCTTTACCGACACTTGCATATACTTGTTAAATACTGCACTCGCTTTGTAATCTACCTATAACTGTATTATATGCTGATCCCACTTATCTTACCCATTACCTGCTTGCTCCCTATATACGTACAAGAAACTAAGCTCAAATCCATAACGCTAAATGATACAACAGACTCCGTAAAAATAACGTTGTGGAGAGAAGCAACAGAATTCCCTATCGAGATCGGAAAATATGTAAAAATTACCCATTTGACAGTCCATGAATACAATGGAGAAAAGATTTTAAACACGACTCGTCATACCCAACTACAAATAAGTCTACATTTAAAATTGTACTTCTAAAGAAACACACAAATATTACCAAAATGTATCATTAATAATATTTTCCCTCTATAGGTCATACAACCACCAGAAGAAAATATCACTATAACATTATATGGCTTGGAGAAAACAAATCAGGAGATAAGCACTATAACAGTACAAGTGCAAACAACAGAACATTTCCAATCAATGGATATACATAATACCTCTTTAATGGATTTCCTGGACATAAGTACTGACATTGAAGACTTTGGTGACGCATTGATGCCACACTTGCCGATAACTCTAAATGTCATGTTCTCAAATGGATGTATAACAGAGATAATTAAGCAGAGATAATTAAGCAGCTTTAATATACCACAAATAATTGCTAACAGTATCTAAAAATGTTTACTATGTCTACAATGTGCAATGTTTGTATGCTGCGTACAGATTATTAGATAACCATGTTAAGCAACTATTTCCAAAATGCATGACCATGACCAAATATATTCATACAGCTTCATATATTAAACATTCAGTCAAATAACAACAACCACAGTTCCAAAGGTTGCTTCTACTTTATTGTATATTTCCAACAATAGCAACATGTTCCTATGTTTTGTATAAATGCCAACACTGAACTATTACATATGGCTTTAATAAAAAATTTACATTACTATTGCATTATTATTTGCCACACCAAAAACTCTAACTTTTGCTACTGTGAGACCTATTGCATTGCAAATGCTTGTTCTGTTCTGCTGTCATTTCAGGTTCTCTTTAATTTTTATCACATTTAACTTACTTCTTTCTTGGTGCTTGCATGTCACCTTTAACATTTTCTAACCTTGCCACTTTTTATGCACTTTGTAAGTCGAGCCTGAGCCAGCGCGCAAGCGCTGCTCTGGCGATCTGGGGTAGGTACTGTACGGAGGAGAAGCCCCGCCCACATTTTTCATAGACTTGTGTCTTTGTCCTTCGTAAATGCTGGCCTCTGATTCCTTAATAGGCTTGTTAGTCCGCCTTAGTACGGCCATGGCTACTGGCCCCTTTACTGTGTAAGAACCGAAGTAAGCACTATATTCTTTATTTTCAGTACTGACGCCTCTGAGGTGCTGCGCGCGCAACCGTCGCAGCGTGGCCACTTTTTACTGTGTAAGAACCGAAGTAAGCATTATTAGGTCTCGCCTGAGCCAGCGCAAGTGCTGGTCTGGCGAGACATTTAGTAAATGGGCTTTAGAAATCCGACCACACGCTTTTGTTTGTGGCCTAAAGCTTGCGGTTACGCGCGCGGTTACGCACACAGGCGCCATCTGGCTTTCCGTCATGGCTCATTAAGCGCATCGCTCATGGCACCCTTACAGCGCGATCACGATCACTTTCACTTTTGCCGCCGCCGCGCGCGCCACTCGCGTGCTTTTTTAAATTTATTTTTTGCGCGTGCACGCGCACACAACTCCCGGGCTTGTCTGCCTCGTAGCTCGGCTAGTTCCTGCTTCTTTGGTACGCGCTTTTAAGCCCTGCGGCTACGGGTTGGGTGCTTAGAAACTGCTGTGGTGTATGTTTAGAAACCTGCTTGCCTCAATGTGGTTGTAAGTGTGACTTATTATTGCACTCAGGGTGTGGAGCTCACCTAGACTCTTGGGCTTTGTAAACTCGTTGACTTTCATGGGCTTCGGAGGCCGTCGTGGTTAGCTGTCCCGTCTGTCACATGCTTACAAGTTCGTCTGAGATTCAAGGGCTGCAGTCGTAGACGTTAGAGTGCAGTTTGTGTGTGCCTAGAACCCCGGCTTTGGTTTGTGTGCCTCAAAGCAGCAGACTGGCCCTTAATATCTCAGCTGCAGTTTGAATGCCAGAATCGCACAGTGGTTATATATAGTCTGTGATTACAAGCTCAGCTGTGACCCATCTGCTGCATACTTAAAAACCCAGCTACCATTTTGCTCCAGAGTATGCACGTTGAATCCTGGGTGATGCGCGTGTGCGGGTGCAGCGTGTAGGCCCAAAAACCCGCCTTCAGAGGCTGACCTTAGCTCTCCTGCAGTGCATGCACATAAAAGCTCAGCTACAGTGTGTGACTTTGGGTGTCATCTAGCGTTTGTGTTTGTGCTTTTGAACTTTGCTGCCGATTCTCTACGTGTGCTTAAAAACCCAACAACCGTCAATCAGCCACACTGCGAGGAGCACTGACAGTTCTTCCTGTCAGTATAGCATTGTTTCATTTTAGCCAAGACGTCCAATAGTGGTAGCTGCGGCCTAGCAGTGGAGGCTTACTCGAGGATGTGATGTGAAAGCTGATTTTAGATACATGTTTACAATATACGCGATCAGACTGAGTAAGATTAATGCGCAAACAAAGCTATTGCTTTGAAAAGAAATGCACCAAAACGTCCAGCAAAAGTAGAGTATTTAAAGTAACAAAAGTGTAATTCAGAAGCGCTGATTTGGCAGTGCTGCTATCTTGTTGATTTCTCACGAGCCTTGTAATTTTTGCTACATTGGGTTAAACGTTTTTCTATTCTGCTGTCTCATTGGTATTGTGAGTTCTGTAACACGTGGCTTGTAGTAATACTAGTTTCAATGTGTTTATGAAGGGAAATGTTTCGGTTCTACTGGGAAATGCATCTTAAAATGACTCCCATACAATACATCAGATGGGGTCTAAAAAAAAAAAAAAAACAGCATTGGTGATCTTACCTTGCAGCATGATTAATAAGTATGTGCATATCGTGGTTGCATTGTTATGCTTGCATTGTTGGCAATCACTGGTGAATTAGCGCATGTCTATACCATAATGGGCAGCAGGGATACATTATGATGTGCTGCAGTACAATTCTGTGCATGGTGGCAAATAGTGAAAACAGTGGTACATGTAATCCTGGCTAACATGTGACACCCTTAAGCACCACATTTACATACCTATGTAGCTGTGCACTCTACACAAGGAGAATACACTTCTCTTAGCAGCCAGCTGACTCAAAGATTGAATAATACGCGAGTGTGTATGTCCTCCAAAACTTAGCCCAGGAGCTAAATGTGCAAGATTTTTTTGTTATGAGACTAATATGGCACTTCTTCAAAACTATTTTTTTAAAAACATGCTCCTTAACCTGCTACGGTTTAGGTCCTGTGGTTGTGGCACCAAGAGCCTGTGTGCAGTGTTTTTGACCAGATTAGTCAGTACTAAAAACATTCAACAGCGCAGGAAAGGATTCGAGTACAACACCCTCCCTTACTATGCCTCATCACTTTGCTGGTTATTTATAAGCAACCTTAGAGCTGGTAGGGCTGCATAACTAAATACTTAAGGTCCCAAAAGCGAGACCTATTGGCTATGCCAATGCTTGTTTTCTTTATATTTAGTACTGCCGCCTCCGAGGTGCTTCGCGCGCAACCGTCGCAGCGGTTTACACACACGAGCTGGATGGAGAAACTTTACTGTTGTAAGTAAAACAAACCCTGAGGCTGAGGGACGGGGTCGCTGCCTTCTCGCGGGCTCACGCTCTGCCAATCAACCCGCCGACAGCTCTTCAGACCACTCCTGATTCCTCCTGTTCTACGCTTCTCTTCACATCGCACCGCCTGCTCTCCCTATGGTTTCTTTTCTGTTCTGGTCTGTTCTGTTGGGGGAGATGGGTGCACACCAGCCGTGTGATCTGCGTGCCTCCGTGTGTGGGGTTGGGTGTTACGGAAGCCACAGTTATATCTGTGTATGCTACCAAACCAAAGGACGAGGCGCTATTTCATTTGCCTGCGTTGGGGTGCATGAGGAAGTGCTAGTGGGCAGCAGCCTGTAGCAATTTCTGTTAAGCTAACTGCTTCAGCATAATCGATCGCTGATTTGAATACTATTACGGCCGCCATGTGCATAACTTATATGTGCACGGGCGCCGTGCACTGAGCACGGCTGTACTGTGCCTATTCACAGCCTGGCGCTTTTCGGGGTCAGCTCCAGAGCCGCCCACCGTCGTGTTGTGTGGGTCAGTGATGTCCGTGTCACTAATCACTATCCGGTGACCATGATGCTGCACAGTCATGGTGTACAAAGCATTAAAATGAAATAGAAGTTATTCCTCCACGCTTCATTTCATTTGGTAAGGCTGGAGAAAGTTGTACTTCTGTGCGCCAGTCACAGTGAAAAGGTCTGTAATATACCTGCGCAACTATACGGAATTTACTTTCATGTAGGTCGTCCACCTCCTCACGTGACGAGGTGATGTCTTACCTGTGCTCCAGTGCCCATCCCTGCTTCCTGATAAACACACTCGGACAGGAGGGGGATGGTTCACAAAAAACACCGAAGTCAGCTAGACTCCGGCAGTCCTCCGGTCTGCTATGCGGTGGACCATGGTCTTTATCCAAAACGAGCTGAATAATATTGTATGACTCACAAGTGATTCCTTTATCAGGCAGTGCCCTCGGACGTAACTGGCCCATACCTAACGCATAGAAGCCACGCCAGAGATGCGCCTTTGTAAATGCCTGGTAGTTTGAGGCCTGTTTTCTTGCAGGTCAGATGTTGTGGATGGACTGTTCACTGGGGCTGTACATGCAAGGAACCCCCAGGGAAGCAGTGTCAGAAAAAGGCTGCATACCCCACCCTTGAATCCCGAGCCTGCTTCAGCTGTTCAATCCATGAGAAAACTGCCTATTGTCACATTTCTGGACGCTTCAGTATCACACGCTTTAAAAACAACCATTGCAATATGGTTAAGAATGAAACACGAATGGTTAACTATGTCTCTGGAGAACAGACGGACCAATAGCGCTTTGTATAGCGCCCCATACCTCTGACGAGGCCTGGTTAGCACCCAAAGACGTGCAGCCGTCTTCTCTTCAAGAAAAAACCTTTGAAAGGTTACTTCATGCCTGACTGTTACCCAGTGCGAACTAAAAAAAATCTGAATTGCCACAGAGTTCCCTTTGAGCAGGGCTTTAAGTGGCCCGGGACCTGCCGGTGCTCATTACTGGCAGTTCTTATAAGCAGGCGCTGAGACGGATCCCTATCGGGCTCTCAGTGTTTGCCCTCACCCTCAGGGTGATACAAACCTCTCAACTCTGCAGCAGTACCACTGCACTTCAAAGAGACTTGTTTTAGTTCTTTCAAAGACTCAACATTTCAGAACTGAAGCATTTTCAATATTCTATACAACAAAGCCATAGTTTTTGCGTATGTAACTAACATCTATTGACAAAGCCAATAGTCCTGGCTTGTTGTAGGTATAATGCTACTTGTATGATCCAGGGCCGGTCCTAGAACTTCTGGGGCCCCAGGCGAAAGGGAAGATGTGAGGCCCCTCTAATTTGCATGTAACATCCAGTCGCGGCCGGCATGACTCGCGGGTGGAGGGTCTCGCGGGGGTTCGCGCGCGCGCGGGGGGGTTAATTTAAAAATAAAATAAACTTACCTTCCCGGGCCTTGCGTCGTCTCTGCTCCTGACCTGCTCTCCTGCTTTCCTGCCTCTGACAGGAACAGGAAGCAGGCAGCCTCCCTCCCCTCCCCTAAGCCAATCACAACGCTGCAATGGCAGCATTGTGATTGGTCGGGACGCCGACCAGCCAGGCGCCTATGGGGAGGCCATTTTCTCCATGTAGGCTACATTGCAGCCTACATGGAGAAAAGCCAGAGTGCGCATGACTGGTTTGGTCGGCCCCGGAGGACCGACCAAACAGTCAGCGCCCTTAGCAGTGGGCAAGGCACTCCTCCCCTGCCCTAAAGCAGACCCGCCCGCCCCCAACCAAACACTTCTGCTTTCTCGCAGTGCGAGAAGCAGAAACATAAAATGGTAGTTTAGCATTTTGTGTTTCTGCTTCTCGCACTGCTGAGCAGTGGAGTGACGGTCCTCCGCCCTAGTGGAGGAGCCGCCCATGGTAACATCACAAGAAGTGACATCACAGAAAGTGACATCGCAGGACTATTGATCTTATTTGGCATCACTGAAGAGACCTAACGTGGATATCAGTAACATGGACAAAAATATAAATATACAAATGAAATAAGTCCATATATTTTAAAACTGTATTAAATGGATTACATTTGTCACATTGGATGGAAAAGCTAGGTGCAGGTCTCACAAAGATGTGTATTATTTACTCCTCGTTAACTGATTGTTTCCAGATGAGTGCATGATACAATTTCCAGTTCTGCCTCATAAAGGGGGAGATCCTGTTGAGGTAATGAGGGCGGATCATTCAAAATATAAAATTACACAAGAGAAAACCTCTCACACCATGGATATAATTGCAAATTTCAAAAGGCTCCCTTATCTTTCTGTGCCATTATTGTGCTACCTTAGGATGACATTAATACTTTGCAATTTGTTTTAACGTAAATCCTCTCACCAGTATCCCACACGCACATGCTAAGAGACGTAGGACAATCTTTTTTGTGTGTGGGCTCTTTACTCGCCAGAATTATGTTAAGTGCAAAAACACAACACATATAGTACAAAATTACAAGACACCATTGCAAACAAATAAAGATTGTACTTAAATAAAAAAGACTTAGAACAACCGAGACCACTGCTAAATCATACATTGACTTGAAGGTATGCTTCAGATTCAAGGGGTTTTCAAATCAACGTTTTTGATTTGGTGTTAGAACTGTAGGAAGTAGAAGTGGCCACCTTTAGCGCTGGTGGAGCCCTGTGCGACAATGTCAGTGCCCCCCAATGACTCGCTCTGCCACGGATTCTCTCACTACCACCCTTTAACAGTGCTCCTCAAGTCTCCATAACCACATTCTAGCTCAGATGCATTTAATTTGATTTACAGCGCCACTGATACCAGTGTAGGGTGTCAGAGAACTTTATATCACACATTACACAGAGACAATCAATCATACATGTGTAAATCACAAGAGGTAATGTTACATAAGACAAAGGACTAGGAGTCACATGACAATCATACTAGTAGGCAGTATAGTTTAATAGTGATTGATCTGGAGAAACACAAACTCTGAATTTAGAACGTAATACCATGGTTGGGGGTTCTCTTTAATAACCAGAATTTATTTCTGTCCAAATGAACCCTTTTTGCAACAATAGGCTAATCAAAGGCTGGGGAAAAAACCATAATGCTGTAATTTATACCTTGCAGTTTGCATGCAGCTCTTAGATGACAGTTAATAGCTCATTGTTCTATGTTAGGATTTTGACTTATAAACTGCAAGTAACAATAGGATCTCTCTGACAAAAGCAGTAACCCACTGGCCTTTTTACATTATGTGGACTTAGTGATCTGCATGGTACATGTTCTTTGCAGCAGGCACATTAACCCTCTGTGCTACCTTTCCACAAGTCAAAACTTCCACTTGACAAAACTCCATCTCTCTCTAGGAAGAACATTAATCACCGGAGTTATCATGACATTTTTATTGTTGCCGATAATTGCTGGAGGCCAGGAAGGAGGCAGCAAGGGCTTTAAAACATAATATACTTGCAAACATGACGCCCCCACCCGAAGTCAGCGCCTCAGTGCGATCTCATCGGTCGCACCGCCCTAGAGACCTTCCTCCTCAAGGGTCCTGTGACCTCAATGACAGAGTCACTGTTGCTCTAGGGTGTGCTGCTTCGTAGGCCTGCCCAAAAGACTCGAGGTGAGCTTCAATAGGGGTTGTAGTGGACAGGCCTTCAAGGTTAACCCACACTTGCCACCGCTATGGTCCACCTGCTGGTGCTCAGACACCACTCTTCTAAGGTCTTTCGGGGCCTTCTAAGGTCTAGCATGGAAATGTGCTCTCTCAGGAGAGTGGTCTGGTGGACTGGTCATGAAGGCTGAACCTGGTTCCCCGTTCCAAATTCGGCAGCTCTGACCATAGTGCCACATCCTCTCCCCCACTGAACACCATACTGCCCCACTGAGAGAAACTCGCACTGTCTTCAACTACAACCCAATTGCACCCTGCTATAAACACCTGGAGCGACTCAATTCAAATTATGCACTAGACAAGAGCAATATGCTGCCTAAAAAAAAAGTGACAACATCCTGGAAAAAGCAAACACTCATAAGGAATGCAAGATTAAGTAAAAGCATGTGAAATGTAAGCAGGAACAACATGGTTACCTTAACGCTTTTGCACGTATTATTCAGAAATCAATGAGTGCTTTTGCATGAAAAGTTAAGGCCATGACTACAGGGTCGGAAGGGACCTGTTTCAATGTCCATTGCTTATCTCCTTACAAAACGTAAGCAATATGGTTTAAAAAGACCACATTCGTGAATACAGAGCCGCAGTATGCATTTTGTTTTCGAATCCGCCCATCAAGCAGGTATTGCAGTACATCCAGGAATGGTGCACTTCCCCACCCGAGGAAAACAAAAAAGTAGCGCTTCACTGGCAAACTCTGTAAAGTGGCACTAATGTGTTTTGGGTGTGAATAAAATCAATCTGGCCCCTTTTCGACCCACTCTGTCTTGCTTTAGTTATTTTTACATTTTGAACCTTTTATTTCTCTCCAGCCCAAGGCTGCACTTTGGAAGTGAAAAATGTCAGAAAAAGACGACCTTTCCAGCAAAGCGTTTTTATATTTTGGATTAATTTCACAGGGGAACAAATAAAGGAAAGAAAAGAGGGAGTACTGGCTACAAGGCCCAGGAAGGGCCTTCCCCACTCTGTTTGAACCTACCCCCACCCCTGCACCCCCAGAAATGCCACGACGACGCCCTGACCAGCAAGGTCGACTCAAGATGTGTATTGTGATAGTGTGGGGCAGGGGGCCTCGTAGGAGCAGGTGGGCTAACTGTGAAAGTGTGGCCTTTCACACGGAAGCGGGCCCCCTGTCTTTCAGCTGAGTGCGAGGCCCTGGGCAGCTGCCCACACTGCCCATGCCTAGCGCCGGCCCTGGTTGTATCATATATCTAGATGCAGAAACAGCAAAATACCAGTTGGATTGCCACACTCCCTGTAAGCAGCACTTCCGGCGTTGCTGCTTTCCCCTGTAATCAAGACTTGTTGTGTTTTCTGTGCGTTGGACAATTCTTGACACCGCCCCCACTCCAGTGAAGGCGATCTCTTTTAGTCCCTCTGCCTCGCCCCCTGCGCTCTTTCTGTGAATTGTTTTCATTCATTCCAGACGCCTGGCTTGCCCTGGATCTGACTTCTGCAACGTATTCCACTAAGCCGAGGTCAGTGGCTTAATACTTCATTTGCTTGTTAGTTTCTCATTGTCGGTGTGATATTAGTGTTTGTCTGTGTATGTATAATGCCTTTGTCTAGACTGTGGGGGGTGTAATAAGTTAGCAGTTGGGGCGGGGTTGCAGGGATCTGGATCATTCTATGGGTGATGGTGGATGGTGCTTGAAGAAAAGGCCAAGATTTCTTATTTGTCTGTGTTATGGAGGAGAAAGGACTTCACTGGTTTGCAATTCCACCTTCTACTCAGACATTTTTAGTGACGGCAAGCAGTTTTGTGGTACACTGTGGCAAATGATATGGAGCAGTTGCAGAGGCACAAAGTTGGTCCTAGTTTATGTCCGAGCCTGGGCCTTTTCTAATGTTTCTACATCACAGGTGGAAATCAGCTAGAAGTCACTGAAGGAGTTAAAAGTACCTGAAGAGCTGCTCGATTATTGTAGTTTGTTTAAAGGACCCCAGGCAGGGAAGAACTCACAGTTTGGTTGGTCCCTTTCTAGGTTGGCACCTTATGTAGTCTGTGCAGAATGAAAGTGGTTGCAAACAATGGTAGTGCTGTGGCATGAAGCCTTAATAGGAGCCTGAAGGATGTGGAAATAATTCTGATACTAGTTGTATGGGAGACAGCGCTTACAACGCTGTCAGTACCACGTGCGTTGATAACAACGCGGACGTTACATCGTCCGCGTTGTTACCACGCATAGCATTACATCGCAAGTCGTTTCTACGACTTGCGCTAGATGGCGCGCAACACCAGGGAATGTGTTGGATTTTAAGTCCAACACATTCCCTGCTGTTGCGCTAACTGGAGTAGGAATAGTAATTTATACTATTCCTAAGTCCAGCGCGCCATCTAGTGCAAGTCGTAGAAACGACTTGCGATGTAATGCCATGCGTGGTAACGCAGACGATGTAAGGTCCGCGTTGTAACCTACCGCGTGGTATTTGCTCGCGGTGTAACGTCATATATTCAGTTGTATACATGCCCGCTTGAAAAGAGAATAGGAGCTTGGAAGTGGAAGCTGCCAGGTTGGTGGCAGTGGGAGCTACAAGAACATGGGAAATTAAGTGCTAGGGTCATGGCCCCCTCAAGCACAGGTGTGCAAGACCATAGAAGTCGACTCAACTTGTGGGATGCTGTTCCTTAATTTATGTTAGGCGTGTTACCTGTGCCTTTATTAGTTACTTTTCCACGCCGCTGTTTTTAATAACTGTTTTTTGCCCATCAATGTTTTTTGATAATTGGTTTCCGCCCATCAATGTTTTTTAATAATTGGTTCCCGCCCGTTGTTGTTTTTATTATTTTTATTACTTTCCAGATGGTGCCATGAACATCTGCCCTCGGGGACGCTGGACATGTACCCCTGCGGTTCCGAACACACTCCCAGCCCGATGGGCTGCATCGCTCTGGAGGCACCCACCATTTTGGAACGCCCAGACACCCGCCTGACTGCTGTAGCGGTGCACGTGGAGCACGAACACACAATCTCCTTTCTAGGGGACACCCGTGGCTGTCTGCATAAGGTATGTGCGCTGTCCTCTACCGTGGCTGAACCCATGTGCTTTTCTCAGAGCTAAGGGACATTTGTGCAAACATATG
This sequence comes from Calotriton arnoldi, assembly GCA_963921515.1. NCBI lineage: Eukaryota > Metazoa > Chordata > Amphibia > Caudata > Salamandridae > Calotriton > Calotriton arnoldi. The sequence goes on from CAWUFW010015266.1 coordinate 338,051, forward strand.
TATAGATGCATTGTAGGTTAATTGTACAGCGCTCATGTCTCCAAAAGCTGCTTCAATGCGCTTGGTCTGTTTTGAATATATCAATATATATTTAGACACTTCAGTCTTTTCATAAACGTTGGGTTTAGATGAAAGTTCTTGGGAAGTGCAAGAGGGGTCCAAAGATGGCTGGGTTGGGGGCAGAGGTGGCTAACAGACATCCTTATGAGCAGGGCTTTAAGTGGGCCGGGTCCTGCCAGTGCTCAGCACTGGCATTTTTAAAAAGCAGGTGCTGAGACAGGTCTCTCACGGGTTCTCCATTTTTGCCCTCACCATCAGGTAGAAAAAAAATCTCAACTCTGCAGCCATGCCACCCTTCACTGCCTTTGATGTAACTCAAAAGAGACTCGTTGTAGTTCTTTCTCAGTCTCATCATGTCAGAACTGAAGGATTTTCATATTATATACAACGATGCCATAGGTGTTGTTTATTTATCTTATGCAACTAACAACCAATGACAAAGCCGATAGTCCTGGCTTGTTGTAGGTGTAATTTTACTTGTTGTGTTATATATATGTGGAGGCAATAACAGAAGCAGCAAAATACCAGTTGGGCGACACACTATGCTAAGCCCAAAATTTAGTTTGTGTTTTGAACCACGCCCTTAATTACATCGACCACGCCCATTTGAGAGAACCCCCCCCCCAGTTTTTTCATCCCACTTAAAGCCCTGCTTATGAGTGCAGTGCCAACCGTGTAGTGCCTACAATCCGAAAAGTAGCGTGTTTAGTGTGTTTTTCATACACACACACTATGAGCCCTATGTCTCCACTCCATATGGGTTAGCTGTTGTTAAATGCAGTGGCTTCAGGGCGTTGGAGGAAGATTGGGGCGGGGGTGTCACAGTATTGTTATGAATGTGCACATCCCGTAGGGGTGTTGTACGGCCTGCCCTGTACCCTTAGTGTCCTGTACGCATCTGTGTGCTGTATTCATCCGCGCTGTCCGGTGGGTCCATTTGTCTTACAGCGGCCCATTTATTTGATGAAATCTGGACATCCGGCCTCAGATTCTGTAAATTGCATTCTTGCGCTACGCCATTCGCCTGATTTCTTGACTTTGTTCTTCGTAGGATTACATTTCTTTAAAACGGAGTCCTTGGCCCCTCTTGTGCCGCTGCAATCGATCTCTTCCAATCACTTGCCAACTTTATATTGGAAAATTCATAGAGGATTTATTTGGGGTCTCCTAGATTTATAGTGGGGGCTGCTAACCTTGGGTGTGGAATAACCGAGAAACGGGCTGCCATATTTCAGAAATCTTCAGGTCTCTGTTAGAGCAAACTGGGCTTTTAAAGGGACTGGAATATGATGCTTCGTAAGTTCTCTATCAAACACATTCTCATGCACACGTTTTCTCTCAAACGCATGCACCCAATTTATACTCACACACACATTTCTCTTGCACATGCTTTCAGACACCCCTCCCTTCTCTCACACACACAGTTTCACCCTCACAGACACACACTCTCGCTAAAGCTCTCTCACGCACACTCTCAGCTTGCCCTATCTGATACATTCCATCACCGGTGACCCTCGACATTTTGAACAGGTGAAAGAAAACAATACCTTTATCCATTCTCCCCTTAAATATGTTGCTTTAGGCAACCCCCAACTTTGGGAAGAATTCCATGTTAAAGAACAGTAAATGTTGCAGTGCCCAGTATAATGTGCTGCACGGCTAAATACTTATAAGGTCCCAAAGGCGAGACCGATTGCATTGCAAATGCTTGTTACTTTTATTGTCATTTGCATATCTTTGCTAAAAATAAATGAATAAAAAACAATATCAAACATTCCAAGGCCAGACCTTTTAGCTTTTAATGATGTAGCACCCTTTGAGGTCCATTTTCTTGCTAAATAGTAAACACCTTTGTGGCAGAAGGATATGAGCAGCATTTGGAGACTAAGGGGGATATTTACCATTTTTTCACATAGAGCACTGAAGCAGCCGCAAATGCTGCGTAGCTGCACTGCGTGAAAAGGAGAGAGGGGGAGAGCACCCAATTTACTAAAATAAGGCACTCTCCTCCCCTCTCCCTTGCCCAGGTGCTGAAATCAGCCACCGTGCGCCACGGAGACACCTTTGTGACAGGATGCAAGGGTGTCTCCATGAGTCTGGCATAGGTTTTGTACTGGAAGAGAATCCTTCCAGTACAAAATACTATACTTAGACTAATTTGAAGCCTTTTCCCATTTTGTATGCATGCTGTACAGTGCAGCACAGCCAGACTGGGATTGCAAACCAGCCCTGGCAATTACGTCTGACTGGCCCCGGGAGGGGAGGGGTGAGGGGCTGGTGGAAACACTGCTGCTGCGCTTTTGCTACAAGGGGCCGATTTTGCAGCAATGCTGCATAACAGGCCGCCAGTAACAAAAACGACCCCCACTGGTCCAAAACCGTCCCCACCCTTCTGACCCACCAGGGAAACGCCCGGTGCCCGCTATGGCCAGTCCGGCCCTGGCACACATGCAGAGTCAGAAAAGGAAGGGAAAATAAAAGCATTTCTCCTTCCTTGCGCCTACTTTGAAAGTGCGCAGTTTTCTCATGCTAAACACTGTTTACTTTGTTTAGTAAATCGGGTTTAGCATGAGACACCTTGGGCGGTTGCATGGGAACACCCATACTCCACCCATGGTACGCCCCCTTGGCGCTAAGAAATGCAAAGCAGCGCTTTTTATTTCCTTTCTCGCACCCCATACTCTCTCTATTTGCATTTCTTTTTTTCTTCTTCTCATTGTTATTATTTCTCTTTCTTTCTCCATCTCTAAATGTTCCATCTTTGACGCTTTAGTGACCCAGCTCTCAACTCGTCCTGCTACTCTGTTGCTCCGCTGTGTGGATCATAGACGTAGAAGAGGATCATGTAGAACATTTTGAGAGTTGTGGATCGGGCCGATGAGCAGGCCCAGTGACAAATCCATCTTCTCCCAGTGCTGCAGCTGATGGAGCAGGGCTTGATGATGTCACAGCAGTGCATTAAAATTGCCACATTCACAGTAAGGTTTTGAAAGCGCCTTATATTATTTTGACTTGCTTATTTCCATCCGATGAATGTTATCTACAATATTCTGCAAAATTTGCTTCACTCTTCATGTTGTGGCTCTTGGGGAGATTCTCTTGATACTTTACATATTAAAAAAAGACTGAACAAAATAGAGGATGACTGTTAAAATAAAAGGGCGCCAGCGTAGCCCAGCTGCTAAGAAGTTTTCTAAAAAAGCAAATGTCCGATATCCACAGTATCCTTCTGCGACTTCGCTTTATATACAAAAGGGCATATTCACAACCCCCTACCGCCACCACAACGTCACTTTTAGTGACGTTGTGTTGGCGATAGGGGCATCCCCTTATTTACAAGGCAGCCGTAAGCAAATTAACGGGGCTTAACGCTGCCTTGTAAATAAGGCACCCTTTCACGCTGTACTTAGCGTGAAAGGGGAATGCAATGGGTGTTGCGGTGGGCGTTCCACCACAACACCCATTGATTTTGACGCTGCCCCCTATTTACAAGGGCAGTGTAAATAGGAGGCACCGCCAAAATAAAGACCAGGGAAAACCTGGTCTTAAACAGGCGAAACGAGGAGAAATGCTTTATTTCTCCTCGTTTTTGCTGTTTCCATGTGTGCTGCCTTGTTCAGTACACATAGAAACAGCAAATTGACATTGATTGTTTATGTGCAGGAAGGTGACTCTTCCTGCGCATAAACAATAAAAAAATGATGTTTTGCAACTAAGTGTGTGCTGCATTATGCAGCACACATAGAAGTTTCAAAATGCCATGAAGGGAGACCTTCCAGCACATAAACAATAATTTTCCCCAACGCAGACACCCTTGCACTATGGTGCAAGGGTGCCTGCGTTGGTGCTAGGCAGCTGAACTCAGCGCAAGCACTAAGTGAAATGCAAGGGTGGGCTGCATTCTTGTGAATATGGCGGATCCCTGCGTTTTCAGAATGGATAAGAGTGGCGCTGGCAATGTTTGCTTAAAGCCATTCTTCTCCATTCTGTTGCAAATATGCCCGAAAGTGCCTGAGTGTCTTCCAGGAGACAAAGGAGTGCCGGAATCAAGACCGCAATGTATTTCTCTACTATATAACAACGCAAGGCCCGGAAAGTACCAAGACTTGAAGCCTAAACTCCGATACGAATTCTGCTCACCTGGGACAACAATAACTTGTTAAAGACAATAAGCTGATTACTTTTCTGGTAGTTTGGTTTAAGGACAAGGCTTTTCTTCAGAAGTGTGGAGAAGAAGAGCAATTGTAATTCAATTTTATGCAATTTAACATACATTTTTTAGGCCAAGTCAATAATAGCTGATTGCCGAGGTTGCCAACTGCTCAGGAGTCAAGAAAGTAACGAGTTATACCATTGGTCTGGTGGTTGGCAGCTGAAAAACGCCTTCTGCCAAAACCTTCACACTGGCTGAGTACCAGGCTATGGTGATTACATATTTAATTACATGGGCACCTATAAATATGAACACGAATTTAACCAGCTTCAAATGCCTGTGAAAATTGCAGAACGCCCACCGCAACACCCATTGGCCACCCCTTTTACGCTAAGTGTTGCTTGAAAGGGGGCCTTACTTACAAGGCGGCGTTATGCCACGTTTAGTGGCTTAATGCCGCCTTGTTAATAAGGCGATGGATTTAACACCACCAGAACGTCTTAAAAAGTGACGTTCTGGTGGTGTTAAGTCCTTGTACATATACCCCAAGGGGCTTCATTGTCCCAGTGAAGCATGGCTCAGTGCTTTGCTTAGTCAGGGATTCCGGCTGTGACATCTGTCTCCTCCAGGAGACTCGCATACTCCGGAAGGACTGGGGTATGCTTCGGTCTCGTTGGTTCACTCGACAATTTTTGTCGTCTGGCACGGACAAGAAAGGAGGCATTGCAATACTACTAGCCAATAAATTTCAAGGCAAAATACTATCCAGAGTATGGACCCATAAATTAAATGGCCCAAATGAAAAAGGCTCAATTTGATCTAGATCAGATACATTAATTATCTTCCAGTATCTTACTGTTGTCAATGAAGTGATGCTTTTGAACTTGCTTATGAAGTAATCTCTATTGAATTTATCAGTGAGAGAGCACTCCCGGGTCAATCTGGGCCTGGGGGTGTGTGGGCACATGTTGTGTCCCCCCTGGAATTGCACCCTCGTTCCCGCACGGTGTGACATGCATGACATGGTGCATGCCACATCATGCAGGAACATGCTGTAGGCTCTCTCACGGCGGCAGTATCCTTGTTAGGCTCTCCTATGAGCCTAACATACTACCATCATGAGACTGCCACAGCACCGCCCGCCTGCCCTGGATTAAAGCCATAAGCTGGGGAGTGGGTGCACCACAGGATTGGCGGTCTTCCTGGGACCACAGCGGTGGCAGTCCCAGCCGAAGACCGCCAAACTCATAATAAAGCCCTCAGTCAGAAGGAAAAATGTTTGACTGGGACAAACCCACTTGGTTTATCCAACATGTGCTCCATCATGGTCAGCTTGAAATCGCTTCCAAGTCCAGGTCAACAGCAAACAATGACTACTGATTTTTGCTTTACAATTATGTGATGATTTAGTGCCTTAAATCTTTGAAAATCCATATCTACTATTCCACCTTTTGGATTTATTTTTGTTTTGGTGTAAATGTACTCATTACATTTTCTCTATTTTTATTAATTGCACTTAGGATTTTTGTGTGTTATGTTTGACTTTTTATTTGTTTTGTTACTGCAGAATACTTTACACATTTTCCTTAGATAAACCTGTTGTGCTCTGTGTTATAGCTACCAGGGGAATGAGCCCAGTTTAAATTCTTGAAACTGTGTTTTATCCTAACAAGTTATTGGTCATATTCCTTGTTCTGGACTCACATCCACTCCAATACTCCACTTTCTTACATATATATATATATTTATGTATATATTTATATATATATATATATATATATATATATATATATATATATATATATACATATATAATAGTATAATACATATAAATATATATTATATTACATATATATCTGTAAGAAAGTGGGGTATTGGAGTGAATGTGAGTCCAAACAAGGAATAAGGCTGCAAACTTGGACAAAAAACACCCACATACATTACCCAACACTGAGCACTAAAGACATCTTACTACCTTTATAAACACCCCTAATTTAAAACTATATACCCACCCCATTAATTATCATTTATGAATTGTTTATGAACATTTCATTTAATCTTAATCTTAACAAAATATATGTTTTTAATGCTTACATATACAGTGGTAGATGGACAAACTGCATTTGGTAGTACGTTTAGCAGTATTACTCTAGTACTAATAGCATACTACAAAATGTTATTCACTAAATTACATGCGAAGGTCAGTGCCTCCACCTCTCCTATCTTTTATGTTCACAGATTTCCTCCCTGACTGTGGAGATTTCTGCACATCAGGTATGCATTTTAGATGTTAATGTGGGAGGGACAAACGCGTGTGGCTTTTGGGAGGCATAAAGAGGGGTTGGGGTGGGCTAGGTAGGGGTTAGGGAGGGAAATGCAACCACAAACATAAGAGTAAGCCCACTCCAATTTACTCACTGCACTTCTATAGTTACTACAACCAAAAAGGACCGAAAACAGCACCTCACATGGGTGCACATGGATCCAATCTGTACTGAGTGTTTCAAAGTTGGTTCAAATATGGAAATGTTAATATTGTTAAAACATGAGAGTCAATAACATAGCAAATTTTAAATTCAACTGGAGAGTGCGGGAAGGGGGGGTTAAACAGTTACTAATGCTAGCTCCGTGCGTTTGAGTCATAGCTTTATTAAACGTGTAAAATCTAGTCTAATACTGTTCTGCTATAATATGAAATGTTATTTGTGTATTTTCCATATTTGAAATGGATTGTAGTATTATTAAGTAATTGTCTATACATTAATAGAAAACATTTATATAATCCAGCATTTTAGGGATTTTGGAATAGAACACTTTTTGAAGGTTCATCCCCCACATCTCATTCTTTATTGTGCATCCTTAATAAATAAGTGCATTCAAAAAATCCAAAATACATTTCAAGGAATCCACTACATAGCTTATTGGAAGTGGTTTCGCTATTTACACTCATTACATGTCTCTTTCCCAGGTAGCTAAATAGCATTCAGTCTTTAATTTTAGTATTGCTGTTCAGCTGTTTTAAAAATATCCTGCTTCGCATTCCACAGAACTTTCTTGAAACAGAATTTATTTCCTTGGACGTTGTGATTTAATTCCGTCAATTGGTTAGAAATGATTCATCATTTAATTTTCTCAATGTTTTTTCACAATATTCATCTGAATGCTCAAGAGTATTTCTTTCCACGACTGGTCAACAAATCAATATGTCATGAGTAGATGGCTGAGAAAACCTTTGACAGTGCCACATTTCCAGCATCTGTCATTTGATATCAGTTTGTTTCACTTCATGTATAAAGGCAGGCCACCAGAAAGATTACAGACATACTTGTTACTGTGTGACTCTATGTTGCATGTCGAGATTCACACTTGACATATCATCAATAATTTTAATCCATACATTTCAGAGATTGCTACTACTAGTTCAGTCTCTCAATCTTTCAGACATTTCTCAGATAAATGACAGTTTTCACTCCGATTCACTGTATATACCACAAAGAATTGTATCTAAAATAGTAACACCATATTGTAAACAAGGATATCATTGAAGTAGTCACCTATTTGCTTGGATTGGTATTAGCCAGCATTAGGACTATCTGTGTTGTGCCACTCCCATTCAAAGTCACAACGGTATGTGCTCTGTCTCTTTAAACATGAGGGAAAATTGGCTGCATCCAATTAGCTGATTTAACTTTCCAGTAAGGCCCTGTTAATGTAGCTTAGAAAATGTACCAGTGGCTTGGAAGTTAAACGTTATATGTGGGTTGCAGTGCTTTGCTAGTTAAAAAAACTACTTAGGCTAAGTTATAGGCTATGTCAACCCCCAAGTGTGCCTTATCAACACACAGGGAGGGCTGCTTATTGTATTACAGTGGGACATATGAAATATTGAAGAATTATATGTCCTTACAGTGAGCTGCTGCCAAATGTGTGTTACTGTGCACTTAAATGTGCGATTTTGCTATGAAAGACCCGATTGGCAATTAAAGCCAATGTTCTCACTTTAGGCCAGGAAAATAATTGCAAAATGCCTCTAAATTCCTCAATTTTTATCAAAATCTAGTTCAGTAATGTAAATAGGTTTTTCATATCCAAAGTGGAAAAGGGATTTTTAAAAAGCATACTTTCTACCCTCCCACCTAGAAGCCTAGCAGTATTAATCCAGTTCTGCCCACTTCTCCTTTGCTCCAGTGGCAGTAATTAGTATATCAATCAAAGTGGCTTGGTGTGCTACTAGGAAAAAATAAAGCATTTTCTAAAGGCAGGAAGAGTTTTCTAAGGCAGCACTGAACATTAGTCATGGATAAGAGAGGTGGAAAAAGGCACAGGTGGCATCATAAAGTATCAAAACCGAGGGCTGCCTTTCATATTGAGATCATTAAGGATCAAAACACATTGAGATCCAACAAGGTCGCAGGTGACAGAAACTCCTTATCCAGAGAGTCTTCTCAGACATTCATATCGGCCTACAACAGAAGAAAAATCTGTTCCCACATCAGGATGATGGGATGGCTTCTTGATTCGATGGCAGGGGACTTGGAGGTCTGGATCCTGATGTTGGTAATTTTTTATAGAATGTTTAGGAAAGGTGTATAGACAAGTACTAGTGGCAATAATGAAAAAGAGAGTTATATTTTGGTAAGACTTCTGCAAGGATTGAGCCTTAGGAAGTCTCCAATCACAGGCTAGTGTAAGGGATAAACATGGCACTCCAGAATCCAGCCCATCACAAGAGTCTTTGATGTGGAGGAATGAAGACGACTCCTTGCTGATATGCCGGTCAAGAAGCCTGAAGCACCCATGCACTGCATCCCGCTACCAAAGGTCCCCCGTTTTGCCTCCTGTGACTGCCTGAGCAACACAAAAGCTGAAGAAGGGATCCATCCAATGTCAGTGAACCAGGTGTCCAGTTGGGAGTAGACTGCCCGGATCCTACAGAGCCTTTTCTGGAGAGTGACCAGGGTCCTAGAAGCCTTCCCCGGGGACCTTAAAGCCGTAGGAGAGACTAGGAGTGACTTTCCCAAACAAACATTGGACTTGGGACAGGGGTGAGCTCACATATTCATCCCAGAGATGAAGCACTTTCAGCAGCTGCAAAATCCAACTGTGTCCTGTTCAGAGTTTTTCCCACCAAAACTGAAGGCTTCAACAGGAGTTCAACAACACAGTACCTGATAGTGCCACCAGATCTACGCGTGGTGCGACAGTGTTGGACACGCATGACCAGGAGGGCGCGCGTCAAGACCCCATACGCGCCTGAGATCCCGTTGGGGATGTGCGAGGTGCTGACCAATGGGAGTGACTGGAGTAAGCTGCAGGCCTGGGAAGAGGTGGGAGTCATCACATTAGGTGACCTTTACGAGGATGGCAACCTCCTCCCTTTTAACGATCTCCAGGAGCGCAATAACTTACCGCAAGGAGATTTTCTATTTCATGCGGCCCTAACAGCAGCTGTCAGAAGGCACTGGCGCAGGGGCCTGGCGGAGCCTGACACGTTCCTCGCCTGTCAGTATGTAGTGATTGCAGCGGGACCTTTTAAAGCGGTGACTTGTCTCTATCGGCGAATTACCCAGGACTTGCATCAACCCTTAACAGCGTTGCGACTCAAATGGGAGGCGGACCTGGGGGAACCTATTGGGGGGCAGTTGTTGAGAGGGCGTGGAAAAGCTCTGGGAATGTGCGCTTTCAGCTGATCCAATTTTATGTCTTACATAGGGCGTACCTAACACCTGGCAAAGTTAATGACTATTTTGGGGCGTCATCCACTTGTCCCCGTTGTAATCTCAAAGGGGCGAGGTTTCTACACATGTTCTGGGCCTGCCCACAGCTGGGGGACTATTGGCGAGGGGTGAAGACTGCGCTGGCAACTGTGACGGAGAGGGAAATAGTTATGACGCCGCGGGTTTGCTTATTGCACTGGTTCCCGCACACTGCAAGACCAAAATCACCAGAAAGTTAATTGATTTGGGATTAGTCCTGGCAAAAAGAGAACTTACTGCTCACTGGAAGGCGAGGCAAGGGCATACTCTAGCGCGCTGGCGTAGGGAACTCGTGAAGTGGGCGGAGAGTGAAGGGAACTACAGGCTGGGCATGGCCAGGCGCATCGGGAGCGAGAAGGCCATGGAAATGGCTCGGGCGTGGTTGGCGCTCGTGGACCTGCTTAAGCACCCAACTGAAGATGGCGAGAATCTACTTGATGGGGTGGAGGGCGCTCAGGCTGAATGCGCGACCGCCCCTTGATGGCAGAGAGGCATGGTGCGACCGTTGGGGGCCCTGCAGGGACTTTTCCCCGATGTTCCCGGACTGCCCTGGATTGGGGCCTACGAGGCAGGGATTCTGGTGGGTGGTGCAGGAGATCTGGTCGACTCCTTGAGTATTTTAACGGTTAGCGGCATGCTTGAGTGGGTGGATGGGGTGGGGGGCTTTGTTTGGGTGTTTTAGGGACCGGGAGGGTGGGGTGGGTATTGGGAGTTTCTTATTTGAATCTACAATAGTGGACTGTAACATGCCTGGAGACGAATCGAGCTGTATGCTGGAATACCTATGGGAGGGTGGCCGGGAATTGGTGAGGCACTTTTGGAGACCCCTTGAAGAAATTCTTGGCTTGCTGCCAGCTCTGAGATGGACGCAAGAATACTAATGTCTGTACTTGTAATACAGGTCCCCATCCCAGCTATTTTCCTATGGTGCCCATGGGGCTGTTTCTATGGCTTTTTCGGAAAACCAATAAAAATTTGTTAAAAAAAAACACAGTACCTGATTTCAAGAGGCCCTCACCCCCCACTGAAAAAAACAAGGACCAAATAAGTCACAAAGTAAGGTTTGACCAGTGTTGCATGTCACGTGCTACATTTACCTGACCCCAAGTCATGTGTCTGCATGAATGTTTGCCTGGTTGTCAGTTTAACAAAAACATTGGCTTTGAGTTGTGCTTTTTGCCATTGGAGTTGAGGTACTGAGAGTTCTTCGCTCATCCCCACTTGTAAAAATGTGAATTAATAGCACAGATGAAGTCATGCAGTACTTCAGTTAAGTGGATTTATTCACTGTACTGTGCCCTAACCACAAACAACTGCTATTGTCTTCCCCAAAGATTCTAACCTGAGACACCTAAGACATAGTTTCATAAAATGGAATCCACTTTGAGGAAGATTCCATAAAGTTAAACTAGATGCCAAAGACACAAGTTAAAAGAGAAGCAACAAACGGCAGAGGTTCAGCTGGAGGAAATGTAACCAAACACCATACATGATTCCAAGTAATGTCACCATAATTATGGCCTGAGCAAATCCCTTGTAGTATGTAAGAGTCTCTAGTTTCATAGTATCCACATTTCAAATAATAAATGAGACTCTGTGCAAGTTGATAAACATTGAAATGTAAGAAATAATGAAATTGTCAGACTATCCATAAAAATGGTGGTTTTAAAGAAGTGCATGGACACTTTCTCTATCACCTTCCATGTCATGTCATTTTTATTTTGGCCCTTCTGAACATAATGATCAAGTAGGGAGAGTTATGTGTTTTGCAAATGAACCTGCCAGTTTGGCTAATCATTTGTTTTTTCATCTGTATCAAGATTGCATGGGCATCAGATGACCTCACTAATAGTCAAAATCTAGCAATTTGCATTGATTGCTATGGTTTTGTTTTCTCTACATGCTCAAAGATTTTGGTAGTACTTGTTAATGTACATGCAGTACAATTCACACACATGTAATGATATTTTTTCCTGGCAAAATCCCCAGCTTGTCCTGCAAGAGTTGGTATGTAGGATGTTACTATGAGCGCTAACAATTTAGTCAATAATAGTTTTATTGTGTTTACATGCAAACCTTGTTATTTTCAAGGGGAACATTGCAGGCGTTTATTACATTCCAGTGGTTTAATATTGTGGTGATGCAAATAAATCTCTTATTTTCAGTTGAGTTTTTTTGTGGATTACCAGTGGTTCCTTTGGCTAAACATGTCATGGCTTACCTTTCAAATCTTCTCGGGGATCCCCTTTCAGTGACACTTACACAGAATGCCAGAATCTTGTGTTTTGAGTAATATCTCAGCTGTAGAAATAGTTTGTACGTCAAATTGCCCCTGAGGCGCTGTGAATGATGATGCAGGTAGTGCAGTAGTGAATTCTTCTCCTAGTGAGTTGAATTTGGTGAGCTGTACATAGATGACTCTCAAGGGCTTTAATCATTGTCATAACCCTGTTCAGAGGGTCACGGGGCAAGCACAAGCTTCTAGACCCAACCATGGGGGTTGAGGCCTTGTACTGCTGCTGTCACGATGCCTGACTAACTATGGATCCTGAGCAACTGGGCCAAGTAGTCCTTCAGCACCTAATACAGAGGGGCCGATTCCGATTCCGGCCGGAAATCTCTCCGACCGAGCCGGACCCGGAGAGAATTCCGACCGAATCGGACCCTAGCAGTCCGACCGGACGAGTACGATGCATTCGCATGCTATCGGACTCGAGTCGGTCGGACTCCCATTGAAGTCAATGGGAGCCGGTCGTACAACGCGTACGCGGGCTCCCATTGACTCAATGGGTTCGAGGCGAACAAGGGCGCCCCTACAGTGGGTACGCGTCCATGCGCATCGCGGCGTACATGCACAGGTAGGGGGACCCATGGGTCCCCCTGTGTGCGACTCGCGAGCCTACGCGTACAGGGGGTCCGACGCGGACCCCCAAAGTCCGGCTCCGACAGCTTTTCGAGCCGGACGGCGCGAGTCGGTCGGACTGCTCGCGGCGCGCATCGTACTTACCCGGCCGGGAAACGTCTCCATAGCGCGGTGCGAGTCGTGTCCATGCGAGTCGGTCGGAGCGTGTTGAAGCCGCGTTCGAGTCGGTCGGCGATTTCGCGGGTGCTTGCATCGTACTCGCTCGGCCGGACCCGCGTACGATTCGGTCGGGAAACAGGGCTCCGAATCGGATCCGGTGAATCCGAATCCGATTCGGAGCATTACCGGCCGAGATCGGAATCGGCCCCTCAGTAGTAATGCAGATTGAGCAGTCCAAGGCTTCTTGTGGTGGAGGTAGACACAGGGGGCTGAACACAGGCTTACATCTCAAAAGATTTTCAGCAGCAACACAAAATGATTGTGTAAAAGCTATTAAGGGCATGAGGTAATACAACGCAGACACAGCTGTGAAGGTTCAAGTAGAGACGTTTACTCGGGTCATAATCTTAGCAGCACCAGGCATCAACTGGCACGAATACCAGATCACACTCTCCAACTCAGAACCTGGAATGCACACGAACATTTCTGTGCATCATGGGCCTAACTAGATCACCACAGATAGTTCAGTCAAGTACTTGCTTTTATGCAAAAATTAGTATTTAACATTTACAAACAATATACACAGTCACCAGAGGTCAGCCCTCTAGTGTTTCAATGGCAAGGATCTGAGTTCCACTAGCCTCTCATTAGTGGTAGAGGGTATTCCCCATTCACTACAGGCAACAGGAGTCCCACTCTGACATTGTCTATCTGGCAGGCAAGATACTCCGAGGCCGTCTGGTCTGTAAATCAGTCTTACTGCACCAGCAGGACCCAAGCTACCGGAGTTTCTTTGGGTGCACCTTTCACGGGTGGTAAAGCTGCAGCAGCTGCCTCAAGTAAGCATTTCAGACGTGCCCCCAGAGGTTCTGCGGTCAGATGTCCTTGAGCTCCTCACATGCTGTCTTGCAGTGCTAGCAGCCAGAGGAGGTTCTCGATGCTCCTCTGATGCTGGTACATTTAATGGGATCCTCCCCACGTGTTGGAAGGGGGTGCGACGCTCCTGGTGCTGGTCTTCAGTCACGGCTAGAGGCTTGCAGAGCTTCCTTCCTCTGCCGATTGGTATCAACAAGACCACTCCCCTTGCCTTATCCTGGTGGCCCCAATGGCATACAGGGTCACCGTTCTACCTCTGCACACAGGTTATGGTTCGATTGGCACAGCAGCAATCTTTATGGTGGCCGCAACAGGCATAAGGGTCGCTAACTTAGTACCTGTACACAGGCAATGACTTGATCAGAGCAGCTATGGTCACAGCTCACTTCACAGTGGCCCCCTCTCTTGCATACAGGGGTCACTGACTTTTCCCTGCACATGGGCAACAACATGATAGCAGCCATCTCCGCACACCTTGCTATGGCAATCCAATCTCCAGGATCCCCCACTCGGACTCTGGATTTTTCTTCTGGCCCATCCTTAGCTTGCAGAAGCACCAGCTGAAAGCTCGGGCTCTCTACTACACTCAACCTACCCAAGGCATTTACTCCTGGAATTGGTGACAGTGGTGCCCAAGAAATTCAAAGTGGTGTACACACCAGAGGCATTCTAGAAACTAAAGGTGGTGAGTTTCTTGGTGAAACTCTGTAAAATGCATTAGGGTACACACTCTGTGAGTGTCTGGGATAGATCTGTCCTAAGGTGATCCTAGAGCCTGACTCCACAGCACTCTCTTTCTGGGTTCTTAACATGGTTCTCTCACCAGATTCAACTACAGCCTCATCCTTTTCCTTTTGCCCACCCATTTCTCCCAGTTTCTCAAATAGTCCCAAAATGAAATTAGTAAGGACCTCTCTATCCCTACTCCTGGGAACCCTCCGCCCTCTGTCCCTACATAAATACTGCATCTGATCTAGGGGCATGGTGCTGAGGTCTATTCCCAATCCTGTGTCTTCCATTGTCTATGTCATTTGTCGACTTTGTGTGTAAAAACAGGACTTATTGTACAACTGGGTTAAATTTGAAATGGCTAATGCCACACCTGTACCCAAGGCTCCTAAACGTTAAGTACCCCACTGCTTTACGCCAAATGTCAGAACCCTGTTCAGAGGGCTGCAGGGCAAGAAGGTGCACTGGGATGAACCATGGGGGTTACTGCCTTTTCCTCCTAATGTTCCAGGGCCCAACCTACTATGGATCTTGAGCAACTGGGCCAAATACACCTTCAGCACTTGACTCTCAGTGATAGCGGGTGTTGAGCAGCCCAAGACTGCTTGGGGTGAGTGGGTACACACAGGGGGTTGAACACAGGCTCACAACTCAAAATACGCTCCACAGCAGCAACAAATTATTGTAAAGTCAAATGCTTGCTTTTATGACAAAAGGAATACTTATCCACAAACACAAAGTGAAATACAACATTCACAAATAATACACACAGTCCCCTGAGGTCAAGATTCTAGTGCTTCATAGGCGGATCCCTGAGTCACACTCTCCTCTTATTAGTGGTAGCGGTTATTCCCCATTCACTATAGGCGACATTAGCCTCACTAGTGGTCTGAGTCTCAGGAGTCCCATTCCCACTCTGTATTAAAGTAAAAAGTGCTCCAATACCAAAGTGCTATCTGGCAGGCAAGTTCCCCATGGGCCGTCTGGCCTATAAATCAGTCTTACCAGTACCTGTTACGCCGCGGACTGGGTCACGGCCCACAGCACCTCCCGTGTCAATGCACCTATTTCTGGACACCGAGCACGCCGATTACAATTCCTGATTCATTGGAAAGGCTATCCACCTAGTGATCGGTCTTGGGAAGATGACAAATACGGACCATGCCCCTTTGACGTGGATGAGCTGGAACAAGGGTAACAATCCTTGAGTGTTACGGTGGTTTCTGTCCTTGCAGCCCTTTGTTTTTGAGGTACGGTATATGAAGGGTGTTCACAATGTTAATGCAGACTTCTTGTCTGCCATTCCTTTTCTCTCCAAATGGGAGGAATAGGTATGTCAGGCACCTCATCTAACAAGCCCAGGTTCACTGATAGAATATCGATTCCCATAATATCCCCATACACAAATATCGATGCAAAAATATCGATCTCAAAAATATAGACATCCTATATTTAAAACTGTAAGTATAAAAATATCGATGTAAAAAATATAGATGTACAAAATATAGATTTTTTTGTTAAATAAAAATTAATGTTAAATATATTAAATAATAAAATTAACTTAAAAAATGTATTTAGATTTAATATACATTTTAACAAATATAATAAAATAAGTTGAATTTAAAAAATATTTAAACATACATATATAAAATGTTGTCACGTTCCGGCTGAATAAATTTGATGAAATATGCCTGCAGCTGAGTGCGATTCCAAAGGGGATGATGGACGGAGCGCTAGATCAAATCAAACACTCACCCCCAGTCAACTGATCTGGGTTTAATCCATCATCATTCTTTAGCTCACTCCACCACCCCAGTTCAGACATGGCCATATGCAAATCAGTCTGAACCTGTGCCTCATGGGAACAGTCCAGCCCGAACTGCCAAGCCATGTCTTCCCTGGACCGGAAACAAGCATCCTGGGACCGGTTTCGGGTTCAAAACCCTCATCAGCCAGGCTATCTTGAATCCAGTGGCAAAGTGAGCAAGGGACCCACGTCTGGGCATACCCTGCCAACTTAGGGCGAACAAAGCGATACCAAAGGGGATGATGGACGGAGCGCTAGATCAAATCAAACACTCACCCCCAGTCAACTGATCTGGGTTTAATCCATCATCATTCTTTAGCTCACTCCACCACCCCAGTTCAGACATGGCCATATGCAAATCAGTCTGAACCTGTGCCTCATGGGAACAGTCCAGCCCGAACTGCCAAGCCATGTCTTCCCTGGACCGGAAACAAGCATCCTGGGACCGGTTTCGGGTTCAAAACCCTCATCAGCCAGGCTATCTTGAATCCAGTGGCAAAGTGAGCAAGGGACCCACGTCTGGGCATACCCTGCCAACTTAGGGCGAACAAAGCGATACCAAAGGGGATGATGGACGGAGCGCTAGATCAAATCAAACACTCACCCCCAGTCAACTGATCTGGGTTTAATCCATCATCATTCTTTAGCTCACTCCACCACCCCAGTTCAGACATGGCCATATGCAAATCAGTCTGAACCTGTGCCTCATGGGAACAGTCCAGCCCGAACTGCCAAGCCATGTCTTCCCTGGACCGGAAACAAGCATCCTGGGACCGGTTTCGAGTGCAGCCTTCTTTCTCAATCGGCATTGGAGGAATTGGATTCATGTTTGACGGCGTAGCCCGACGCCGGTACAGGACTGCACCACCTTGTCAATGTCAGCACGGTGCCGCCAGGACATTCACGGATGGCCCGTGCTGCCGCAGATTTCTGCGTAAAGGGCCTATGTTTTGCTTGTGATTTGGGCGAGATATGGGACTGCATGGTTTGTAATTAATGAAACGTGACCAAAGAGCACCCATTGAAGGGTTTAATAATATGGACTGTGTTTTTTATGCCAACAGATATGTGCCTCTCGGATGTCCATTTGGAGATATTATGATTTTGAGATTGTGAACATTTACCATAATGCCTCATTTTCGAGTCTCAGTGGTTGGCCCATCACAAGTGCCTTCGGCATAATTAAAAGGAAACAGTCATGTGATTAACGGTTTGCCGGCCATACCCCATGAGTAAGGATTTGCCGAAATGCGTCAGGGGTGGCACTCCTTGTTGTCACGTTCTGGCTGAATAAATTTGATGAAATATGCCTGCAGCTGAGTGCAGCCTTCTTTCTCCATAGGCATTGGAGGAATTGGATTCATGTTTGATGGCGTAGCCCGACGCCGGTACAGGACTGCACCACCTTGTCAATGTCAGCACGGTGCCGCCAGGACATTCACGGATGGCCCGTGCTGCCGCAGATTTCTGCGTAAAGGGCCTATGTTTTGCTTGTGGTTTGGGCGAGATATGGGACTGCATGGTTTGTAATTAATGAAACGTGACCAAAGAGCACCCACTGAAGGGTTTAATAATATGGACTGTGTTTTTTATGCCAACAGATATGTGCCTCTCGGATGTCCATTTGGAGATATAATGATTTTGAGATTGTGAACATTTACCATAATGCATCATTTTCGAGTCCGAGTGGTTGGCCCATCACAAGTGCCTTCGGCATAATTAAAAGGAAACAGTCTTGTGATTAACGGTTTGCCGGCCATACCCCATGAGTAAGGATTTGCCGAAACGCATCGGGGGTGGCACCCCTTGTTGTCACGTTCTGGCCGAATAAATTTGATGAAATATGCCTGCAGCTGAGTGCAGCCTTCTTTCTCCATGGGCATTGGAGGAATTGGATTCATATATATATATATATATATATATCACATGCAATCCAAAGATGAGTGTGCTCTCAGGAAACCAGAGTCCACGAGACCAAGACTGCGGCTGCAGTCGAAACGCGTCGTGTAAATAAACGCTTTGCCAAATTACCGTGTCGTGGACTCTGGTTTCCTGAGAGCACACTCATCTTTGGATTGCATGTGCTGTTAATTGCCGGTACGCTCTGCCGGCGTGTGTGCCACTTCTCTTGGGTCCCTGTGTTTCCGGAAGGAGCTCTTGTTTGCATATATATATATATATATATATATATATATATTTCCTTTAAAACAATTAATAAACTATTGATTTTAATTTATTTTATAATTTTATAAATATATAAAAATTTACAAATAAATATATATATTTACATACACTTATAACATGAAATCTAATAAAAAACATTATATTAACAATTAAAACATGAAAATATTTCATAGTCTTTAAAATTACATTTTGCACTCCATTGAGTGCAACAGTAGGGAAAGTGTTGGATAGCGGAGGGGTAAAACTTGATATTCCCACTCCAGTAAGTACAATAGTAAAGAAAATGTTGGATAGCGGAGGGGTAAAAATTACTATTCCCACTCCAGTGAGTGCAACAGTAGGGCAAGTGTTGGATAGCGGAGGGGTAAAACTTAATATTCCCACTCCAGCGAGTGCAACAGTAGGGAAAGTGTTGGATAGCGGAGGGGTAAAAATTACTATTCCCACTCCAGTTTGTGCAACAGTAGGGAAAGTGTTGGATAGCAGAGGGGTATAAATTAATATTTCCACTGGAGTCAGTTCAAAATTAAAAACAAACAAATTAACAACATCAACACAAAAGATTTTAAAAAGCAAAAAAATAAAACATATTTAAAAGTGTTAAATATTACAACAGATTAGAATGTTAAAAAGATCTAACAAATACCTAGATTGATTATTTTAAAAAAAAATCACAAATAATTTAAAAACAAAAAACTATTTTTTAATAGAATTTTTTGTACACAAAAACATTATTTGTTACATAAATGTAATTTTTTTATTTCCTACCCTATAACCCCACACAATTCACAACCCACATTTAAATTGTTTAAAAAAATGTACCTCCATAATTTACATAACTAATTATTAATTAAACAAATATTATTAATTTAAAAATTTTAAACAGAGAAAAACTCATTTACTCCCCAAACGTTACCCCATAAAAACAAAACACACACACAAAATGACAATAAACAATTACTATAAATATTTATCAATTGATAAATTAATACTAATAATCAACTAATTATTAATTAATTAAACATAAATTACTTTCCACCCTCTACCCCAATAAACACCACAAACAACACCAAAAAATCATT
Source organism: Calotriton arnoldi (assembly GCA_963921515.1). NCBI lineage: Eukaryota > Metazoa > Chordata > Amphibia > Caudata > Salamandridae > Calotriton > Calotriton arnoldi. Next base: position 357,720 of record CAWUFW010015266.1, read on the forward strand.
ACACAATTTCGATAACTAATTTTACATTAATAAATTAATATCAATTAACAACTTATTAATTCATTTAAAAGAATTTACTTCCACCCTTTACCACTATAAACCCCACAACTTACATCAAAAATTAATTACACAATTGCCATATCTTAACTTTAATTAATTAATTAGCTTTAATTAACAAACAATTATTAATTAATTATGTATAAATTACTTCCCACCCTATTCTCCTATTAATCCCACCACCCACTCTTAACAAAATGACACAATTAACATAATTAATTACAAATTAATTAATTAATAATAATTAACAACCAATTTATTAAATATTTAATAATAAAATAACTCCCACAATTAACACTATAAAATATAAATTAAATCAATATTAATAAATTAAAAATATTAATACATTTATAATAAATTAAATTACTTCCCACCCTATTCTCCTATAAACCCACAACCCGCTCCTAAAAAAATGACACAATTAACATAATTGTCAATTAGTTAATCAATATTAATTAACAGCCAATTAATTAATAATTCTATAATAAATTAATTCCCACAGTTAACATTATAAAATCTAAATTAAATAAATACTAATACATAAAAAATTATAATTTATAATTTATTTATTATAATTAAATTACTTCCCACCCTATTCCCCTATAAACACACAACCCGCGCCTAAAAAAATGACACAATTAACATAATTGCCAATGAATTAATTAAAAATAAGCAGGTTAAAGTGAGCAGTAGCTAGTAGGGGTATACCTAGCAACATCACCAACAATGTCCTGGTTCCTGGTGAAAATGGTAGGAGGAAGTGAAACTCTGCATGCTGTAAAGGCCCTCCAGCTCTTTATTAAGAGGTAACCCCAGTATCAAGTGGAAATATACTACCATGTTTTTTCCAATGCTTGTTACCCACATCACACCGATAACAAGCAAACTGGATTACATTCATTGGTGATTGTTGCACTTATTTGAGAGGGGTGTGCATTTGACTGACAAATCACGTTAAAGTGACTCTGCTTATAAATTGCTAAATTATCAGGTGTGTTTGCTTAGAATCTCTCAAGCAAAACAGCTGGTGTTTCCACAGCTTGAATTAGCATAATCGCAGCTTCTTAGAAGAAATAGCAAGAAAACAGATAATAGTCTCTGTGAAATATGAGGCATTTCATTGGAATTCTATCTTTCCTGCAACGCAAACATTATGTATGGGATGAATTAGGAGTCAGATATTGGCATTTTACAAGAGACTCCTGTTACAGCTCCTGAGGGCGCAGGGAGACTGCAGAAAGCCAGCAACGGTGACCTCCTGAGGGCCTGCTGCTGCATACATGACGTTTCAACAGGTCAAAGGTACTCAGCCTGTCGGGCACTGGGAAAACGCTGCAGATGTTTTGGGAGATAGCTAGCTAGATAAACACACAAGAGGAAGCGACGGGTGCTGGGAAGGATCACACAGGACACAACGATTTACCACCCATCACCACTCTGCAATGCAGCAATTATGCCCCTCTCGCTAATTTCATCTTTAAAATAGGCTTCTAGCATTCAGCCATCTTCTCGAGTGATTACCTTCTCATGTGTCCTTTTCAAAGAAGGACCCTCATTATCTACGCTTCCCAGAGGCGAGCGGCTTTACACTGTGCATGAAGGGGAGATTTCCTGCCATCGTGTTGCATAAAATAGGCTTGAATTACAACCATAGGAAACCTGAAAGAACTGCTGAGCTCCGTGAAGCGGGTGCTGTGCTCACGGCTACCGTGCTGATCAAAGGCGCCCCAACTCAAAGCATAGCATCTTCCAGAAGAAATAAAAGTAAAGTTATGTGAGCGGCCTTGCTGAAACCAGAAGTGCGGCGCCCGTGGATGGCATTTACCCAAGTTTATTATTCCTTCAAAAAAGAAACATAATCCAAGAATCAAATATTCCAATTAAATGGCGTTTTTCCTCACCTGTGTTTTGCCGCCCTGTAGATAAAAGTAAAGTTATGTAGCCGCCATGCTGAAACCAGAAGCGTAGTGGCCCTGCTGCTTGGAAAGTGAAAGCGCGCTCCCGCGCTCAATGTAAGCAATGCACGTCTTCCTGCCTGAAATAGGAGAAACTCAATAAAGAAAATAGTGCTTACAAGACACGTACCGTGTAACATCCGAAGTAAAGGGGCCGGTCGCCATGGGAGGATACAAATGACGACATGGCCTTACTAAGGAGGGACGAACAAGCCTATTAAGGAATCAGACGCCAACAGTTACGAAGGACAAAGACACAAGCCAATGAAAAATATAGGTGGGGCTTCTCCTCCATACTCTACCTACAACAGATCGCATGAGCAGTGCTTGCGCGCTGGCTCGGGCTCAACCTAAAAAGTAGGTTTTATGATTTGGGAAACTTTAGCAGCAGGTACTATGAAAACAATGGCATCATTCACACTGTGGGGCCGATTCCGATCTCGGTCGGAGGCGTACCCAACACCATTCGGTCGGGAAAAAAGCCATGCGAAAGCCTGTTTCCCGACCGATCCGTACAGTACACCGGACGAGCAAGTACGATGCGCACAACAGCAAAAAATCTGGCCGAGCCGTACTCACCCAAACCAGGTCCTGTTCTCCGACCGAGGCGAATCCGGAAACGCCGAATCGAGTCGCACGGAAGGAAAAATGCAGCCCTGTCCGGCCGGACAAGTACGATGCGCTTCCCGTACGCGCCGAACCCGTCGCTACGCACGGCACGTCAAAGCATCCGGGAGAGGCGCACATAAGCTCCGATTCGCGCCACAACACGATCCACGGCTACGAGACGAACACGGCACCGACGAGGACGAGGCGAAGTGACGAGGACGACGCGAAGCAACGAGAAGGACGAACGACACGAACCAACCATGAATCCCTTCGTCCCGATCATACCAATATTCTACATCTACTACCGGAACAGGCACGGACGCGTACGGCGCAGAAGGTAAGCCAGACACCAACCACAAAACACATACAACACGTACACGACACATCACACACACACAGGGGATGCTGAATATACTTACACCAGCAACAGCAGCACCATAGGGGCGGGATGCCCATCACCAATGACACATATGCACACAGGGGCCTGAATGCGCACCACCACCCCTACCCAGGGGGCTGGATGCCTACCACTACTACCACCCTTAGCCAGGGGGGCAGGATGCCTACCACTACTACCACCCTTAGCCAGGGGGCTTGATGCCCACCACTACTACCACCCTTAGCCAGGGGGCTGGATGCCTACCACTACTACCACCCTTAGCCAGGGGGGCAGGATGCCTACCACTACTACCACCCTTAGCCAGGGGGGCAGGATGCCTACCACTACTACCACCCTTAGCCAGGGGGGCAGGATGCCTACCACTACTACCACCCTTAGCCAGGGGGCTTGATGCCCACCACTACTACCACCCTTAGCCAGGGGGCTGGATGCCTACCACTACTACCACCCTTAGCCAGGGGGCTTGATGCCTACCACTACTACCACCCTTAGCCAGGGGGGCAGGATGCCTACCACTACTACCACCCTTAGCCAGGGGGCTTGATGCCCACCACTACTACCACCCTTAGCCAGGGGGGCAGGATGCCCACCACTACTACCACCCTTAGCCAGGGGGGCTGGATGCCTACCACTACTACCACCCTTAGCCAGGGGGCTGGATGCCTACCACTACTACCACCCTTAGCCAGGGGGGCTTGATGCCCACCACTACTACCACCCTTAGCCAGGGGGCTGGATGCCTACCACTACTACCACCCTTAGCCAGGGGGGCAGGATGCCTACCACTACTACCACCCTTAGCCAGGGGGGCTTGATGCCCACCACTACTACCACCCTTAGCCAGGGGGGCTGGATGCCTACCACTACTACCACCCTTAGCCAGGGGGCTTGATGCCTACCACTACTACCACCCTTAGCCAGGGGGCAGGATGCATACCACTACTACCACCCTTAGCCAGGGGGGCAGGATGCCTACCACTACTACCACCCTTAGCCAGGGGGGCTGGATGCCTACCACTACTACCACCCTTAGCCAGGGGGCTTGATGCCTACCACTACTACCACCCTTAGCCAGGGGGCAGGATGCCTACCACTACTACCACCCTTAGCCAGGGGGGGCTTGATGCCCACCACTACTACCACCCTTAGCCAGGGGGGGCTGGATGCCTACCACTACTACCACCCTTAGCCAGGGGGGGCAGGATGCCTACCACTACTACCACCCCCACTCATAGGATGGACAATGCATGACACAACAAGCACACCACAACCTAGGGAATGCAAGATAAAGACATCCCCCCACCACCATGACAAGCGTGTGTAGGCTGTGTCAAATGCCTACAACACCGAACATGACTTTGAACATACAATGTGACCCCTAGCACATGTGCCACACATATATGTGTGTGGCACCCACAATGCAAGCAGCCCATGACCATTGTGGCAATGGGGCCTAAACCCCCATCATCACAGTGACCAAAAGGTAAGTGTGGGGTCCATAGCTGAAGCACATTTTGACCATTGTGGCAATGGGGTCTAAACCCCCATCATCACAGTGACCAAAAGGCAAGTGTGGGGTCCATAGCTGAAGCACATTTTGACCATTGTGGCAATGGGGTCTAAACCCCCATCATCACAGTGACCAAAAGGCAAGTGTGGGGTCCATAGCTGAAGCACATTTTGACCATTGTGGCAATGGGGTCTAAACCCCCATCATCACAGTGACCAAAAGGCAAGTGTGGGGTCCATAGCTGAAGCACATTTTGACCATTGTGGCAATGGGGTCTAAACCCCCATCATCACAGTGACCAAAAGGCAAGTGTGGGGTCCATAGCTGAAGCACATTTTGACCATTGTGGCAATGGGGTCTAAACCCCCATCATCACAGTGACCAAAAGGCAAGTGTGGGGTCCATAGCTGAAGCACATTTTGACCATTGTGGCAATGGGGTCTAAACCCCCATCATCACAGTGACCAAAAGGGAAGTGGTGGGGTCCATAGCTGAAGCACAGTTTGACCATTGTGGCAATGGGGTCTACACCCCCATCATCACAGTGACCAAAAGGTAAGTGTTGACAAAGAAAGAGCTGCAACTGCCAAACTGCATGGATCATTCCTGGTCACAGAACCAAAAACTCATCTGTGGCAAAGTAGTGTATGTGTCCCATTGCAACATAAATTGGGTGAGCCAAATACTGCAGTGCAAATGAGACATTCCTTTGGCCATGTGCAGACAAACAACACCCATGGGGGCTGACACCGTCAACATTCATCAATGACACAATGACAGAAGTGACCATCAGAATGCAGAACCACATATTTGCACCAATGGGCACACAAATGCAGATATCCTGTGGAGACAGCAGATGTGAGGTGAACAGATACCATACCATGGCAGCAATGGGACACACAAACCATGATCACTGTGCTGACCGATGACCTAGGAGTCCCAGGGACAGCAGGGGAAACACACCAAACAACATACAGCCAATGGCACACCCAAGATATGCCAATGCAGTGGTGCAGATGCACAAACACAAACAGGCAGACCAACACTGTCATCATACACAGCAGGTGAGGGGTGGGGGTGCCAGTGTCCCCAGGCAACCACACAACACATGAGGAGAGCTGAATACCAATCATACAGATGTGCATACACTGCCACACTAAGGTAACTCATGGATCCAAATCCCCTATGTGGGCAAGCAGGCATTGTCAGATGAGAGGGAGCACAAAACACACATGTCACACAGGCACGTAGGAACAACAACTGACACAGCAAGACACAGACACACCACAGCACCACCCCCAGGGCCCCCACAATGTGGTGACCCTGGGCTGAATAAAAATCCCACTGTGATGACAAAGCTAAATGTCGTTCACACTGTGAACCACAGTCAGGTGTCCTGAGCAACAAACTACCATCACACCTACACAAGCACAAATCAATCAGCATGGCCAGTAAGCCAAGGCCAACATGGAGGCAGGGGACTAGCTGGGCAACGACTCCCATCTGCACACACTCAAGACCACACCCCTCGACCTCCAACAATGTGCAGCAGTGAAGTACACATGCACTGGTGACATTGCACATGCACCCATGACCATTCCAGGGTGGTGGGTGGGAACCAAGGTGCAGAAACACATCACACATGGCCACTCAACAAGACTCCTGAATGTCTGACACACTGCACACTACGCTGTACATGGACATGACGGCGATACCACACCAACCAATGGGATCCCAGCCACAGTCACACACCAATGAAGAAGCCAAGGTCACCCACAAAGAACACACATAGACAACAACCAACATTGCAGCCCGGACCCTGAGGAGTGCCAGCAGTCACACACACAACGTGTCACAATCACTGAAAGATAACACGAACTGAAAATCACATGACAGGGGCAAACAACAAGTGCCAAGGGGAAACCTGACTGTGACCCATCTGCGTCTGCACACAAACTCAGCCCTGACAGCAAACACACCTATGGGTGACACCCTGATGACCAGTAATGTGCCATGCACCCACATCACAGAGAACACAGGGAGAAGACTTTGGGGGAACATAGCTCAAGTCAGCAAGCATCACAAACAGGTACAACACTAGGGATCACAGCATGCGCAGATAAATGGAAGTGAACACACAGACATGCACACACAACACACACCTTGGGCGCAGGCAATGTCACACGTGTACACACTGCCATGAGGGGACTCCACTCCTGTGTGAGGAAAGCTGTGCCATATGTTGCCTCAGTAGGGCCCCATCATGTCAGCTGAGCACTTGGTCACACAATCAACAATTAGCACCAAATGAGGGCTCCCATCACATCAGCCTGGTCATGGATGTGCCAACGGAATCATCAGCACAGATCCAACACACTTGTATAGCAATGTTGCACTGACTACACGGATGAGTCCTTCCCCATTGATGCCCAAACCTGCATGTCCAGTGGAGATGGCAACACGGTCAGGGAAGTAGACAAATCCAACAATGGAAGGCACAACAGATGTGCAGGGGTGGAAGCCACAGATATGAAAATGCTAATGTAAGTAGGAAATCCCATTGCCAAATACTGAACACATGACACCCTCAGATGCTGCTATGGATGACATGGATACACCACATGATAGGACACATTCCCCCTGGACCACATGGGTTCCTGCACAGTAACACCTCATAATCATGAGACCAGATATCACCATCACTGCAGCAAGGGCATGGTTAGCAGCACCAACAACATGTACATCTGAAGCATGAGCACTAGAGAAAAGAAAGTTGCTTTATTCAGCATATGTGTTGATTGAAAACGACGTCCAGAAAAAAAAAAAGGCCAATGGCCAGTCCATTGTCAAAGTTCAAACAGGGTGACACTGGCAGATGTCACCCTACGCATGCCTGCACAAAACCAGGGACAATCCACTAGGAGGGGCAACCGGGGGCAGGCCAGGCACCGCAGGGACAGGATCAGGGCTCACCAGGGGGAGTCAGGGAAGGGGTGGTGGGTGCTGGAGAGCCACTGACAACTGCAGTGGAGGTGTCTGACATGGTGTGTGCCGGCACAACTGGGGGCATGACTCAGATGTCGTGGGTGCCGGCACAACTGCAGTGGACCCTGCAGATGCAGTGGACAGGTCCGCCACTGCAGTGCCCAAGTCAGACAGGGCGGTAGTGGACTCCACTGCAGTGCCTACCTCCAGGGGAGGAGAATGGGGAACAGGCAAGGTGGGTTGGACAGAGGGGGAGGACACCCTCACCACATCAGTGGCACAGACAAGCGCAGCGGGGGTGTGGTGCTGGGAGAGCAAGTGGCAGGGGGAGAAGGCCGGAGCATCTTGGGGATGGTATATCTGTGGGTGGGGGAACCTGGGGCAGGGTGTGGTGGGGGCACCTGTGGAGTGGGGGCCTGAGGGATGGAGGAAGGAGACCTGGTGCTTGAGCTGCAGGGCGGTGGCGGGGTCTTGCTCTTAGGACTCCGTGGGGACTTGCGGGTGGGGGCCTCAGTCCGTCTGCGCCTGGGGGAGGGTGTCCGGGGGCGAGGGGCACTCTGCTCCGTGTGGGTGGGCTTCCTCTTCCCCCGGGATGCTGGAGCAGCTTCATCGGTGGGGAAGAGGCCGAGGTCACAGAGGAAGAGCTGCTGTGACTTTGGGGTTGCAGGTGAGGCAAGGGAGGGTGCTTTGGAGGGAGAGGGAACTGAGGACTGCGCAGTGCATGTGGATGCGTGTGTGTGTTCCAGGGCCCCATCCCCTGTGAGTCTGGCTTCAGTCCCCTGAATGTGCGTGCGTGTGCGTTTTGTCATTGGCGTGCGTGTCAGTGTGCTGGATGTGTGTGTGCTGGTGTGTGCCTGTGCCGGTGTGTGTGTGCTTGGGATGGGTAAGGTGCTGGGGAGTGTGGATGGAGCAGAGGCAGGAGGGGTGAGGGACCGTTTGAGGAGGGACACTGCTGCCGTCAGGGAGGAGTCCATGGACCTATTGCCCCTCTGTAGGTCAGACATGCCCGATGAGATGCCCTCCATGAACGACACCAGCTGAGTCAACAGCGCGGTGTGCGCATGGAGGACACTCAGCATGGCTGTCTGCCCTACATGGAGCTGGCGAAGGAGGTACACAGACTCCTCACTCAGGGCAGCAGGGGACACAGGGGCAGGGGCTGCGGTGCCTGGCCCAAAGGAGACACGCTCCCGGACATGGGAGCCTCCACGGACCTGGGGAATGGGAGCCGATGGGAGGGCGGTGGTGGTGCTGGTGGTGGCGGGGACAGCAACACTAGCTGGGGTGTGGTGGCTGCTGACACCCGCCTCCACAAGGGAGTCATCCTCCGAGTTGCTCTGGTCCTCAGCTGAGGTGGATGGTGCTGAGGACTCCTCGGTGTGGCTCCCCTCGCCCTCCGTGCCACTGGGTCCCTCCGACCACTCCTCGGCTGCTGACCCAGTCTGGCTCTCTGGCTCCTCCTGGTCCGTGGAGCTGTCCCCTTCCGTGGCCGTGGATGTATCTGCAAACAATGGGGAAACAGACAGACATCAGTCACCTGCACATGACGCACACACCACTGTGAGCACAGCACATCACAGAGCAAGCCCTGGCATCATTAGTTGTACATTGCTAAAAGTGCCCTAACTGAACAGGAGAAGCCAATTGTCAGTCTGATGCCAAGCATGGCACTCACATCCCACATGGCCTTGCACCCATCTGTCTGGTGTCTGTTGGATTGCAACACCCCAGTGTGGACACATGCACCAAGTACACAGTAGTTGGACAGTGCAGAGGACACGGTGTGGACACATCACAGCTCTTGCCACTGAGTCAGTACAGGTTTCCGGATGAAAGGGATGCCCAGAGTCAAATAGGAAATGCATGTGATGCATACCAGCGACAGACACCATGATGCACCCATGTCCTGATAGCCAGCGCCACTATGGTGTGCATGTAGCACATGTCACTCCCCTGCAGGCTCAACAATCAGTAGACACATGCCATGGCGGAGGTATGACTGCAAAGTCATACATCACTGTCTCAGTGATGTATGACTTTGCAGCCAGGCAACAACACTCTGCACTGTGTCACAATAGTAGGTCATGGGGAATGCAAGTCCTGGAGCTGCACAAGTGCACATGTACATCCCCCCACAACACATCCTCTTAACCCTCATCTGTCCAGGTCATACCTATTGGACATATGGTAGACCTGTGACACTACCCTCTGAACCTGAGCCCCTCACACTCTGCTGTGCATGGGGAACAGCTGCCTGAACTTCACATTCACATGCCCCAGTCTGCATGGGCAGCTGATCAGACACCTATGTGTCACACAAGTATCGACTCCTATGGTCACATCTCCAGTGGCATGCTGAGCCCCTACCAAGAAACTCCACAGCAGTCCTGGCGACTAATCCACAGCACACTGACACAGAGGCAGACACCTGAGGGGTCAAATCACTGCGCACAATGTGTCAGCTGATACACGGGAGTGGGAGTACAGAGTGTATTGTATGGCCTGGAGTAGGCATGACTGTCCAGCCCCACATGAATGAGGGTTGAGCCCTGGACTGTAGGCAGCTGGCTAAGTATGTGTGACACACGTCATATACATACTCCTGGGGCCCAAACATTGTTCCCACCCGCAGCATGGGTGTGTGCCAGATACCCCAGCCACATGTGGTGGATCAGCTCAGCAATTGGACCACAGATCAAAGTAACACGCTGAATACATGTCAGAATACAGGCATTGTGTAAGCAATGGACCCACCCATGATGCCCACCACAGAGTCAGGGAAACAGATGCTGTCTCCCACCTTGAGTCAAGCAAACTGCAAGGACACAGTCCTAAGTGACAGAATCCCCTGCATGTAAGGGCCACACCTGGGTATCAGATGAGGAGTGGGCAGTGCACAATAGAGGGACATGGCTCCTGGACAACATGACTGCTGTACTGTGGCAGTTTAACCAGGCCCGAGGAGGGCACATAGCATGTTAGACAGAGTTCACAGTGCAGTCTTTGACTCACCCCTCCTTGCTGCTCTCTGGCCTTCAGCTGCCCATCCAGGTCTGGAAAGACCACCGCCAGGATCCTGAGCATGTGGGGGGTCAGGGTCCGTGTTCCGCCCCTCCTGCGAGGAGGCGACAGCTTCAGCTGGACCCGTGCAATCCTCCGGGTCCAGCCCCGAAGGTCCTGCCACCTCTTTTGGCAGTTGCGGATCCGGCGCTTGTAGACCCCCACGGACCGGACAGCCCGGACGATGTCCTTCCATATCTCCTGCTTCCGATGGGCAGAAGCCTGTCAGGATGACAAAGTGATAAGGCCATTACTACACATGCAACATATCCGTGCATGACACAGTTGCATATACATGTCGCAATCACAGGGGCACATGGTGTACACAGGCAGTGCACGGCTGCCCATGGACAGTTTTCCAGAAGTCACTACATGGTATCATTGCATGGGGAGTAAAACCCTGTTCAGAAGCACTGTCACTGCACCATACCTGTCCAGTGCAAGTCACTACACACTATGGGGGTGACAACTACTCAGTGAGCCTGCTAGCCAGTGGCGTGCAGACTCTCAGCCTTGCTAGTCTGACAAAATGCACATTCAGAAAGGCAGTGCACAGGACACTCACCTGCTCCCCTGGTGTCCCATACAGCTTGCTGTACTGTGGAAGTAGGCTGTCCAGCAGGGCCTGGTTCTCTTCAAGGCTGAAGGCTGGGGCTCTCTCCACAGTACGTGCCATTGCAGGGTCCAGAGGGGCAGAGACAGCAGCAGTGCAGTGGCAGATGTCGTCTTGGAGCATGTAGTGCAGGCAAGTGGGCTCTCAGGGGAACAGCCAGCAATATATATGTGCTGGAGAGGCAGATACTGTCCCTTGTGTCCAAAGTGATAGGTCCAAGTCGTTTGCATCTTCTGAATCTGGCCAATCCATGGAATAGCAGCACCTAAACACGCCCACAGCATCCTTCAAATCTTCAACTTCATGACATACATGATTTTGCAACATTGTTGTGGGTGACCAACTGAATTTACAGCAACCGACTCGTTCGAAATTCGAAAACGCGTCCGTTGCCAGGCAAGCCCATTGTCAATGGGTGCGCACCGATCGGTCCATTGCAGTTCAACGCGCACAGGGGTACAACGCGTACCCGCACACATTGAAGGCAATGGGCCGGCCGGAGGCACCGATCGGTCCATTGCGGTACAACGCGCACAGGGTACAACGCGTACCCGCACACATTGAAGGCAATGGGCCGGCCGGAGGCACCGATCGGTCCATTGCGGTACAACGCGCACAGGGGTACAACGCGTACCCGCACACATTGAAGGCAATGGGCCGGCCGGAGGCACCGATCGGTCCATTGCGGTATCAACGCGCACAGGGGTACAACGCGTACCCGCACACATTGAAGGCAATGGGCCGGCCGGAGGCACCGATCGGTCCATTGCGGTACAACGCGCACAG